>CM053783.1:833123484-833723484 GCA_028749045.1 Cupressus sempervirens
GGCAATAAAATTCGAAATGCTTATTCATCCACTGTACATGTCATAGGGTATAAAAGGCTAAAAGAATATAAATTTATAAAAATAGATTACATCCTCCCTTTCGGATCCATAAAACAAATACAATACAATAAGTAAAGATCATCCACCATAAAGATATAACTATCCATCATAAAGATATAACTATCCATCATAAAGGTACAACCATCCACCATAATACATAGATAAAATGGACGAAAATGCAGATAAGGAAACTCTAGCCATGACATCAACAGATGGATCTCAATGGTAAGAGTAAAAAGCACTACCGCCCGACCACGTGGTAACCCAAAAAGTCCCACTCCCACCATGCTAAAGAGATAGTCTCAAGTCCCAAATAGGATATCAATCCAAATAACAAAAGTACTCTCTAAGTACAAGAAACCCTAAAAGTAATCTAACTCAAAGGTTCCAAGATAAATTGACATCTAGACCTAGAGACACACAAAGACACATAGGAAACCTACTATGTAAGTGGGCAAGTGTCATCACAAGAATCAATGCTAGAGTTACCTTGGCAGTTTTTCAGGACCCCGCCCCCCTAGTGATCCATATGCGGCACAAATATCCTCTCGTATTGACAAGGCATACTAATGATGCATGGTCGCAACCAAGCATTCTCTCTACTCCCATCCCAGTCTGTACTAGCACTCGAGGCATGGGTGAGAACATACAAAGACTCTTATTAGGTTCATTTTACCCTTATTTAGTGTAGTGTTTTCACTTATTAAACAACTTACAATGGGTTACCTTGGCAGCCACTTAGGGCCTCGACCTCCATTGCAAGCCACTTCTCGACATTACATATAGATAACCTATCCTAAGCTCATAAAATCACAAATCAAAGAATCATATAATATCACTTCAGTCCTATACAAGTGACTGGAAAGCATCAAAAGATAAATCACAATACCCATCAATTCTCTACAAGCCACTGGAAAGTATCCCAAAAATACTGATTGAAGACTCAAAATGGTTAAGTCAAGTAGGTCATAACTTTCATCCTATTATCCCATAATAACATTGAAAACAATAACCAACAATATATTCAAACTCATCAAGGAGCATACCAACACATTAACATGGTTGAGTTTAAAGAATCAAGATTAGTTCAACATAATACCACTTTCAAAAAACTCCCAAGCCTCTGGTAGACGTCCTAAAACTAGTCAACACTGTAGTCAACCCAAACCCAAAACATAGACAACATGCAAATAACATAGTGTAGGTTTCATAGTTTGGTTTGAATTTGAAAACATATTGTTGAGTTAAATGTAAGATTTTAGTTTTTGTTTCAATGTATGTTTCAAGTAAAAAAGATTTTCAGTTTACCCTACAAGTTAACCCATTTAGTTATCAAATCAAATATAGAATTACCCCCATTATGTTTTAAGTAAATTTCTTAAAATATTCTAAGGATAATCATTTATTTAAATTATTAAAATAACACTGGTCAATTTTCAAATTAAAAAAATCTACGATTTTATTAAAATCAATATTATAATAATTAAATAAATGTATAACTTAATTAAACAACTTCCATTATTAATTAATCTTAATTAATTAGCTTTAACTAAATTAATTACTAATTATATATATAAAAAAATCCATATTAATATTAATTAATTAATTAAAAATTAATAACAAGGATATGTATCAAGGATTTTGGGGGAATTCACATACGGTTTATCAACGGGACCTATTTGCTAGGAATACAAAGGCAAACTCTTGCAGGAAGCATATTTTGTATGATTAAAAACTAAAATTGCTTGTCAAGGCTATAAATAGAAAAAATAATATTAGATTGATAGCTTTCCTTATTCACAACCGGGGCATTTTGGTTTGAAAATCTCTAAACCATGTTGATATACCCATATGGATTTGTCACTGACCAAACCCCTATCTTCTCTGTGTATTTCTCTAGACAATTTTGATTAGTGACACATGATGTATTATTGACGATCTTGTGATTGGGATTCTTGTCCTGTACATTTGCATGGTCCATATCATTTGGGTCAGTTAGGGCCGAAAACACATTATTTATCTTTACTACATATCTCAAATTTGTAGACGAAGAGATGATACATGGGCTATTTTCGTTGTGTCGTCTCCCATTCTTATTTATTTAATGCTCTATCAAAGAAGGATGTATTGACTATTTTTGATGCGAGTACACTCTAGGGTTTTGGACATTCCTCTGATATCTTGGATTCGACTACCTATCTTCGAAACTATGTTTGTTATTAAGTACATAATTCATATTATTACACTCCTCTCTACTTTCCATATTCACTCCCTATAAATTTATGCTCCAAAGAATGACGAATGAATTTCAACAAGCCCTATCGCCCGAATTGTCTTAACAAAAAAAACCTTCATCTATGCTACTCTATTTCGTCAGCAAATATGTGTGATGAACTAGTCACAATTTACATTTCATTGATAATGCATTTTAGGAAGAAAACAACCTTCTTGATCAATTGCCTTGACAAATTACTTCTTCGGCAAGGTGTCCTCTGCGTTAGCCCCTCCTCATCAAACACGAATCTTTGTAGACAGAAACTGCAAAATTACTTGCCCTATCATTGTTTGTAATTTTATTAAATTTATGTTTTGAACCCTAAAAATTTGTGCTGACAAACGACTCTGGAAAAGTTCTTTATTGAGTAAGCTTTTCACGAGTTTCCTTTCGATAATTAGATGACAAAAAGTATCAGGCCCAAATCACACTTATCCATAAATGGGGAGCATTATTTAGATTGTTCATTAAATATTTATTGGTTGTCTCGATATAAATCATAGTGTTGATCTATAATATATTCAAACATTATTTTTTCTATAATATGATATAAATAATAGTATTTACTTAATAGTCAATATGAAAGAATCAATTATCTAAAAAAAGAATATTTTTAACCAATTAAAGAAATATTCTAAACTTATTAGTAAATAATAGTATTAAAATGAAGTACACTAAAATTAATGCAAATATTTACATGTGCATATAAATATTTAAATAAATAATTTATATTTTACCATATTTTTCAAATGATTTAAATATAATATATAAATAAAGTTTAAATACATAATAAATATGTTAATATTATATAATTTTAAATGGAACTCCAAATGAGGGAAAATTAACAATAAATTTTTATTTATATTATAATTAAAATAAAAATATAAAATTTATTGATATGAAAAAATTATATATTTAATGAAAAAAATTATATATTTAATAACTTAGTTTATCATTAAGGAGGGAAGTAATCAAAAATATAATTTACCTATTTGTGAAAGAGCCATGCTATTGATAAACACACCTTTCCAACCATGTCCATTAAAATAGAAGTTTAATGTTTGTCCAAACTGAAAAACCAAAAAAAATGGAATGTACAATTTTTCCTTATACTAATGGTCATATTTCTCAGTTCGAAAGCAAACTCCATTAAAACGACTAATAATTATGATCAACATGGAGTGAGATGGAATATGTGTCTGATAAATGTAAACAACAAGAACTAATGTAAGCAGAAACAACAAATCAAAATAAAGGAAAATAAACGTTCATGATTAATTCAATCATCTTGCATTGTCTCCGATGAAATGACAACCGTTGATTTAAAAAGTGAGTTGAACAATCTCAGTATAGTACACCTTTAGCGTAATAAGCACATGATAGAGATGTCACCAGATCCAAATTGTTTTGATGCAATGGTCAAAACCCATGTAAAACTGGACATCGAAGATATTTAATTATTAACTGAACCATAATCCTTCCAAACATGCTACAATGGTAACATCTCAAGCTTATTGGATACGATCCACAAGTTGAAAGATTAAAAAATCAAGTGGATGCTTTGTCATTCAAAATTTTGAAAAAGGATGGATATGGTCACATACACTCCACATTCGGAGAGATGGTCACTGCTCTTCAATCTATTATCCAATTTTCCATACATTTGGCAAAGAGTTACCCTCCCAATATGTGTGGGAGATTACAAAGGAAATGAATTTATCAAGTAATGACCAACACTCTTGAAGAATATAGTTGAGCTTCCAATTTTGACACACCCTCAGTTGCAAAGCATGAATAATGATATGAGAATCACATTCAACATGAACCTCAGAAATGCCTAATGAAAATGCAACATGGAGACCATAAAGAAGGGCTAAAGTCTTTGCCTAGTTATTAGTCCCTATAGGAAGTGAAATAACTTTAGCCAAAATTAGGTTTCCATTAAAATCACATAGCACAATATTTTATACCTGAGGAATCTGGATTGCCTCTAGAAGTACCACCAAAGTTGAGTTTTATTAGAAAATGAGAAGGTTTGTGCCATTCGATCTCTTTCTTATTTATTTTTGTTAAGGGGTTGAGAAATTTGTGCGATGGAATTCTGAGTCGAGGCCACTCTTTAATGATTTCATTGTCTCAAGAGGAGAATTGAACATTACTTGACACATTTCTAAATATTAATGCATTTATTGATTCACATATTGGGGAAACAATCTTTGACAGAACATCCTCCTTTGAGATCATTGTTTTATGAAAGATTCTCTTATTCCTCTCCCACCAAATAGACCATACGAAAATCAAAGGAATAAATATCCACAAAGTAGCAAACAAGGAATCTAAATACAAAGTCGGTCATGATTGTAAAAGACCCCATAATGTACAAGGGAGGGGCATGCTATAATGAGGTTTATCATGGACATTATAACAAGAATAAATGATCAATATCATCACATTCCTGACCAAAAAGCACACATTTAAAAGGTTCTTAAATTTTCATTTTACATAATTTATTACCTTTTAGTACTCATTTCTTAAGTGCCATCCAAGAAAAAGTACCTTCCCTTGGAGGAATACCATTGTTCCAAGAAAATTTATATGTGTGTTTCTTGCCAACTTGGTTCTCTTTCATCTAAAGAGTGTCATATCCAACCTCTATCAAGTATTTACCTAAAGGGGAGGGTAACCAAATAACTTTATCACTCTTTGTAGATAGGAAAATAGTTCTATAATTTAGAGATTTCCTAAAGTGAGACCTACTAGATCGTCATCAATTGGGAGTGATCTAGGATCCTTCCAATAAACTAGATACCCATATTGATATCCACATGATCAACTTAATTAACCAAATATGGGCCCCAATGATTGATAATCACTTCATAAATCTCAGAAAAATATTCATCTTGAATCAATGAAGGATGACCATTCCAAGAATCTAACCAAAACAAGACATCCTCCCCACTATGAACTTCCCATGAGATGTAATAAGTGATTAAATGATGAGTGGACATAATAAGATCCTACATAATAGATCCTTTGGATTGATTAGAAATTGTAAACATTCTTGTAGGGTTCATTGAGTCCAAGTATTTTGAGCAAATCACTCTACATCATGGAAGGTTTAGTTTTCTATATAATTGCCAAGCCAATTTTGCACCAAAAGATAAGTTATGCTTAGATAAGTCTTTTAATCCAAATACTCCACATATTTTATTAGAATCCATGCCTTGCAATGTTATTAAAGATATCGTTTTCTTCCTATTCATGTTATGATTCTAGATGAAATTTCTAACAATTTTCTCAATAATTCGCTTTATTATAGATTTAGGTGCTTTTAAAATAGAAAGAAAATAATTAGGGATCAAAGCAAGGACAAATTTCACCAATGTGAATGATTATAATTAAGTGAGACCTAGTTTTCTATTATATAGTCATTATCATGACCAATATAACTTTCAATGTCACAAAATGGTTTGTAGAGTAACAACTCAGATAAACAAAATTCAACCAATTTATTTGAATTGCGTAAAGGAATAGATTGTTAGGATTAACCTCAGATACAATTAACAGTTACATGCAAATATAACCAATATTAAAAAATAATAGACTGCACAAAAGAGAACATAAGACACAAAGATTTAACTCGGGTCACCCTATCCTTGGGCTACGTCCACCAACAACAAGTCCAATATTATTTTTATCTAGTGATTACAACCCACAATCCCTTAAAGCTCAATACCATCGCAAGAACCTACAATATCACCATACATTATGAAATCCCTAACCCTAAGCCATTTTATACAAGCTTTTGTCACTTACAAAATTAGGGCTAGAATAAGTTGTCCAATAGAAAAATAGTAGTTGATGCCTTTTGCAATATAAGGTCATTTTTGGCTTCAGGGGCACTACCCCTCGACTCCACCCTATACTGTGATAAGGAGTGCACTTGGGGCATTGCCCAAGGACCCCGCAGGGGTGTTGCCCCTTGACCTCATCTTGGGGGCACTATCCCCAAACTTTCGTAGAAATAATCTAGTGAGGAACCGTGCTGAATAAACCTCTGAGTCTAATTAGGCTCCACATCACAACATGGATGGATACTAAGGAAAATATTTGATGAATCTTGTTACTTTCCTTGGCCCCCATTTGTTATCTCCTCATTTTCTAGGATTATATATCCAAGATCCTCCTACACCAATCAATGTGATACCTTCCATATGAAGAGGTCTTGTTTTATATTTATATATAGAATATCTCATTTTTTCATCATCATTTTCCTTGTTATTGATTGTTATAGATTTAAATAGTTCACATGATACATTTAGATTAACAAGTCTTTTGCTACTCTCTAGGTCAATGGAGGTTTTAACAACATATGACATGTTTTGTGAGCTCCAATATCTCTTTCTATTTATATTTCTACTAGAAGCTTTCTATATGCGCATGTAGCTAAATTGTCAATATTTTCCATTTTGAAAGGTGCAACAACATTTGTTGATACATTTCAAATATTTTATTTTCTTTTGTTGCATACTTTGTTATGTACTTGATTACTTCATTCTTGGAAAGAACACGTTTTCAATATATTTTCCCTCCATAATTTTAGGATGTGACAGTTATGTAAAATCAATCTATCATCATTTCTTGTTGGTTCAAATTTTCTTTCACCCATTTTCTTTTTGTCCTCATATAGCTTGCATCCCCTAAAATTCAATGGCCAAGAAGCATCATACCTTAACAATCACAAATAGATTTCACATTTCATTTACTTGCCTAAGTAGTTGATATAAAATATTGATATATAATCATTACTTGATGAAATAATTAGTTGCAAACCATTTTCCCCCTTTTTACACAAGCATGTAACCTACTTGAAGATTGTGTCATTCTACAAAATCGAGTAACTATTCATATTCATTGTCAATATCCACCTCTGCTAGTTGTATTATATTTTTGAGACATGGATTTAAACCAAAAGTTTTGAAAGCTTAAAATTGGTAATGGAAAATTTAATATATCAATTATATGATAATATATTGATTGAATAAGTTATCTGATACCAACTTATATGATCAAATTACTATAAACATACCTATATATTTCTTTGATGAGGATGTTCTCGAAGATTCCATGCATGAATAATGGAATGAAAATATTTTTCAACACTTTTTTGTTCCTCCTCATATGACCAAATAATATTATCCATATTTGGTGCTCCACTTATCCGTATGAATCCATGCACATGAGGTGACCCCTTGTTTTGTCACTCATATTTACACCAATTTTTTTTTTACATTTATTCTCTTTTCTAGAATTTTCTTTCTAAACATTCTATGCCTTAAACACGTTTAATGCACAACTTTATGAGGATAATTGATAATATTTTGGATTCTCCATTATGAGCTTCTTATGGATTAGTTGGTGATGTTTCTGACATTAGTGCTTATAAATCAAACAAATGCATATCTACTGTACATAATGTGAAGAAAATTGTAGGATTTCCAATTTAGTGTTCAACATGTCAATTAATTCTACCTAATATTTATCCCAATATGATCTCATACCACTAACTATTGTTCCAAACCACGTTAACCTATCAACAAGAATATTTTGTGGCACGTTTTCCATATGTTGGTGTAGCTCATTGATGGTGATTGACATGTCTTGCAAACTTTTTTTTGCAAATACTACAAATGAATTTTGTACACAATATCTCAAGATCATGTTCATCATGAAAAATCTAAAACTTGAATATATACCAAAGTGATGATCCCTATACTGCAACAAATGTTTCACAAATTCATGTAGATGAACTCGCCTCATTCTTGGCTTTAACTAATCACATATATCATTAGGAAACAATGTTGGAAATGTTATGTCCAACAATTTTATGTGAGATATTTGTTGATATGAGATGCAACTATATCTGATCATTCAATTAATGTAGTTGGAATTATATCGAGATAATTAACCCATGCATGGATTAATTCCATTTGTGTTTGAGCATTAGGTGGCTTTGAAGCTATAGATGTTGTTTACACTCAATTATGATACATTCATCTCTGTTCATGAGTGGACCCACAAATATGGCTTCATCTATGTCATAATCAAATTCCATGTGCACTATCTTCAATTTGTTAAAAGCATTTTTATCTTAATTTCCTCATAGACCATTGAGAACATTTTTATTAATTATAACATATGAGTGAAACTTGGTGTGCTCTACTTTGTATTTTGGTGCTTTACACACATGAATCCTTTTTTTTAATCTAAATTTATAATGTGTGTCATAGTAATCTCTTCTCTAAACAATAAAGATTGATGGATTCTCTATATATGTGACAAAATTATGGAAATATTTTCTACATGTGGAAAACTTATTGTGCTTCATTTATATTTATATCGTCCACCATTTTCATGTTTGATTTATAGTATATGGATAACATATGAATCGACATCTCGTCTACCTGAGTCATATTTGCAAGTTCTCATGATTGTGGGTCACAATCCAAATTATTTGAAGATAAAAAAATCTATGATCTCTTCTCTCTTATCGATATAAATTGCACACATGACCTTAAAAGTTGGAAAACACTTTTATTCTAAGATAAGATTCTTGACAAACATAACACATACTTGGAGTCCTTAAACTATCTAATTGAAGTTCATTCTACATTTAGAATCTTTTAAACTTAGAGTGAAGCATACCTTTTGCGTTTGGTATATTTTTTATAGTACTTTCCACACCTACATTCATTTATATTTGATTTCCATGTTGAGGTGCTTTTTGGCACACTATGGATAAATTGATTTTCCATTTTTAAGATTAAATGAGCAATGTTTGTATTAGGTGGATGATTATATGTCTCATTTGTTTGAGGATCAACTTGTTTCTCTTCTTCTCTTTCTTGTCTTTTAGAATGATATTTGTTGATAAGTTCATTAACGATTGTTTCTATTCACAATTATTTCATCTCTTTTTTGAAATTCCAATCACTCCACCATTACGTCTGCCCTTCTTCTAGTAGATCTTCATCTTTTAGCTTCATCACGTTTTCTTTTATGTTCTTCTTTTTTATCATTTATTCTTTGTTTGTATTGTCATCTATGATACACTCTTTGATATCATCTTCTTGGGTCCTTTGCTTCAAGATTCAATCTTGGTCTCACCATAGCCGGTACAATAAAATTTAATGTTAAAACCTATATAGATTTTTTACCTTAAATATCTATAAAAAAATGTCAATAAGATCACTTGAAGGGTTAGATGAGAACATTTGATGTTAGAGGAAAAATATTAAAAATTATAGAGAAGAAGTAACAAAAATTATACTTTTTTTTAATAAAATTGCATTTACAACTATATTGCTATTGATGTAAAATCATATTTACATAGATATATGAAAATTATGTCTTCTATATAAGAAATAAATCCATATTATTAAAAAATATGAAGTGCGTTTATCTAAAAATGCAAGCTTTAAAATGATACAGTTGCTACACATATATGAAGAAATACAACTAAAGTCATATAATTGAATTTAAAAATTGGCATTAGAACATAAATTACACAACATTTTTATTGAATGCACACCTAGTCAAGTATAATGAATGTATGCTAACAAAAAATTAGAAATATTTACAAGGATGTAACCTTGTGAGTAAATAGAATTGATCCTAATTTTGAAAAATATAAATATTGATAACAAAGAAGTTTTGATCCCATTATGAAAAACAAAAGTATCAATAATTGTAGCATCTATCCCATTTGATTAATGTGAGTCATCCTGAAGGATGCAATCTTGATGCTCTTACTTTATGAGTGATCATGTTAGGAGCTGTGAATGGTCTACACCCTTGGGTTGATTTGATAAATGTTGTTGTATCAGTAGGCTAATCATAATTTATGCTTGATTTCAGAAATTATGATGTATTAGATGGTTTTACTAAGGTTTGTGCCACTGGTTACCTAGATTTATATGGTATCATGATGTGGTTTTGTAAGTACCCTTGAGATGTGAATAGTGGTTGTTGTAATGCCCCGCTTGGGAACCCAAGAGAAATAAACCTAACATATTACAATGTTTACTAAACTAAAAAAGAGAGAGGTTTAAACAACATCAAAGTAACAATGTAGAAGAAATATACACATACACAACATTTACACAACTATAATTAAAAATACATATTTCATTCCTGAAGGGTTCCTTCGTGTTGAATCACATTTAAGAAAGTTTTATTAATTAGTTAAGTCTAAAATAAAATGTTAATGATCATAAGGAAATACCATATACACCATCTCACAAGAAAATGCATAAAAGCAATTGATACAATTAAAAACATCCAATGAATAACATCCAATGCACATGTCATAGGGTATGCAAGAATAGATACAATTACATTAGAACACAAGATACATGATAGCATACATACATCAACTGAATAGAAGTTTCCAAGGTAGGAATAAGAATGATAAAGGTACAACTGCTACAATGTACATCCAATATCTATAAGTCTGAGGGGAACCTAAATGGTAAGAAGAAACTACCTCCTAACAGTGTGGTTACCTAGTTAGGCTCCCACTCCCACCATGCAAGGAAGATAATGGACAATCCACATACGACTAATCAATCATGAAGCATTCCTAGGCAAGGAATCCTAATAGCCAACAACTACCTCAAGGGTAACACTTACTACTCAAGAAGAAAAGATAATCCAAATAGAATGAACATTTAATCCAATATAAACACCACAATCAAATCAACATACATATACCAAGTAGAAATCAAAAGCCAAAATCACAATATATAGTCCCAAAAGATATCCACCTTAGGAAAAAAGCCACATGTCAATGAAAAATAACCACCAGATAACAATTGTCATCAATAAAAGTAAATCACCAACAATAAGTACATCCAATAATAAGTACACCAGCAATAAGTACACCAACAACAAGTACATCACCAATAAATACACCACTAGAGGCAAATACAAAATCTATGGAGGTGACTCAGCCTACATACTAGGGAGTGTCATCACATGGTCAAACTACTTGAGTTACCCTAGATTGGTCTCTCATTAGACCGCAAACCCTCAAGCATTGAGTAACCCTAGATTGGTCACGCTAGATCTCGGACCCTCAACATGACACATGCAGAACTAAAATACCCTCTCATAAAGATGAGGAAAACTAGTCATACCTCTCACTAGGTATCACCCCATTCCCATCCTTAGCCTATACAAGCATTCGAGGCATGGGCGAGGCAAACATATCTAACTTATCTTTTTAGTGTATCTCAAGGAAAGGGCTAGGCAAGATATTTTAATTACTATGTACTTGTTACACAACTTACAATAGGTTATCCTAGTACTGACCACTTTGGGTCCTGGACCCCTATTGCAAGCCACTCCCAAAGACATGTACCTAGACAACCTCCACTAAGTACATAAAGCATAGTTGTGTCCCATACCACAACACCCATAATGATTGAACTCAGTTCCTTAATAGGCAACCTGAAAATAACAGTGGTTCTCAAAACTTAAGTTCTCATAAATGCTCAAATATATCTTAATTTGAATCATAAAATACATGACAACATACAGTCAAATAACCATCATAAAAGAAAACTCAAAGACGCCTTTGGTGCACATCCTAATTTTGTCAACTAACATGCCACATAAAGCCATCATGAAACATAAACCACAGAACTTAAAATAAAATACACAAGAAAATCAAAATTCCTAATCATATGATTTAATTTTTTTTTTTTTCAGAGGTTCGTTTTGGCTATATGAACGTGTCTAATAATGAAGCTTTACATATTTTTAAAAGAAAATATTATCTCCATAAAAAAATTTCAAAATAAATAATGTCTATATAAAATAATAAATATTACTAATAAAATACGTAAGTATTTATTATTTTAATTTTAATTATTTTAATTATAATAATGTTGACATCCTTAATATATAATAATTTTTAAATAAATATTTGAAAATATTCTTAAACATAAATCTCTATTAAAATTGATTATAAATTTTATATTAAATTACTTTTAAATAATAATAATTAAGAAAATCCTTACCATATATATTTATAATTAACATAAAATTTATTGATTCCCTTAATAAGAGAATAAAATAAAATAAAACAAGTGAAACAATCACTTTTCTACAAATTAAATCTTAGAAATAAAACTAGTAGTTGTGTGCTTTTGTGTGTGCAATGATGAGTCGACAGGACTTTGATTTTCAAGGAAGTGACATGTTTTGTATGATTGTAAAAGTGGATCATTAATGGTATGTAGGAAGAAGTTTCTTTCAAATTATATTTGTTCACATCAAACACACAAAATAGTAGTTGTAAATCTTCTTTGCTATGACTCTTTACTTTGGTGAAACTAACATCTTCAAGTTATGTAGACAAATGTTTGAGCTATTAGGAATATTACTTTTAAAAAGTAAAAATAAATAATTAATATGTGAACAAAAAAATAATTTAATATTTTGTCATTCTACCATAAACAAAAAGATAAATTCTGAAAGTAATAGTAAAACCATTTCTCTTACTAAAATAAACAAAATTTAATTTGAAATGTTACTTTTTCTTCTACTAAGACGATATGTAATATTTAAATGATTTATAAATTTATAGTTTATGTCAACACAAACAAAAATACTATCATTTATGTGGACTTGCACATTTATTTTAGTTTAACAAAGAAAAATCATAAAGGTATACATATTAATTAATTATTTTTATTTTTTAATTGATTTTTTGGCAACATAAGACCTCAAGTTAGCAAGTATGTATCCAAACACCAAAACTCAAGAGGTCGGAGTTGGTTTACTTTTCACTTTTTTCCTTTTGCTAGAATCTTAGTTTATATTCAAATACAAATTTGTGTTATATATTTTTTACCTCAATCTTAGTTTATATTCAAATTCTAATTTGTGTTATACATTGTTTCCTTGATACTAATAAAAATGAAATTTTCATAAGCCAAAAAGCAAGGATAAGAGTTGGAAAAAAAGAAGGTAGCTTTTGATTTCTAATTTCAAAATTGTGCAAATTTTGAGGAGAAATAAAATTTTGAAGTTTTTTTTATAGCAAAAAAAATATCTCACATTATTGCTATGCATTGAAGACCAAATTATTATATCTTAATATAACAATAATTATAGTTATTAAACAATATCAAATAAGTATAAAAATTTATGAATTTGAATTTTAACAATAGCTAAGTGGACAATATTCAATTAGAATATATTGAAAACAAAATAAAATAATGTAAAAAGCAATAGGAAATAATAAATTTAAAAAATAATAAAAATAAAATGGAGAATATTATATTAAATTCTATTCAGAAAAAGAAACATTAATGAATGATGAATTTAAAATTTAAAGATCTCAATTAAATCCAACTCTATAATGCATCCTTAAATCACCACATAAAACCTTAAAAAATGACAAATAGAAATATAAGAACATATTGGTACACATAGAAAATCAATCTTATTCTACATAGAAATGACATTTGTGACTCGAACATTGACAAAAAAAAGTCAATTAATCAAAGCGCAAGGGCCCCTATGTGAGAAGCACCAGTTGTCGCTAACTACATATTTGAGAATTTTCTTTGTATCTCATGACCAAACAACTATGCTAACAACACCCTTATTTACTTAGATCTCTATCTCATCTTTTATCTCTTTCTTCTTCCACTTAGCCATAATTCTAGAAAATTGAGTTGCAAACACAAAATTAAAAATAAAAACTTTTAACAACTTAGTGAAAAAATAATTTGGTCAATGGAAAAATGAAAATAATAGCGAGAAGCTTACTTGAAGAAGTGATAAATTCATTTGAATCTTTGTACTATCTTTAGGGCTTTCAGAAATATCTAATATGAAAGATGCAAAGTTGTCTACATTGTATTCATTATGTTCTGAAAATTGTAGCAAAAATAATTTAGATATCATAAATAACGTAGGAATTAGAATAAATAAATAAAATAACCAAAATAAAAAAACAATAACAGATCTAACACTATGGATATCTTCCTATTAAATATTGTATTCAAATCCTTCCCTTAAAAAATAGCCCATTAGCACGTCTACTGATATAGGCAAAAAAGATATAGCACCGATTAATAGAATCAAAATGAAATACAAATTTAAATGAAAACATACTTATCAGACAACATTTTGTATCAATACAGAAGTGATTTTTGTTAATCTCTTAATGAAGGGATGCTCTCTAGTTTGTGATTTTAGATCTCAAATATCAATGAAAGTTTTGGAACCCAACAACTCTAAGAACATGCCAATGGTTGTTTCCCCCAGATGGGTGGCACATAGCGAATTTCAATGGGGCAACAAAAAGTAGTCCAGGTGAAGCTGGCAGTGGTGGGGTGGTCAAAGGGTACCTTGAGACATAGGGCACTCACCAATAGCAATTTTTTTGTGCTATGCTCTAAGAGAGCTTTTGTAATTAGAATAAAGTTCTAAGGACGTAGGTGTGTGCTTTGGCAACATTGGCTAGGGGATAGGAAGTCATTAAATGACCTTGGAATCAAGGTATTCCTTGTCATGGAGTCATAAGTGACCTTCAAATTTAAGGTGGTCCTTTTCATTGAAGTCCTATAATAGGTCTCTAGAATAGGGAAAGGGTCTCTAGCATTGGAAAGCTAAGGGATAGCCAATTTGGCAAGAAAAGATGTCAAATAGATGTAAACATAAAAGTTGCAAAAAGTTGCAATTTTGTAAAATTGCTGATCAACTTTGAAAAAACCCTTCCAAGCATGGTGGGGACTAATGGAATCCATAATTGTGAGGGGAAAAGACCTAAGAGATAGTATATAAGCTTCTAAAACACTAATGTTGCCAGAAGTGTGTGTCAATGTACGAACTGCATACTAGAGTATTGATTTTTGAATGTAAAAAGATAAATCTGTGAGCAATGAAAGATTTTGAGTGCTAACTTGATTGTTGTATCACCTTGGCATTGTAAATAGGCTTGTTTAGGATAGTTTTGTTTTAGTAGATTAGGTGTGTTTGTGTTTTCTCTTATTGTTTTGTAAATCTTTTTGTTCCAGACAGTTTATTGTCCTAAACCAAACAGTTGGCATTGGAGGAGATGTTGTTGTGATAAGGAGCCTAATCAGACTCGAAGGTTTTTTTGACGTGGTTTTCTCCCCATATTATTTCTACCGTGGTCTGGGGGCAACACCCTTGTGGGGGTTTTCCCGAAGCAAAAAATGCCCTTATATTGTAAAAGGTGTCGACTACTATTTTTATGTTATTCTAGCCCTAATTTTGTAAGTAGCAAAAGCTTGCATAAAAAGGCTTAGGGTTAGGGATTTTCATAGTGTTAGATGCGAAAATTAGCTTCTTGCGGTGGTATTGAGTTGTAAGGGATTATAGATTGCAATCAGGTTGTAATCACTAGATCATAATAATATTGGACTTGCTATTGGTGGACGTAGCCCAAGGATTGGGTGAACCATGGTAAATCTTGGTGTCTTATGTTCTCTTTTATGTGATATACTATTTTTTGGTATTGGCTATATTTGCATGTAACTATTATTTTTGTATGAGGTTAAATCCTAACAAGTGGTATCAAAGCCAGACGGTCGTCATTTTTTTTATAGCCAGACCATCGCCATTTTTTTTTAGTGATCTTCTGTAGGAAGGTCTCACGATTGAGTGAGAGCAATGGAAGACAAAGGTAAGTTGAGGGTTGACAAGTTTAATGGGCAGAACTTTCAGTTATGGAATATGCAAATGGAAAACTATCTTTATTAGAAGGACTTACAGAAGCCATTGGAAGGAAAATCCAAGAAACAACGAACTATGTCAGATGAGGACTAGGAGATTTTAGATAGAAAGACACTTGGAAGTATTCGATTATGCTTGGCACCATCAGTGACATTTAACATTACAAAAGTGAAGACGACAAAAGAGTTGATGCAAACCCTAGCGAAATTGTATGAAATGCCCTCCTCTTCAAACAAGGTATTTCTCATGAAGCATTTATTTAATATGAAAATGACAGAAGGTGGATCTATTGTAGATCATTTAAATGAGTTTAATACTGTTACTAGTCAATTATCTTCTGTGGGTATTAATTTTGATGAAGAAATTAGGGCTTTCTTGATTTTGTGTTCTTTGCCTAAAAGTTGGAATCGCTTGGTAATGGCTGTGAGTAATTCTATTTCTGGATCTAATACCCTAAAATTTGATGATGTGATCGATGTTATTTTGAGTGAGGAAACTCATAGGAAAACCTCAAGTGGATCTACATTAAGAGGTGCTTTGAATGCACAAAGTAGAGGTAGAATGACTGAGAGAGGAAATAATTCTGAAAATCATGGGAAATCAAGAGGAAAGTCAAAAGGGAGGAGGTCTCAATCGAGAGGACCAAATGACTACTGGTACTATGGTAAAATAGGGCATAAGAAGAAAGATTGTTGGACTCGAAAGAAAAATGAAGGAGATAAACTAGATGGAGACAAGGAGGCAAATGTGGTAAGTAACAATTCCAAAGAGGATGCTTTGCTTCTATCTTTAGAAAGTGTTGATGATTCATAGGTTTTAGATTCTGGTGGTTCTTTTCATGCTACACCTCATAGAGGTTATTTTATTGATTATGTCCAAGGGGATTTTGGACTTGTTTATTTAGAGGATAATGAACCCTGTCAAATTGTTGGAAAGGGAAAAGTTAAGATTAAGTTGTAGAATGGGAATCATTGGCTACTACATGAGGTAAGACATGTTCCAAGGCTGAGTAGGAATTTAATTCAATAGGGCAACTTGGTGATGAGGGTTGTGTAATTACTTTTAATGATAAAAATTGGAAGGTTTCAAAAGGTTCCCTTGTAGTAGAAAAAGATGTGAAAGTAGTCATCTTATATCTTTGTACAGGTCATATTGTTCCTTCTACTTTAATTGTTTCAGAGAAAAATGGATGTTCAGGAATAATTGTTGCAGTTGAGCAAGGAGAACAAATAGTTGCTGTAGATTTTGATACATAGTTGTGGCACAACAAACTTGGGCACATGAGTGAGAAAGGTATGAAAGTACTTCATTCAAAGAAAGTTTTACCAGGTCTAAAATGTGTTAATATGGATTTCTGTGAAAGTTGTGTGTATGGAAAACAAAAGAGAGTGAGTTTTGTGAAGACTGGGAAGGAAAATAAAAGAGAGAAATTAGAGCTCGTGCATTCAGATGTATGGGGACTAGCTCAGGTATCTTCCCTTAGTGGCTCTCTTTATTATGTTACATTTATTGATGATGCAATTAGAAAAGTATGAGTTTATTTCCTTAGATAGAAATCTGATGTATTTCAAACTTTTAAGAAATGGAAATGCTTGATTGAAAATGAGACTAGTAAGAAATTAAAATGTCTCAGATTTGATAATGGTGTTGAGTATTGCAGTCATGAATTTGAAGATTATTACTTCACTAATTGTATTTATAGATAGAAAACTATTCCAAGGACTCCATAGGAAAATGGAGTGGCTAAACACATGAACATGACTATAATGGAGCGTGCAAGGAGCATGAGGTTGCATGTTGGGTTGCCCTTACATATGTGGGTAGAGGCTATCAATACTACTGTATATTTGATTAATAGAGGTCCCTCTACTCCTTTGGGTTGTGGTATTCTAGAGGAAGCATCAACTAGTAAGAAGGTGAGTTATTCTTTTCTCAAAACCTTCAGTTGTGAAGCTTTTGCTCATATAGATTTTGAAAATAGAACCAAGCTGGAAGCTAATTCAAAGAAATGTGTATTTTTTTGGATATGGTATTAATGAATTTGGTTATAGGCTTTGATATTTTGAAAATCGTAAAATTATAAGAAGCAGGGATGTCATATTCAATGAGAAAGTGTTGTACAAAAATCTATTGCAGCAACATTAGAAGAAAGAAAATGATTGTGTAGTGCTAGATGATACTCCAAAAGTTGATGTTCCATTTTTTCTCATGCTGTGCAACAATCGCAACAACAAATACCATACACCCTAGTGAATGTTAGATGGTCAAAAAAGATGAGTAGACCTCTAGAAAGATTTTTTCCTTCCTTGTATTCTATTTTACTTACCTGAATGTTATGATGAAGTTGTGCAGCTGGATACTAAGATTTAGTGGGAGTCTGCCATGAAAGACGAAATGGACTCTTTGTTGAAAAATAAGACTTGGAATTTATGCAAGTTTCTTGTAGCTAAAAGGGCTTTATAGAATAAATGGGTTTACGGGTTAAAAGAAGAGGATGGAGGTAAGAAAAGATTTAAAGCTAGGTTAGTGGTAAAAGGATTTGCATAGAAAAAAGACATTGATTTTTATGAGATATTTTCTCCTATTTTTAAGATGACTTATATTCACACTATTTTAAGTATTGTGGCTACTAAAGATTTGCATTTGGAGAAGCTTGATGTTAAAACAACCTTCCTTTATGGTGATTTGGATGAAGAGATATATATGGCTCAACCACATGGATTTGAGGTCAAAGATAAGGAGAACTTAGTGTGCAGATTGAAGAAAAGTTTATATGGCTTAAAGCAAGCACCTTGACAATGGTATCTAAAATTTGATAGGTTTATGCATGAGTATGGATATAACAGGTGTCATTTAGATCATTGTGTTTATTTGAAGAGGTTGGATGATGACAACTACATTATTTTATGTTTATATGTTGATGATATGCTTGTAGCTTGGTCTAACATGGATCATACTAAGGGGCTAAAATGCCAGTTAGCACATGCATTTTCTATGAAGGATTTGGGGGCAGCAAAAAAAATCCTTGGTATGAAGATTTGTAGAGATAGGAAGAACAAGAAATTGACATTATCTCAAGCTGATTATATTGAGAAGGTGTTGCAACGTTTCTCTATGGAGAATGCTAAAGCTATCAGCACATCTTTACCTAGTCATTTGAAGTTGACTAAGGAAATGTGTCCCAAGACACAAGAAGAAGAGAACAAGATGTCTAAGGTACCTTATGCTTCAACTGTAGCAAACTTGATGTATGCTATGGTATGTACTAGGCTAGATATTGTACATGTAATGGGAGTTGTTAGCCGGTATATGAGTCATCTAGGAATTTAGCATTGGAATGTTGTCAAATGGATTCTTAGATATTTGAGAAGTACATCTAGTAAGTGTTTACACTTTGGGGGCTCTACTACTGATTTACAAGGATATGTCAACTCAGATTTGGCTAGGGATATTGATACTAGGAGGAGTACTATAGGTTATATATTTATTGTTGGTGGGGCATCTATGAGCTAGGTTTCTAGGTTACAGAAGGCTAATGCTTTATCCACTATAGAGGCAGAGTATGTTGATGCTATAGAGGAAACCAGGAGATGATATGGCTTTAGTTCTTCTTGGAAGAATTTGGACACCCTCAAAGGGATAATTTTTTTTTACCAATAGCTAGAGTGTCATTCATCTTGCGAAGAATTTTGCTCTGCATTCGAAGACCAAACACATATAGTTGCAGCACCATTTCATTCAATCAATTTTGGATGATGGAAAATTAAAGTTGGAAAAGATACATACAAATAGAACAGATATCTAAATTCCTCTTTAGCTTCGGTTGGTCTTCTAGACCGAACAAAATAAAAGAACAACAGAGTCTAGGGTGGTTTGGTATTCTAGTGGGAGCTGCAGGTTTAGCAGTGCTATGATTAGTCTCCAAGTGGGAGGTTACTGTTGTGGAGTTTGAGCAGTCTCCAAGTGGGAGATTGTTGTGATATGTAGCCCAATCAGACTTGGAGGTTTTTTCGACGTGGTTTTCTCCCCATATTATTTCTACGGGGGTTTGGGGGCAACGACCCAACGGAGGTTTTCAAAAATTGCCCTTATATTGTACAAGGTGTCGACTACTATTTTTCTATTATTCTAGTGCTAATTTTGTAAGTGGCAAAAGCTTGTATAAAAAGGCTTAGGGTTAGGGATTTTCATAGTGTTAGATGTGAAAATTAGCTTCTTGCAACGATGTTGAGCTATAAGGGATTATGGATTGTAATCAGGTTGTAATCACTGGATCATAATAATATTGGACTTGCTATTGGTGGACGTAGCCCAGGGATTGGGTGAACCATGGTAAATCTTGGTGTCTTGTGTTCTCTTTTATGCGATCTACTATTTTCTAGTATTGGTTATATTTGCATGTAACTATTATTTCTATTTGAGGTTAAATCCTAACAGATGTAACTCACTATCCCACCATAAAAATAGTATGACCTCTTGGGGATAGTGAGTGTACTATATGTACTCCTTTCTTGCAAAATGAAGGGCCCTCAAAAGCCATGGAAGCATTTTTGAGCTCTTGCCTAGGCGAGCTAGAGCATGCTCGACTAGGAAAAAATGGCATTGCAGAGCTTGTAACTTGTAGGGTTGTGAAGATCATCAAAAAAGTGAATATGGAGAATGAAGGGGAGTGAGTGAAGGCTCCTTGGGAAGAAGAAAGGAGTGATAGCAATCTATTAAAGCATCTAACCAATCCAAACAACAAACTGGCCTTGTAAAGGTCAAGAAACCCTTAAAACCCTCAATTTTTGCAGAGGTGCTGTATGACCTTTTTGAGGCACAAAAACTTGAAAATATGAGAGTGCTCATCAAATAAATGGGAGTCTCTAAAGAAAGTTTGAATTTCTTAGTGTAAGAAAATTGAAGAAATCTCTGATTTCTAGGAAGAAGAGGGTAACTGGGGCTCTTTCTTGTAGCCCTATTTTAGGGGAAAGTGTGAAATCAGTAAGAAAGGTAAGTGCATAGAGTTGCTTTGTGCCATGGAAGAAATGTGTTGAGGGTTCTTTCACCATCTCCATAAGCCTACAAGTGGTGTTTAAGAATTTACCAAGGAGGACCTAGTTCAGTTAGAAACCTAATGTGTTCTCCACCTAGAATGAGAACCTAGCAAGTGACAAGAAGAGGAGCTTGTTCAAGATAGAAGAGTGAGGCTTAGGATTGGGGGATCTCTACATAAGAGGGATCCTATAGATCCATTTGGTGAACTTGAAAGTCACCTTAGGTCTCAGTGGTAGACTAGAAGCATGAACTAGTGATTAGTTCATCCCCTCTACTTATCAAGCAGTATCAGAGCTAGGTTAAAGGTGTGGGAAAAGAAAGTACAGAGCAGAGTGAATGCTATCACCTACTGAACCCATTGATTCCAGCAAGATGGTGACCAATTTTGAATTGGCCAAGAAGGTAGAAGAACAAGAGAAGAAGGTAGAAGAACAAGAGGAAGACAATAAGTCTTTGAGAGAAAGATTAGCACAACTTGAACAGCTGTTAAGTGAAGTCCAAGACATAATAGATAAAGTCAATGACAAGATGGAGTAGAAAGAAGAGCAAGAAGCCAAACAAAAAGAGATTGAGTTGGAGGAAGAAGCCCCAATACCAGACCCTATTATACTAGAGGAGCCTTTCTTGAAGGCACTAAAAGCAATAAATAGTAAAGCTTTGGAAGTCATCCCTTTATTTAGTGGCAAGATAGATCTAGACCTCATCATGGAGTGGATTGAAGGAATGGAGAACCATTTTGAGTGTGATAGTGTCTTTGACACTCAAAAGGTCAAGGTGGCAAAGTCAAGGTTAAGAGATGCTGCTCTAACCTAGTGGAAATTTGTTCAAACATAGAGGGAAAAAGAAGGGAAAAACCCCATTGTCACTTGGAAAGGAATGGTGCTTGAAATTAGGCAAGCTTATATTCCTAAAGACTATGAAATACAACTACATAGGAGAAGGCAAAATCTTAGGCAAAAAGAGATGGATGTACACTCTTACATTGAAGAGTTCCAAAACTTATGCTTAAGGTCCAAGGTGGTGGAAGATGAAAGCATTAGTTTGGCAAGGTATTTGAATGGGATCAAGTGGTCCATTCAAGAAGACATGAGTCTTGTCACCCCTAAAGTAGTCTATCAATTCTACCAAATGGCTTTAAAGGTGGAAGAGAAGGGAAAGAGGAAGCAAGACCATACCTCAAAGAATAGAGGAAGGGGTAGAGATAATAGAGGACATAGGGGAAGCTATGGAGGTAGAAGCAATGATAGTAGGTCCCAAGGTGAGTCCAAGCTGACTGAACAAAGTGGAGAAACTAGTCAAAGAGGTGGTTCAAGAAAAGGTAGAGGCAGATGTAGGTCACCAAGAGGAAGGGGACCATATTACTTTGCTACAATAAAGTGTTATCACTGTCAGCAAGTGGGGCACCCTACCTATAGGTGTCCTAAAAAGGGATCAATATCACAAGGTGAAAAGAAAGTGGCATACATACATGAAGATGCTTCAAGTATGAAGTCACCTAATATCTAGTTGGATTCAGAGAGTGGTGAGAATTTAATGATAAAGATGATTCTAATTAAAGAACTAGTTAAAGGAGAGCCCAAGCAAAGAAGGTCACTCTTTAGGGTGAGGTGTAAGATTATGGGGAAGGTCTAAAAAGTTATCATAGACTTAGGGTATATTAATAATATAATTTCAGAGGAGGCCATAGCTAAACTCAAGATTCCTAAAATACCTCATATCACTCATTACAAAGTCACTTGGTTAAAGAAGGAGCAACATGTTTTGGTGAATGAGCAAGCATGGATTGAGTTCACCATAGGAGGATATAAAGATAAGATTTTATGTGATATTTTACCCATGGATGCCTGTCACCTCTTATTAGTTAGGCCATGACAGTTTGATAGAAAATCCATACATAATGGTGAGCTCAACTCATACACCTTTAAAAAGGATGGAGTGAGTTATAAAATTCAGTCACTACTTGAATCAGATAGCCAAGGGAGTGGACCTAATGTGTTGATGTTGAAGGGGAAAGAGTTCATGAAAATTCTTGACAAAGAGAAGGAGTGGGTAATGCTATTGTGGTTAAACCCAAGGAGGAAAGAGAGATTGAGAAGGACATACCTCATGAAGTGCAATAGATTTTGGAGGAATTCAAGAGCATTATATAAGATGGAACACCTGCAGTCTTGCCACCTAAAAGAGCGATCAACCATCAAATAGATTAGGTCCTAGGGACATATCTCCCAAACAAGGCACCTTACAAGCTGACTCCTAAACAAAATAGGGAAGTTTCAAAGCAAGTACAAGAATTGATGGATCAAGGGTTAATAAGGAAGAGGATCAACCCATGTGACGTGCCTACTATTTTGGCACCTAAAAAAGGAGGAACATGGAGGTTATGCACAAAATCCAAAGCCATTAACAAGATCAAAATCCAGTATATGTTGCCCATACCAAGGATTGAGGACTTAATGGATTGCCTAGGAGGGGCTAAGTACTACACCAAGATAGTCCTTAAAAGTGGCTATCATTAGATAAGAATAAAAGAGGGAGATGAGTAGAAAACAACTTTTAAAACCACCGAAGGGCTCTATGAATGGCTAGTCATGCCATTTGGCCTCTCTAATGCTCCAAGTACATTTGTGAGGCTCATGAATGAGGTGTTGAAAGATTTCACAGGTAAGGTTGTGGTAGTCTACTTAGATGATATATTAATTTTTAGCATGAGTAAAGAGGAACACTTAGAGCATATTAAGATTGTATTATCTAAGTTAAAAGAGGAACACCTAACCATCAATATAGATAAGTGTGATTTCATGAAGTAGGAACTACTCTATTCAAGCTTTGTTCTATCTCAAGGAGATCTTAAAATGGATGAGGATAAAGTTGCAGTAATATTGAGTTGGCCAACTCCCAAGAATGCTAGTGAAGTGAGGAGTTTCCATGGCCTAGCTCAATGCTATAGAAAGTTCATCAGGAACTTTAGTGGGATATGTGCTCCCATGATGGATACTATTAAGGATGGAATAAAGACCAAATTTTTGTGGACACCAGCAGCAGACAAGGGATTTGAGACATTGAAGAAAGAGGTAGCTACTAAGCCTATCCTAAGGTTACCTACTTTTAATGAACCTTTTGTTGTAGAATGTGATGCTAGTAATATAATAGTGCGAGGAGTTTTAGGTCAAAGTAATAGACTAGTGTCTTTCTTTAGTGAAAGGCTAAATGCAACAAAGAAAAAATACTCTTCCTATGATTTATAACTTTATGCACTTGTTCAATCCCTTAGAAAATGGAGGCATTATCTTTTGCCCAAGGAGTTTGTAGTGTTCACTAACAATCAAGCTTTGAGTTTTCTCAACTCCCAAGACAAGTTGAGCCATAGACATGTCAAGTGGGTGGAGTATTTTTAGTCTTATACCTTCACCATAAAACACAAGAAGGGGCAACTCAATAAAGTAGCAGATGCCCTAAGTAGAAGGCTACTCATTGTTCAAAAAATCCAAGTAAGGAGTGTAGGATTGGATAACTTCAAGGAACTCTACCAAACTGATGGAGACTTTGCAGTAGCATACAAGGTGTGTCAAGAGCACCTAAATTACTTTCATCCCAAGTTTGCAAAATATACATTGTAGAATGGGCTAGTCTTCAAAGGAGGGTAGTTGTGTGTACCAAAAGGATCCATGAGGGAGAAACTCATTCAAGAAAAAACATAATGAGAGTTTGAGTGACCATTTTGGCTTAAACAAGACCTTAGAATTGGTTCAAAGATACTACTATTGGCCTAAAATGCAAATAGATGTCAGAACTTATGTTGAGCAATGTATCATATGTCAAAGAGCAAAGGGCACTTCTACAAATGTAGGACTTTATCAACCTCTTCCAATACCAAAAAGACCATGGGAATGTGTAAGTATGGATTTTGTGGTTGGTTTACCCAGAAAAAAAGAGTGGTTTTGATAGCATCTATGTGGTAATGGATAGATTTAGCAAAATGAGTCATTTTATTCCATGTAAGGTAACCCATGATGCAAGTCATATTGCTTATTTGTTTTTCAAAGAAGTTGTGAGGATTCATGGCTTGCCAAGTAGCATTGTATCTAACAGGGATAGCAAATTTATGGGACACTTTTGGAGGTCCTTGTGGCAAAGACTAGGTACCAATCTAGCATTTAGTTCAACCTACCATCCTCAAACTGATGGTCAGACTGAGGTGGTCAATAGGACACTTGGGAATTTGTTGAGATGCTTAACCAAAGAATATGGTTTGACATGGGATTTAGTCCTTTTCCAAACAGACTTTTCCTATAATGATAGCATTAATAGAATGATAGACAAGAGTCCCTTTGAAATTGTTTAAGGGATACATCCTAGGGGTGTATGTGAATTAAGAAGTCTGGACAATCAAGTTCCTAATAGTGGATATGCTGAAGATTTTAGTCAATCTATGAATGAAGTGTATGATCAAGTAAAACAGTCTCTCATTGACAACACCGAGAAGATTAAGGACAAATCTGATCTCAAGAAAGGAGAGGTATAGTTTGATGTAAGGGACTTGGTCATGTTTCACCTAAACAAAGCAAGGATGGAAAAAGGAACTTCAACAAAGCTACAGATGAGGAGACTTGGACCATGTCCTATACTGACCAAGTATGGGCAAAATGCTTACAAAGTTGGGCTGCTAGATGATCTAGCCATTTCCCCCATCTTCAATGTGGAAGATTTAGTTAAGTATAAAGGACCTCTTATTGAGTTAGATCAACATGTGGAGGAATCTCAGAAGGATGCTTAGGCATCAGTTCTGCCCCCTAAACCCAAGCTCTAAGAAGAGAAGATATTGGACTCTTGGGTTCATATAAAGACTAGGCATGGAACATACAAAGAACACCTTGTCAAGTGGCAAGGTAAGCTAGACTCAGAGGCTGCATGGATCCTTGAGAATTAGTTCAACCTTCAAGACATAGATCTCCACCTTTTGTCTCTTGACTTAGCTTCTTTGCTGGGGAGTATGGTGCAGGGGCACCTTGAGACGTAGGGCCCTCACCAATAGAAATTTTGTTGTACTATGCTCTAAGAGAGATTATTTAATTAGAATAAAGATCTGAGGACCTAAGGGTGTGTTTTGGCAACATTGGCTAGGGGATAAGACATCATTAAATGGCCTTGGAACCAAGGTATTCCTTGTCATGAAGCCATATGTGACCTTAGAATTTAATGTAGTCCTTGTCATTGAAGTCCTAGAATAGGTCTCTAGCATAGGGAAGGGTCTCTAGCATTGGAAAGCTAAGGGATAACCAATTTGGCAATAAAATATGTCAAATAGATGTAAACATAAAAGTTGCAAAAAGTTGCTAAGCAAAAAAAGTTGCAATTTTGCAAAATTGCTGATCAACTTTGCAAAAATCATTCCAAGAATGGTGGGGAACGATGGAAGTCCTGATTGTGAGGGGAAAAGACCTAAGAGATAGTATACAAGCTTCTAAAACTCTAATGTTGCTAGAAGTGTGTGTCATTGTACGGACTGCATACTGGAGTATTGATTTTTGAATGTAAAAAGACAAATCTGTGAGCAATGAAAGCTTTTGAGTGCTAACTTGATTGCTATATCACCTTGGAATTGTAAATAGGATTTATTAGGATAGTTTTGTTTCAGTAGATTAGGTGTGTTTGTGTTTTCTCCTATTTTTTTGTAAATCTTTTTGTTCTAGCTAGTTTACTATCTTGAACCAGGCAGTTGGCATTGGAGGAGATGTAACTCACCATCCCATTATAGAAACAATACAAAATCTTGGGGATAGTGAGTGTAATATATGTACTCCTTGCTTGCAAAATGAAGGGCCCTCAAAAGCCATGGAAGAATTTTTGAGCTCTTGCCCTAGGTGAGATAGAGCATGTTCGGCTAGGGAAAATTGACATTCCAGAGCTTGTAACTTGTAGGGTTGTGAAGATCATTAAAAAAGTGAATGTGGAGAATGAAGGGGAGTGAGTGAAGGCTTGTTGGGAAGAAGGAATGAGTGCTAGCAATATGTTAAAGCATCTAACAAATCCAAACAACAAATTGACCTTGTAAAGCTCAAGAAACCCTTAGTTTTTGTAGAGGTGTTGTACAACCTTTTTGATGCTCAAAACCTTGAAGATATGAGAGTTCTCATGAAATAAATGGGGGTTTCTAAAGAAATTTTGAATTTCTTGGTGGAAGAAGTTTAAAGAAATCCCTGATTTATGGGAACAAGAGGGCTAATTAGGGCTCTTTCTTGTAGCCCTATTTTAGGGGAAAGTGTGAAATAGGTAAGAAAGGTAAGTGCATAGAGTTGCTTTGTACCATGGAAGAAATGTGTTGAGATGTCTTTCACCATCTCCATAACCCTGAAAGTGGTGTATAAGAATTGACCAAGGAAGACCTAGTTTAATTAGAAACCTAGTGTGTTCTCCACCTAGAATGAGAACCTAGCAAGTGGCAAGAAGAGGAGCTTGTTCAAGATAGAAGAGTGGGGCTTAGGATTGGGGGATCTCTACATAAGAGGGGTCCTATAGACCCATTTGGTGAACTTTAAACTCACCTTAGGTCTCAATGGAAAACTAGAAGCATGAACTAGTGATTAGTTCATCCCCTTTACCTATCATGGGGTGATTAGAAATAGCTTTGGTTATGGCATAACGACTGTCACCTTCCCTTTAAGGCACCAAACTAACCACTTTTCTGAGGCATGTGCTACCCCTCATACAACTAAGCTAGGAAAAGATATTGGTGTTAAATGCCTTTGGCTTGAGGGGGATTCTAATAACATCATAAAGTGCCTCAAAGGTGAGCATCCTCCTTCCTGGTCTATTAAGAATTTGGTGGGAGAAACCAAACAAATCTTGCTTACTTTTGAGAGGGTCTATGTGTCACATGAATATGGAGAGGAAAATTTGGTAGCTGACTAGATGGCTAACGAGGTGATCAAAAGGGACACGTCATATAGGTAGATTAATGGTGATGGGCTCCCAACGTTAATTAAAAGCATGATTGAGATTGAAAGAATCAAGGGGAGGATGGGTACTATAAAGAGTAATGATTAAAGGTAATCTTGTTAGTTCCACATATAACTTAATGAAAGCTAAGCACATATTGAACACGAGGAAACTTAATTTGGTGGTTTTTTGGCACACTTTCTAGGTGTTTTGTAATCTTAATTACTCTTGTATTTGCAAGGACAAAAGATTTTTTTTTTTTGGTGAGATATATTAGAGGTTTGTTCTTCACTCTTAGAGTTTGCAAAGAATTTTCTCGACTCTTAACAACACTATGGTGGGAAAAAGGCATCGCAAATAGCTAGAGGATGAAGTGGAAAAATTGAAAAGGAGGTCAAAGGTTTGGGAGAAGCTGAGGGAAGGTGGCATTTAAAATTATATTGAGAAATTGCATGGTTGGAACCTTAAGGTTACTGAACTTATGGTCACATCTTGGAGAGAAGGGAAATTTAAGATTGATGGAATTGATTTCCAGTTTAATGAAGCTGTTATTGCAGAGATCACTGACCCCCCTTCCATGGGCATCAAATTCTTTAGGGATAAGAAAGTTTCCCTCAATTTTGTTAAAGACTTTGCCAAGAATGCCAAGGGAATGAAGGATTTGGTGAAGACAGGAGCGTACAATGAACCACCTTCAATTAAAAAACTATAGAGATTCATTCTTAGGGTGATCATCTCTTACATTATGTTGGACAAAAGGTATGATATAGTTTGTACCCATCACTTTTTCATCCTTAACCATTTTAGGCATGGCACTAAGATCTCCATCCCATACTACCTCTTCTTCTCTATAAATACGAATATCATGGGATATAAGAAGAAATAATATCCTAACCTAGCTTTCCATGAGGGCCTTTTGTTACTAATTTATGAGCACTTTAAGGCTCAAACCCATAGCAGATCCATAGCCCATCAAGTGGCATCCTCAAAGGACACAAAAATCTCCTATCTCCTATTTGACACTAAGGATAATGTTGGGCTTCATTTGGATGATGAAGAGGTGGTGGCCAAGATTATAAAGGATTTGGGTAAAAACAAGAAGAAAAGTGAACCCAAAAAGAATATAATCAAGGTTGGGAAAGGCTCAACTAGTAAAATTATTAAGTCTGAGGTTAATTTTGCTGAGGACTATAATGAAGAGGATGAGGGAATGGAAACAAAGGAGGAGAAAAATGTGAAAGATGAGGATACTAGCAAGGTCTCAGTTCCCAAGAAGGTGGAAAGCTCAACCAAGAGGAGAAGGGGAAATGAAATGAACACTGATCAAGATTTTGGTAAGGGATTGGAGACCCCTCTCCATGCCCATGCGGAGAGAAATGAGGATTATGGCACCAAAAAAACCACTTGCACATTCGACTCTAAGGGTAGGAAAATGGTCTAGAGAAACTTTGAAACTTGAATTGAGAAAATGGGCATTGTGAGAGAAATTATCTAGCCCAAGGTCTTGGAGTGTAATGATGATAGAATTAATTTAGAGGAACTTATTGATCTGGCCATGGTGATTCTCAATGACAATGCTAGGGAGGTGGAGATGAATCTCCTCAACAATGCCCATAACAACATGGTGGACAACTTTCGGTCTAGGTTGTAGGGTCTGGAAAGGAAGGTTGGGGAAGACAAGATTGATAGAATCATCAAACTGGAGATTATGGTTACTGAGGTGGAAAAAATAATGGAAAGGATGGAGAGCTCTCTCCACAACACTACTAACTAGAGCTTTAATATTATCAAAGGCTTAAATAATAATATCAAATAGTTGCATACTATGATGGAGGTTAGCACAGGGGTGAAAGATGACATGGAAAATGAGGACAATAGGGTAACAAAAGAGGATGTCAACCCCCTTGTTGAGATCCCCAGCAATAAAATGAGACCAGCCAAGAAGAAGAGGGACAGGGATGACTCTCTTGATGAAATACAGTTGATGAGTGAAGTGGCTGAGACCATGGATATGCTAGAGCTCAAGGCTACATAGTTGGTCAAAAATACAGTGCCCTGATTGGTTCCCCTAGCTTTTCTATTTTTCCTTTGATTTTTTGTTTTCTAGGCTTGCCTACTCTTTTAGAGGTTGTGTTTTATTTTGTCAAGTTCTCGTGGCCTTCTATGGCCTATTATTTCTTGTTGATTTGCTTCATGCTTAGGACATAATGTCGATTTCTCTTGTTTATTGTTGGGTTTCAGGCACTTGTTAAAACTTTTTTTACTTAATAAAAAACAACTCTAAGAATATGAGAGTCTTCAAACATCATTCTAAAAGCATTAAAAAAAAAAAATTATGTGCAATGAAAAAGAAAAAAATAATTCATTCCAAAATTAAATGATGGAAATTATGGAAAGTTTAAAAGGATAAAATAAAATCATTTCAATATAGAATGTTGTGATTTATTGTAAACTTACAAAATTCAATACTTATGTAAACTCAATTTGTTTTGGTAAATTCTTTATATTCTAATTAAAAAACTCCAGTCTTCACCAATCAAAACATTGGGTCTTGTGGGAAAATTAGAAATAGAAACTCCAACAAAATAAAATAAACTAGTAGTTATGCATGTATGTACGCTCAACGATTAGCCAATAGGAGTCATTTATTCATATGAATGTGAAAGAAGAATATTTCTACTAAGACCTTTTAGATTTTATATAGCAATGATTAATATTGCTAAATCATAGAAAAATTATATAATAGTTTACAAATTCTATTAATAAGAAATACATGATCAAATCCTACATTGGAAACATAATGAAAATTACCTATCAACCCTAATAAATAAAAATCAAATTGCCATATACTCATAGCTTAAATATATATACATAGTTTAACTATTGATAATGATAATCCATACATAAATGAAGCTCTTGTAAAAGAAGAAGATAAAGAAAATAATTTCAATTTTCAAAATTAGAATTTTTTTTTCTGAATATATATATATATATATTTCAATTGTAGATAATAAAATAAAATTTTATATTTATTTATTCTTAAAGAGTTTGATATGATAGAAATATTTTTTCATGGGTATGGTTGATAGAATTGATCTTTTTCTATAAAATTGAAATTATAATTATTAATGTTCATATATAAAATTTAGCATTTGACCTAGAAAAATAGGAAAATTTTAATTGTCACAAATAATAACATTATAAATACTAAGATTTATACATAATTACTTTGAATAGATATTAAAAATATCTAATTAACAATAAATAAAAATAAAAAGTATTTGTTACACAATTTTAAAATTATTTTTCTTTGAAAATATGTGAATAATTTTATATTTATATTGATTATCTATCAAATATAAAAGTAATAATAAATTATTTTAAAATTAAATTAATTAAAATTCAAAAAAATACTTATTTTAGTGCACTATTGTCTATTGTAAGAAAAAATATATTTTGTTGATATTTTATGGTGCCTATTTTACATTACATGAATATCAAATTGAATTAATTAATAGTAATTTACAATTTTGTTTACATGTTCAAAATATAAATGAAATTGAATGAACAAAGTAGATGTGAATATGTGAACAACAAGATCTACAAGAAATCAAAATAGAAACTTGCCAAAACATTAAAACTAAGATTGAGAAGAATACAATTTCATTTTTGAAAATTATAAAAAATATATTTTTATCAATATCTCGTTAGAAAATGAATCAGAAAGAGGTCTTACAACATTTCTGATGAAATAGTAAGTTTTGGGAGAAAAAGCTCCCACAATAAGCCTATCAGCTTAATTAACTAAAAAAATTACAAGAAAAAAAGTTAGTTCAAAAGGCTAACAATTTATTGACAAGAATTTGCAAAAACCGGGAGCAAAGCTCCCACATATAAGCCTATCCACTTAATTAGAGACAATAAAATATTTATTCTAATTTATTTTAATACATGCACATAGGCCTAGATTTTGATGGTCACCCCTGCCTGTCATCTTGCTTTTTCATGATAGTCTGGATATATATATATATATATATATATATATATATATATATATATATATATATATATATATATATATATATATATATATATATATATATATATATATATATATATATATATCGGTAAATGGCCAAGGCCATGATAATTTTATTATTAATTGAAATGAACATTTACAAAGGCTTACAATAGATTGCTCCATTCAAATGGGCACTGGTAGGAAAGAACAGAGAAGAAAACCTCTATTCTTGCCCGGGACAGATGTCCTATATTATTACAAAATAAAAGGGGCATACCCTAGTGAACTAAATCTATGTATGTATTATGTATACAAAAGTTACAATCAGTAAGGGGCTATGCCCTGATGATAGTATCTATATTAGAATATCCATCGCAGTCTTCAATACAATTTAGTCCGTAAAATCTTTGACAAATAGAATCTGAAAGTTGAAAGTGGCTGCCAACCAGCTAAACGTGTTAAGAGGTTAGAATTAGGGACACAAGCATAAGATATACCATCTGAGGGGAAGGGAAGCAACCTCCCATGAAAAGACAAATACAAAATAATATGCTAAATTAGACCTGAGGATATAATGAAAGACTAAAAGAGAACCAAAATGTGATAAGATGCTCCCTACTTAACCATAAAAGAAGTCCCTGTAAGCTACATTTAGCTGGAAGATAATCAATCTAGAGAGAACATTAAAGATACGACACATTGCTCGAAACAGAGCAAGAAGAGATCCTAAGCTCTAAGATAGGAAAATTAATAAATACCAAAGGGGAGAAGGGGAGACACAATAGAGGGCATAGAATAACAAAGGAGCTAAAACCTATAATGCATGAAATAGAGAATCACGGGAAGGGTTGAAGACAAATAGCTGAGCATCTCAAAACTAGAGGCAAGGCCAGAAATCCGATCCATACCCCTACTTCCAAGAAAAACATAGCCACACCACGAGAGATCATGCTAGGATTGAATGGAACACATGCTAAAGTGGCAAACAACCGAATACAACATAAGATTTTGAAATGATATTACTCCTATCCCAGAATCTAGCAACATTTAAGAATATGAGAAAAGACCAAGGGACCAGACCGAGTATCCATGATATAAACAGAGAGCTCTTATCGACAGGAGGTTGGACAACCCTCTCCTTTAAGAAAAAATGATCCATTAAAGGGATCCATACTATCCATATATACCAAGGAAATACCTACTGAATCACATTCGTCAACCAGAGGAAACTCTAGCAGCTATCACCAAAACAAAACATAAGAGACTAAATAAAAATTAAAGAGCTAAAAACTACATAAAATATCAGCAAGAAATGAAGAATTTCATCCCCAATTAGAGTCCATGTATTAAATCATAAAAGATTGGCCTAAACGATATATATACAAAAACCAGTTAAATAAACAGATCTGTGACTTGAGAGCTAGTGGATTTAAACAAAGAGGGAGATTGCAAACGAAGGGCATACGCCAAAGTCTTAACAACATATTTTCAAGCAATAAATAATTAAGAAACCCATATTCAAAAAAGAGACCTAATTAAAGAGATGAAAGCCAACCCGATCATTGCCCAAGCAGAATTTTTCAAACTACCCACATTTAGAGTATGCATAAATCGAATCCTCAAAGTAAAGCAGAATCTCCACAACCAAGGATTGAGATTATCCTTAATAGTAGCCATATATTATATATAAAAACTGAGAAATTCTCATACACAATGAGGAAAAAAACTATGAGAGAGAATCTGTGCTATAATGACTATACATATGTAACATACTAAGGTACTAAACTAGAAATTCGTAAGCATACTAACAAAATTTCTTACTCTGTAAAAACCTTATTAATATAATTATGGTCCTAAGGGATAATCATATTTCAACCGGACCTCTGCCTTCCTTCCATAAGACCATGATCACGTCCTCATTGTCATTGGGCTGTTCCACCTGGTAATTCGGCAGGAGCTCAAACTCAGATTTCCTTCTACTCGTTCTTTCTGCATTTGGATTACTGAAGTCCAAATCATTCATATTATCAAATGTCACCCCAGTCTAGATGTAGGAATTAAAGAGGTGGAGATAATTAATTAGCCATTCCACATTATCTTTAGGAATGATGCCCCTCTAGCGAAGAAGAAAATTTAGGCTGGCCTCCATCTTTGTCCACTCACAATAAAAAGTCAGGTTCTCTTGAGTGACCAGAGATTAGCGGTGGGGGGCTGTGTCTAGGTCTAGATGAACAAGTGGAAGATTCATATATTTCTTAGGGAAGGGAATCCAAATTTTTTTGTCTATACTATATATTGCTTGTTCAAGCCCCTTTCTCCAAGAAGGGACAAATAGGTCGCGACAAAGCCTTACTATGTTATCCACTTGAACTTTGGATTTTACTAGATAGCCAATGAATGACCCAATGATGTCACTATTTGTTCTCCAAGTGTATTGATAATCAAAAACCTCTTCACCCAGGGCTTTGTTGATTGCAAATCGCGTCATGTCATCCACTGGGTGAAGAATTTGATTCCATCTTTATGTTTTCACTACTCCACAAAAGGCCATAGTGCACTTCTCTGAAGTATGGAAGAGAGCTATATTGTATTCCATGCTCAACGATGACAGAGAAGAGCAGAATCCATCTAATAACACTCAGGGGATGCGTAGGGAAACTTCTGGAAGGCAATAGATAAACTACAGGGGCAAATGCGTAGATGTAGATAAACAATGATAAATAAATGCTGAGCTAGAGCTCGTGATCAACCATGATGGGGAAGATAATTACATGATTCTCCTGACGATCACACATATGAAGCTGGTGCCGAGATGATGTGAACGGTACCTCAACCATCCATCTCAACTAATGATGATTAATGCTAAATCGAAGGGAATCAAATATACAAATAAAATAGAAAAAGAAATGAATAAACTAAATAAGATAATATTATACTTAATCTGCTGGAACTTAGACTAAGGTAGATATTAATAGTAGTTAAAATGGGACAAATGAGAAATAAACAAGCTAAAATTTATGTCTACCTTATGTAGGGGTAAAGAGAAATCGAGGAAATTAAGGATCCAGAGAGTAACCATCGTTTATAAGCATGGAGTTAACTCCATCTACTCCTAAGTTACCTAGATGATCTACAAGTTGATTACCTTCCCTATAGATATGGCTGATCCTATAGTCATCAAGCTTGTCTATAAGGGATAGAGCCACTTCTGGTTGAGAATTGAGTGCCCAATCGGGAGTGGACCGTTTCCTTATAGCATTCACAATAATCTGAGAATCACCTTTGATAAAAACTTTAGATAAATTAAGCTTAAGACATAACTTGATTCCTTGAAGGAGGGCCTCAAGTTCATCTATATTATTGGATGAGGACAGAATTGACTAAGCTTTTTTTAGTAATCCAAAGACCATCCTCATTATGAATGATGCATCCAATCTTGGCTGTACCCGAGTTTCCCCGAGCTGCCCCATCAAAATTTAGTTTAACCCATCCAGGGGGGGGGGTGGGGGGGGGGGGGGGGGGTGGCTCCCATTTACAATTCTTCTTGCCTCTTTATTAGCCTTAGAGTAATATAGAGGGGGATTAATAAAATTAGGCTAGGTTTTCTTTACGAGGCCATCCCTGTTTGAGAATGAGCCTTCTTCTAGGTTCACCTTTCTTAAGTATGAATTAATAGTTTCTACTATGCAAGCTTCTATTTTAGATATAAGATTCTCAGGATTGAGATCCAGATTATGAAAGATGCAGTGATTCCTTTCCTTCCAGATTTCCCAAATCATGATAGAAGGCGAGATGTTCCAAAGTTTACTATAGACACCAAGGCCATTAAAAGATGGCCATCCCCAGAGCAAATCAGTAAATGATTTAGGAAAGGGGGATGACCACCCCAACATTCGTCTAAGCCATTCCCAACATTTTTGAGAATAGGGGCAAAGATAAAGAAGATGATCCATGTTCTTTGAACTTTGGTGACAGACGGTCTGGTTATATTAATGCGTTTAACTTTATTACATAAATTTTGATTGTCCAAAATCAATATAATATACTATAAATTAGTAATATTTACAAAAATCTTATATCTCAAAGTTTCTAAATTCATACATTCTTAAAAATAATATTTAGCTTGAGAAAGTTTCTAAGTTTATATTTTGCATACTAATATTTTAAATTGGTAAAACAAATTTATATAATTTATTTAGAAAATATTATCTATAATGAATTTTGACAGTTTATTTATAAACTTAAGTATCATACTGATGATTTTATTTAAAAAATTACATGTCAATCAACACAATCCCACAATTTTTTAGCCTAATATATGACTCAAAAGTAGAAAAACAACCAATACGACCATCATATTACAGGCCTGCATGCACACCACTTATAATTGGCTACACAATAGGAAGAAGACCAAGTAATAAAATAATTATTTTAAAGAACTTAAAAAAAAAAAAGACCATAATCATATCCATATGTCAACCCAAAAACTATGGATATAGTCGATGAAGTAGAAGTTCATTAAAAAAAAAAAAAAAAATCCAATCATTGAGCTTCCTTTCTTTTAAAGCACTAAATTACAAATATCCTTATAGATTGAATTAACTTTTCCTATATAAAAATGGTGATGTGGCTTTTGCTATATAAAAATGAACAAGATGCTTTTTGAGAAAGGTGAACTCTTAGTTTAAATATAAGAAATAAAAAACCCCAAATTTCACATATTGATTTTGTATGGATAAATGTGCAGTTCAAATAAGTTTTATTATTTTTAATTCTTGTCAAGGGAGAGGAACTCATTATTAAATATTTTAATTTGAACCAATCAAAATGAACATTTTTATTTAATAATAATACATTCTTCTATTTCATAAACTTAAAAGCTAAACATTTAACATTTTAAAATTCTAAAAGTGTTTTTCTTCATTCTCATTGGACAAAACTATTTAGACGATATGAGTCCTTTTATTGGAGTTAGTTAAATTATTTCGAAAAAATGTTAAAATATTTCTATAGTTTGAAAGGGTTGAAGTGACCGGCCTTTGCCACTTTGTATCAACCATTTACACTTACACTTGATGAATATAATTTGTTTTAATGATGTTGAGGGTTAAAGTTTTTTATTAAGAATTCATTTTTAACAATTTATTTTTCATTTATCTCCTTTGAAAAATAATTTAGATTATATTGTTCAAATTATTGTATCAAATATATTTTCATATTTGAAAATCATATTTATATTAATTTTATTATACATAATGTTATAATTTATTTATATTTATATATTACTCAATATTATTTAAATATTATATTAAATACCAAATTAAATATTTATGATTGTATTATTTTATACTATTATGTTATTTTAAATTAAGTTATATTTATTATAACATAATTATATTCATTTATTCATTCTATGTTATAATTATAATTATATCAATATTAACTAATATTTCTCATCCTAAAAGATTTAAAGTCTAATTTACTTGTTAACCATTTACAAAAAAATATTTTTTAAAACAATCTACTAATATTTTGGCACTGCTTTGTAGCCTTGTTTAATATTATAATTCTTTAATTAATATTAAAAGATTTAAAGTCTAATTTACTTGTTAACCATTTACAAAAAAATATTTTTTAAAACAATCTACTAATATTTTGGCACTACTTTGTAGCCTTGTTTAATATTATAATTCTTTAATTAATATTTAGTGACATTTAGAATGCATTTACATTTGCTATGATATTCTTTTCTAATTTCTCACACAAAGTAATGAATATATAAAATTTGGTATATATTTAAAAATGGTTTATTCTCACAAGAATGTAATATTTACATAAATAATTTATATTCATGCATATAAATAATATATTTGTATTTTATTTTTAAAGGACATATGTTTCAGTGCAAAACAAAACGTCTTATATTCAAACCCTAGATTACATAGATAAAATACAATTCTTATTTTCACATATAACTATATAACTAGTATAAACACACAATCTACAAAGGAATATAAAGATATTTTGTCATGAGCCCAAATTTATTAAAATATTTCATATATTAACTAATTAAAATATATTATTTATATTATGATAAATAAAGAAATGTGATTATTTATTTTTGAAACATAGAAAGAACAATAATAATACAACAAATTAAATATCAAATATGTTAAAATATATTATGCATAGTAATTAACTACCAAAAAGAAATACAAAATAACAACTAATAATTATACAAGCGAGGAGGCATGTACTAAGGGTCGCATTGATCCAATCACCATCTTCCCTTATAAATAGTGGGCCAATGAAGATGAGGTGAAGAACCACTTGGTAAGAAGGCATTCAGAGAATACAAAAAAGGAAAAATCCATTAATGAACAGACTCTAATGTAGTGGGAAAGGAGAATCTTGATTCATAAGTAATATTTAAGCTTCTACAAAAGATGAATCCACTTGTTAAGGCACGAGAGTCAAAGTCTACACATATTTATCAAGGAGGATAATAATACTATATGTGCACCAATCTAGGTACACTATAACCATGTCATCACGAAGGGACCAGTCACGATAAGGGAAAAAGAGATCGACTAGTACAAAAGACTTTCACGTCAGCGTGTGCACCCATCGAGGAGGTCATCTATCGCAGAAAGTGAACCAAACACTGAGACCAAGGACCATGTCATCAACAAGCAAGTAAAAGGTATAAAAGGTAAATCTACATATTGATAGGTCATAGTAATTTTAGTTAATTTGACTTGTGCCAGTACCTTAGTACAAGGATAGTCATACTTATTATGAAATAATAATATTTTTAGTTTATATGATTTATATGAGGGTTCCCAAGGACTCCAATTAGGATCTATAGTAGAAATAACTATAGTAGAAATAAATGAAAATAATAATAAATCAATAGCATTTCATCTATAGCATTGATTTATATTTATAGTATGAATCTATTCGAAGGAAATATAAGAGATTTGTTAAACAAATCTTGTAGATCCTTAGAATGATCTTCAGAGATGATAGCTAACTAATTGAGGGTCATTTTGAGGAACATAGAGGGTCCTCTCAGAGGATTATGAGGCCTAACTTGGAAGGTAGTTTCAAGGAGGAGGGTCTAATAATCGAGGGTCATTCCTCATAACATAGAGGATCCTCCTAGAGGATTAGGAAGCTTCATTGAAGGAATCCTTAAGGAGGTGTAGTAACAATGGAATTTTTAGATATAAATCATTAGAATTGAATTTAATAATCTATATTGCTAATAATTTCTATAGGTTAAGTTTTCCTAAGGAGTGGGGACATTACAATGGTATTAGAGCATAATCCTGTCATCCTATGGAACTTGTTAGTCTACGCATCATCAACCTTGAAGAACAATGGCAAGGGAAATAGCCCAAGAAGTAAGGAACTTTATAGAAAAAACTAATGAAAGATTTGAGAGGACTAAAAACTCCAATAAGACACTTTTGGAAGCTATACAAAAATTAAGCAATAATAATAACAAAAATGAAAGACTTAACTCACGGAGGGACCATCATTCCACTCATGAGGAAAATGAACCCTCGTCACAAAGTTTTGTTCCATGAGAAACATTTCCATCATTCATTTCGAGAGCAGAACCTGTTGCAGATAATAGAATGACCACTAATAGTGTGAAAGAAATTGCACAAATGTATGCCAGCTTAGATCCCAATCTTCAACAACTTATTCCATTTAAAGAATACTATGAATCTAAACTCATGGAAAATAGAAAGAAACATCATGTAGATGAAGATAAGGTAAAATTACCATGTTTTAATGGGTTAGGAGAAGAAACTGCTCAATCATGGGTCCAAAAGTTAGATACATATCTATCCTATAGTTCTATGATAGAAAAATGGTGCTATCAAGTTTGCCATACTTTATTTAAGATGATCAACCCACAAATGGTGGCACTATGGCCAAGTTTCCTTGGGGCTCAAAAAGATCACCTCTTATAGCGAATTCACTCAAAATTGATGAGTAGGTTTGATCTAAGGGATCCTGATTGGTACTTCCAACAACTAACTCACCTAAAACAATTAGGGTTAGTAGAAGAATATGCCAATCAATTTCAAGATCTTTCTGTAATGGGTCCGAATCTATCTACAGGTCAGCTCACTCATTTATTCATAGAAGGACTTAAAGAAGCCATTAAAGCACAAGTGAAACCCTTTGAGCCTTAAAATCTAGAAGAAGCCATCAGAAAAGCAAAAAAGGTAGAGTCAAATGTGATAAAGGAAAGACCCAATGGTTTCCTAACAACAATATCCCAACAAGGTGTAGAACCAAGAAAGAGTAATCAAGGAAGACCATGTTATATATGTCATGAACCATGGACTAGGGGACATCGATACTAGCAAAGAGAAGAACTACTGAAGAAAAGCCTATGCTTCAAATGCAAGGGTCCTTGGAATCATGACCATTAGTGTTAAGAGAGGGAAAAAGAAGAAGAAGAGATTTGTAGAGATGAAAGTCCAAGAAAAAGAACAAAGATTGATGAAAAAGAACATAATATGTGATCAACTTATGAAAACATTGTAAGATCATTCCTTTGTGAAATGCAACGACCTATTCTAAGGTACTATGTTTGATCTTAAATATTTTCTTGAGGACAAGCAAATTTGAGGAAGGGCAGACTATCATGAGCCCAAATTTATTAAAATATTTCATATATTAACTAATTAAAATATATTATTTATATTATGTTAAATAAAGAAATGTGATTATTTATTTTTGAAACATAGAAAGAATAATAATAATACAAAAAATAATAAATATCAAATATGTTAAAATATATTATGCATAGTAATTAACTACTAAAAATAAATACAAAATAACAACTAATAATTATACAAGCAAGGAGGCATGTACTAAGGGTCGCATTGATCCAATCACCATCTTCCCTTATAAATAGACATGGGCCAATGAAGATGAGATGAAGAACCACTTGGTAAGAAGGCATTTGGAGAATACAAAAAAAGATTAATGAACAAACTCTGACGTGGCGGGAAAGAAGAATCTTGATTCGTAAGTAATATTTAAGCTTCTACAAAAGATGAATCCACTTGTTAAGGCATGAGAGTTAGAGTATACACATATTTATCAAGGAGGATAATAATTTACTATATGTGCACCAATCCACGTACACTATAACCACAACATTACGAAGGTACAAGTCATAATAAGGGAAAAAGAGATCGACTAGTACAAAAGACTTTCACATTAGCGTGTGTGCCCATTGAGGAAGTCATCTGCTGCAGAAAGTGAACCAAACACCGAGACCAAGGACCATGTCATCAACAAGCAAGTAAAAGGTATAAAAGGTAAATCTAAATATTGATAGGTCATAGTAATTTTAGTTTATTTTTTGACTTGTGCCAGTACCTTAGTACAAGGATAGTCATACTTATTATGAAATAATAGTATTTTTAGTTTATATGATTGATATGAGGATTCCTAAGGACTCCAATTAGGATCTATAGTAGAAATAAATGGAATTAATAATAAATGTATGGCATTCCATCTATAGCATTGATTTATATTTATAGTAGGAATCTATTCGAAGGAAATATAAGAGATTTGTTAAACAAATCTTGTAGATCCTTAGGATGATCTTCAGAGATGATAGCTAACTAATCGAGGGTCATTTTGAGGAACACAGAGGGTCCTCCCAGAGGATTATGAGGCCTAACTTGGAGGGTAGTTTCAATGAGGAGGGTCTAATAATCAAGGGTCATTCCTCATAACATAGAGGATCCTCCTAGAGGATTAGGAAGCTTCATTGAAGGAATCCTTAAGGAGGTGTAGTAACAATGGAATTCTTATATATAAATCATTAGAATTGAATTTAATAATCTATATTGCTAATAATTTCTATAGGTTAGGTTTTCCTAAGGAGTGGAGACATTAAATATTTCTTCTCTCTTTTTTTGGAATAGAAAAATAATTCACGTTCAATTTTGTGAATCTTATCAATGCAATTCTTCAATAATCGTTTTTCTCTAGACTTTCTTGTTGAATTTCCTAACATTGAAAAATAAATTTTAAGTGAAAGCAACCATCATAATTTTCCAAACTCATCTATAATCTTCTAGATCTATTGATTTCTCAATCAAGTTTTCATGATCAGCAAGTTTTCTCTTTCCAAAATTCACAAACATATTTTTTCATCCAAAAATCAATGAAATAAAATCACAATTTGATTTGCAACACTCAGGAAGACATGGAGTATAAAAATATATTTAGTAGAATTCTACAAGTTTACTACCATGGGTTTTCAAACCCTACCTTAATATGATGCTAATATCTTGGACGATCTAGAGAAACCCTTGCTATTCCAAAACCCTATGAAGCTTCCAATAATTCTTGTGCTCCAATTCAAAATTTGCTCCCCAAACCTATGTGTGAAATAATGACCCAAAAATGTCTAATATAGAGCCCTACTCCCTTTAGGGTTTCTGTCTCTAAAAGCTCTAAAATAGAATTATTTTATTTAATTAATCCATTCATACAAATTTAACTCACATTTAATTAAATAATTTATTTTATTTTTCGACTTAATTATTTAATGCAAGCACGTTAAAAATAATTATAATTCATTATTTAAATGTAACTCTAAATTTAATCAATGTTAATTAAATATTCACCTTAAAATATTATTTATTATTTATTTTCTTTTAATTTAATTTTTTTAATTGACAGTTTAAATTAAATCTTTTAATTTAACCAAATATTAAAATAATCCAACAGATCAAGTACAACCTTATTTAATATTTTTCCATCTTTAATTAAATAACATTTAATAATCCAAATATCAATGTTTGATCCAAAAATCACAAAGAAGTATTTTACCAAGCAATTCTCAAAGTCAAACCACATGAAATGCATAAGGAAAATAAACCAAAGCAAAAATCAAACCACCTATGCACCAAAAGATTCATGGGTTTAAAAAGGGTAGACAGTTAGTTATGAGTCCTCCTTGAAGGACAAGTATTTAGGCTATGGTTGGGATTGGACCTGATCATTATCTTCCCATTCTTACCATTGAGTTATTGCGATAAGGCACACTCATCTTGACAATTGAAAGAGGTCGATGTCTAGTACCTACAACTACATAAAATATGAGTATGTACATATGCATATATATGTCTAAGCTAAACAGATAATGGCAAGGAGTGGAACATCATGTAGATTCTGACTTGCAGGTGACTACTCCCTCCCTTAACCAAATTAGACACATTAGACAGAAAAGTAAAACAGACACACACACACCATACACATGTAAGTATGGGGTAAGTACCATAATAAATCACAAGTCAACTTATCAAATGCTCAGATATAATAATGCATCTCTATGGATACAAACATAGTCATCATTAAAGATATCTCATTTAACATCATTATGAAAGCAACCATGTTTACTAACTAGGAATTATCAAAGCATTATTAACACATAAGTAGCCATAATTATTAATAACATGTGAAATATATTCAACTAAATAATCATCAGTGATATATCTATAATCCATGTCGTGAAATAATATCATATTACTATAAATCAAATATATCTATAACGAGCTAGTGCATGAAATAGGCCTAAAAGAGTTTGGCAATCAAAATAGAAAAGCAAACTATGGGTGGGCATTACAATTACACTATGTGTTTTTTGGTCTGTTGCACTTGACTTGTTTCCTACAATAGTGCCAACTCATGCATTGACCATGTTGACTTATGATTTTTGACCATATCTATATGATGGTTCCTTATGATGTTATTTGGTGCATTTTACATTTGAGGTTACTGATGTTGTTTCATAATGATTATCTAAGGCATCATGTTATATTATGCCTTATATGTTTTTGGATATTTAGTTATTATTTCCATTATTAAATACATAGAATAATTAGCAAATGAGTTATCCATATTGGATTCATGGATTATTGTGTTACAAATATTTATCTTGTTCTTATAGTAGATTTATGCAATGATGCAATTTGATTATTTAAATAGATTAATTAAAATTAATTAGATGGTTTATTATGTAATTATGCATACACATTGCTTAGACTATTACATATAATGCATTTACACTTGATTTTTTTTGTATAATGTACAAGAACTTATATCCCTGACAATGACACATAGAGTTAGGAATCTGGCCTTTCATGTTGAGCCAATAACATTCATGTATGGGTGATGTATCTTTATATTTGTTATTATTAATTTTCTCGTAATTGGTAAATCTAGATTCATATTGCATTATGTAAATAGACCCATGAATGTGGGTTTTGCAATTATTGCAAAAAATATTAAATTAAATGTTGATTTAAGAAATTTATTATTATTAGATTTAAATTTTATTTTATTGCCGAGTACTTTGTTGTAGTTGAAGTAACATATAATATCGATTTGGGAAGCAAATATTGAGATTTTTGCTTCCAAGGCACTAAAACCACATAAGGAATGAGGAACAATGTTGAGGCAGTGAGACAACAGAAGGAACACAAAATATTTTTAAACATTGAGGTAATACTACTATAGAAGTAACAACAAATCCTTTCAACAGGCAACTCTAAATAATCCATGCGAGTATACTGGTCAACATAACTATGGTTGAAATTTCTAGTAAAATTGAGGGACAACTTTAGAGGATTCCTTAACTCTGCACAAGCAAGTCATTTGATTCTTTCCTACAACACTCCCAAAAAAGCAAAGAAAAATCTTTGAATAATGCAATGAATACATCTATAGTAGACAATGAATTCCCAAGGAAGAACTAAGCCTTCACAATAGTAATGCAATTCAAATTGACATAAAAAAGAAACAAATATTCATGGGAGGCCCACATATGGAGTCATAGTTGTAGATGTGATGCACAAATCGACTACACAGAGGAAATGCGTAGCTTGTTTGAAAAAATATCGATTAACATCCCACTTACATGTTGGATTCCCCTTAATGAGAAGTTTGTGACATTTTCCTATACCAATGCAAACTCTCAAGAAACATGCAATTGATGAAGATACTTGGGTAGATAAGAAGTGCTTAGTTGTGACAGTTTTCCATGTTGTAGGTGGCTAAGCCTGAGTTTTTCTTCTTCTCACAACAATAGTGAATTGTGTTGGGATATGAAGTCCAATGGTCACTGACTGCTCTTTCTCCTCCGACCCTTCATATTCATGAATCTCTTTATAAAGGTTGTGTGCAACCCATGCAATGTAATCATTTTTGCTCATTAATAATAATTCCGTGCTAGAGTGTGGACGTAGGCAAGTTTTGTCTAACCACGATAAACATCGTGTTTTTGTATTATGTCTTCTTTGTTTCTGTTTCTTTTCTCATTGTAATATTTACAATTGGTATCAGAGCCGGGTGAGGTTGAGCAAAGATAGGAGAAGATGAAGTTGATTTTGTTATCAATGAGTTTATTGATAATTTAGAAAGAGATGCTGTGTATGTGAAATTCAGAAAGGAACATTGTGTATGCTGGTGGGATGGTTGGAAAATAGAGGAGAATTCACCTAAAGCTGAGGTGAAAGATAAAATTATTTCCTTTCTCAATGTTGATGTAGGTATGACATTTATTCAGAATAATAGCTGGCCTCGCAAGACAAGTTTCCAACTTATTTTTCCTATGTTGAAGGCGGAGATAGTTTATGGTTCTAAGAATCAAGAAGGTTCATAAGATGTGTCATTAGAGTAACAAGTCAAAACTGATGTGGAGTTTTCCTCTCAAGTTAAGGGGGATGCAACTTGCAAACATGCAGTCAGACACATGATGTTGGTGGAGGCCAAAAAGAGAGGCCTGCATATTGACCAAGAAGAAGGTCAAGAGGTGCAAACTGCTATCATATCGCAGAAGAGGAAGAAAATAATCTGTCAAATTTGTCTTCTAAAGATGGAAGAGCTCAAAATGAGGTGAAGGATCTCACAAGATATTGGGAAGTGAGAGGTTTGATTTTCCTTCACATGTGGAAGACGATGGGTTTGGCAGGAAAATTGAAGGGTGCTCTATGTTGTGTGACACATCAAACCAAGGGGATGGTGACCAAACTTGCAACCAGGTGAATGAGTATATGAATAGATGCCCAAGTGAACATGAAATGGGAATGACTATTGTTGAGACATTTGATGACAACTAGCTTGAGGAAGTCATAAAATCTGAGCCAATGATGGAAGAAATAGAAGCAGAAAACTATGAGAATGAAATGAATAGGGTATTGTGCGAATTCACAGACCTAGGGGCAAACAATGCCACACTACAAGCCAAGAGGATGCACACGCTTACTGACGCTAGGGAGCATGGGAAATATGCACTAATGTATGACTAAGCTAATATGAATGGCCAAGACAGTATGTGAGAGCGTGTCCAAGCAGTGATGCAACAAGAACATCATTATCTGTGTGATGGTTTTTTCAGCGGAGGGAAGAAAATTGACAAAGAGAAGATTGTGGACGAGTCTACAATTGAAGTCTGCTCATATCAGTGAGAAAAATGATGATTTGGTTGCTACACGAGCACAATCAAACACAATTGTTCATATGCCAATTTGGATTGGGAAGGTTGCGCTGGGTAATACCTCTGGCGGTCATACAAAACCGAGGCCAGACATACATACTCGCGATTTGTTTAGGCATCAGTATTACAGTGGAAATTTTGCCCAAGTCTTAATTCCTTCCATCCATGTGCCACTTGAAGTCAAATTATCACAGTGGATGAATTTTGTTTAAAATAATACTAAGGATATTAGTAATTTCAATGACTGCTCTCGTGGAATTTCGGTGGGACTGAAGTCACAATCACTGCACTATTCTCTGTGCCCAGAAAATGTGACATCAACCGGTCATGTATACCAAGAATTGGGCACAATCGATTGTAAAGAGATCTCATCTTATATGATTTCTATGAACAGTGCAGGCCAAAGGAAGTTTGCAAAATTGGGTATTAATAATGGTAGCCATTCTACAAATAATTTACAGCGCTCTTGGGAATACATTGTAGCAGTTAGCGGATACAATGTTGTGCCATCCTCAAGCAATATGGTCGATTCACATAATGTAGTCCCCTGCCCATTTGGTGTTTTTACAGTGTTTGGGCAACATAAAGATGTTTTAAATCTTGACAATTTCAGGGAAGAATATTGGATCTGGCAATTTTATAGCTCGGTATTGGAATCACAAAATGGTGATCTAAATACTCTATTTTGTGTTGGAGAAAAGTAAAGCTTAGGAATAGGAGAGCATATTGTGGATGGAGAAAAATTATTTATTAAAGCCACAAAATTTAGTTTTTTTAATTATGAGATGATGAACAAGTTTGTGCTTGAGTCTTTCATAAGAAAAGTGTAGTGCCTGTCCCTAGTTCACATTTTGTTTTAATTGCCAAACTCTTTTAGGTCAGTTTTATACTTGATGTTTAGTAACATCACATTCAGATGATCAGATATTGTTTTACATTCAGTTTATTATATAATGAGATTACTTGGTACTCTGTATTTCATGCATGTATGATGATTATTCAGTGTTTTCAATTATCGATGATGATTAGTTAGATGGTTTATTATCACATGTGCTTTCTTATGGATACTTACCCCATATTGCATGTGTATGGTGTGCGTGTTTATTTTCTTTATGTCTAGTGTTTCTGATGTGGTTAGGGAAGGGAGTTGTAGTCACCTACTAGTCGGGATCTACAAGATGCACCACTTCCTGCCATTGCTTGTTTAGCTTAGAATATTGTGTCTGTACATGCGTGGATTTTATGCAGATTGCAGGTACTGGGTATTGACTTCCCTGAATTGCCAGGATGAGCGTACCCTATCGCATTATCTCAATGGTAAGAGAGGGGAGATAAATTCTTAAGTCCAAATCTCATACCTTTAAGCCATTTGGACAAGTATCTGAGTTAGTACCCTCCGAATGTGTCGAATGACATTAATTCGTGATTATAACCATTTTGTTTAATTTAGTATGTGTTTTTCTATGATGGGCTTTCGTATGTTGCTTTATGAGTTTTTGGTGTAATTTCTATTAATTAAGTCTAATTAAAAGATTAATTAATAATTTAATTTAATGGAAGATTATTATGATATTTTATTATTTAATTAATTGAGAAATTAATTAAATAAAAAGAATTAAATTTTGGAGATCAAAGTTTTAAACATAAATTTAGAACGTGATAATATTTAGTTAATTTAATAATAATATATATATTTAGAGGTCATTTTTAAATAAATGCTAAATATTATTATTATTTGAGTTAATAAATATTTTATCAATTAAGTTTCTAAAAATGAATTAAGAAGTGGAAAATATATTAAATTAATAAAAAGATTCTACATTGCATGATGCATGCATGAGTTTAAAATAAAAGAAATTAATTAAAAAAGATAAAATAAGCGAAAATAATAAAGATATTTTAATTAATAAAGTGTGCATGAGATTAAAGTAATAAAGATTAAAAATAGAAGTCAAGAGGAAAATTAAATGAAGTTATTTAATAATCTGGTTAACATGCATGAAAAGATAAAAGAAAGATTAATAAAAGGTAATTTTAAAGTTAATTTTGAGTTGAGTCTTGTGAGCAAGGAGTCCTCTCGGGTGAACACACAATTGATGCCCCGATTCGAGGAGAAAACTCCTTATCACAACTTAGAGGTTCATTTTTGAGGGGACCGTGAATTTTTGGATACAGGAATTTGGGGACAGATTTTTGGAGAGAAATTTTGAGAACGAATTTTGGAGAGAGGATTTGGACACGTATTTTAGAAGCGAATTATTGAATGGAATTTTTTTTGAAAATGGTTGAAGAGAGGATCTTGGATAGAAGTGAATCTTTTGGGTGTCGCAAGTTTAGCATCAGAACCAGGTAGGTTCTTGAATTATGTTCACCAAGTTAGAATTATGATTATTAGATTATCTTGTCTTCTTTGTGATTGTTGAAAGCGATTCTTTGAACTTCGTTGTGTGAATCTTTCATTCTCTTGTTCTATATCTACGAATATCATCTGTATGATATGTTTGAAATAAAAATAAATCAAATTGAAAACCTTGTCCATAGGTAAAAAAAGGAAATTGTAATTAAACAGGGAGGGTTGGAGAATTAAAAGAAAGTTTAATTTAAAAACTCAAATGTTAATTAAACTTTTTTATCAGATGATTTCGGAAAGATTTGAATTTGAAATTAGAAAATTTTAGAATAGAAAATCAAATGGTTGTTTGTAATTTCCTATCAGATTAATATGGAAATTGTTTATATATATATATATATATATAAACGAAAATATAAATATATTTTAAGATATTATTGTGGAAAAGATTTGTTTTTAATTGAACAAGTTCATATATAAAAATGGTTGGATGAAGTTTATGTGATGGTAAATAAATAAATTATGAATTTTATAATTCACAAAACATATTTATATATATTACTTATTTGAGGAAAACGTTTTAAAAAGTTTTAATAAAATAAAAATTAAATAACATTATACCTATTTCTCCCTCCCCCACTTACCTCATACTGTCGGCGGCTCACGATTTCCTACAGTCTGTGAATCGCATGTACCTGCGGCAGGGGTATTATATGGGCCGCACGGTCTTAAAATAGGAGCAATTTTAAATCGCTTTTCAAATTTGTTTTAAGTTTTTTATTTTATTTTATAAAGTTTTAATTATATAAAATTTAGTTTATATAATTATTAATATATTAATAAATTAATTTATATTTAATGTGTATTAAATATTAAAGGGTTCTTAAATTATAAAATATTAATATTTGATAAATGATTTACAAGAATTATTATTAATACATAGTTATAAATGATTAATTGAATGGATATTATATTTCTATTATTTATTAATAAAATATTAGTTACTTTATTAAATAATTTCAAAATAAGTTATTAAAGGAGACAATGATAATTAATTAAAAAGTATTAATTAATTATTATCAAAATATTTTTGGGAGTAAAATTGAATATTGTAAATTAATAATATTTAATTAGAACGCTTAATTAAGTTATTATTAAAATAAACTGGAATCGTAAGTTGTGCAATAATATGAATATGTTATATAATTATTAATTAAATATGATTTAATTAAGATTAATTAATAATGAAGGACATTTAATTTAAGTTCTAAATGTATTTAATTTTATTAATATCGATTTTAATAAAATTATAGGCTTCTATTTCTAAGATCAATAAACATTATAATTTGAATAAATAATTACTTTTGATTATTTTGAAAGAATTGACTTAAAAGTGAATAGAGGTTATTGTGCAATCTATAGGTATGTAAGAATGGGTTAAATTATAAGGGTAGTTCTGAAAATCTTATTTACTTGAAAACACACGTTGAACTAGAACTTTGCCTTTAACTCAATTGTATGTTTTCAAATCAAAACCAATTGTGAGACTATGATGTTTTCTATGTGATGTTTATGTTTGGGGTTTTTGAGTGGTTTTAGCTTGACCAGTCTTAGGTTGTTACCAGAGGCTCGGGGGTTATGTGGTTGTGATGTCATGCTGATTTGGTCTCGATTCTTTTTAACCCAACCATGGTAATGTGATGGTATGCTTTATGATATGGATGTTTTTACTATTTGTTGTTGCTTTCTAGTTTCCTTGTGCGAAGTTGAGGTGTATGTATATGAGATATCTGACTTAACCATTTCTGAGTCATCGATCAATTATATTTGATTTGCTTTCCAGTCACTTTGAGAGGACTGAAGTGGTTTTCTATGTTCTTGATGATGTTATGTTGTGACATGTTTGACTTGACCATTTTGGAGTCTTCGATCAGTATTGTGATTTATTATTGGGATACTTTCTGGTTGCTCGTTGGAGAACCATTGGATATTGTGACTTATCATTGATGCCTTCAGTTGCTGATAGAGAACTGTTGTGATCATTATGGTTATGGTTAGATGCTTTCTAGTTTCTCATGGAGAACTGATGTGATTATCGTGGATTATACTTATGATGCTTTCCAGTCACTTGTATATGACTGAGGTGATTTTTACTGTGATTCTTTGATTTGTGATTTCATGAGCCTAGGGTAGATTTTCTATATGTAGTGTCGGGAAGTGGCTTGCAATGGGGGCCGGGGCCCTAAGTGGCTGCTAGGGTAACTCATTGTAAGTTGTTTTAATAAGTGAAAACATTTACACTAAATGGGGATTAAAATGAACATAATAAGATAATTGTATGTTCTCTCCCATGCCTTGAGTGCTAGTACAGGCTAGGATGGGGTAGAGAGAACACTTGGTTACGACCTTGCATTCCATAGTATGCCTCATCAATATGAGAGGATACTAGTGGCCGCAGGGATCACTAGGAACCCGAGATTTCTAAGGGATTGCTTGCGTAACTTCTACGTGACTTTTGCGATGACACTTTCTCGCTTACATAGTAGATTCCCTACATGTCTTTGTGACGCCTCTGAGTCTAGATGTCGATCTATGTGTTAGAACCTTTGAGTTAGTATACTTTTAAGATTTCTTGGACTTAGAGAGTACTTGTGATTATGTGATTTGATATCTTGTTTGGGACTTGAGACTATCTCCTCAGCGCGGTGGGAGTGGACCATTTAGGTTCCACGCGGTCGGGTGGTAGTGCTTTTTCACTCTTACCATTGGGATCCATCCGTAGTCACTGTGGCTGGAGCTTCTTGGTATGCTTGTTTATCATATTTAGATGATGTTGTTTACTTATGCTTTATTCTAGTATGTTAGATTTTTTTATGCATATGTTGTAGCATGTTTAGGTGTGGCATCCCTATTATGATAGTACCGATGATCTCTTTGGTGGCTTGGGATGTTACGCATGGGGGATGGCTAGGACCCACGATGGTCTAATGATGCTATTGACAGTTGGGAGGAACCACACACTTAGATTAGTTGTATTTCATGTTGGATGTTTATATCTTTTATGATGGATGGATGTATCATGTGTGGTATATGGTTTCATTTATTTTACTATACTTTGTATCATGGATTCTTGGAGGATGATGTATCTTTATTTCTACTTATGTATATTCTTTTAGCCTTTTATACCCTGTGACATGTATAGTGGATAATTGAGCATTCTGAATTAATTTGCCAAGAGGCATTTGGAACAAATGGATATTAAATGGACATTGGACTTTCTTAATATTCTTTCATGTGGATGTGGTAGTTGTTAGATTTAGAATTAATTAAATTTAAATGTGACTCAACGTCATGGGATCCTTAAGGAATGTAACCTGTTATGTATGTTTACAATTGATTGTATGTTATTGCTTCCGCTACTATTGTGTTGATGTGTATGTTTACTTTCTTACTTTAAAAAAAAAAAAAAATGTTTGACAAACTTAGTAAAACTTTAGGTTAATTCTTTTGGATCCCTTGGCGGGGCATTACAAGAAGATATCTTTGAATATGATTTGGTGTGGAGTGTTAATTATTGTTAGTTGGATAGCTGTTATTTTTGACCCAGAAATAGCAGTAGTATTTATGGGTAGCTTGGACAACTATTCATCCTTATCTATGAATAGCAGTAGTATTTATGGGTGGTTTGGATAGCTGTTTGTCCACTTGCCAAGAATTAGTAAATGGTTATTATTTACTAATTTTAGAGATTTCCTTTTGGACACCTTGCAACCAATTCTATTATTGGCTGTCAAGTTGTCTTAATCTCAACCGTTGGTTTGATTTAATCTCGATCGTTGGTTTACCAACATGAGTAGTATAAAAAGGGGTCATTGGGTCATTTGGATGAAGAAGTTTTGGAGAAACATTTGCAGTGTTAGCAAACAGTCTTGCAGTGTTAGCAAGGGTGCAGTGTTAGCATGGGGAATATTAGCGGGAGAAATTAGGAGGTTGTCAGAGTTCTGCCAGTGAGAGGCAAGGAATTTTGTATCTCTTGATTTGCTGAAGTTTAATATAATTTCTCATATGTAGAACTGGTTTTCCCTTAGGGGTTTTTCCAGGGACAATTTGTCCAAAAATATTGTGTTCATTGTGTTGCGCATTTTTTTTCGTATTTTATAAGTGAAGTTGCAGTTGTGTTATTTTTTGATATTAGCTGGGAATGGGAATTTATTTTTAGCAGTTTAATAATCGTTTATGATAGGAGATTAATAATCAGTGACTGCAATAGTTGATTTTTCACATGGTATCAGAGCATTGTTAAGGGTAGAAGAGTTTTGCTCTAGGAAAGAAATTTTGATCTCTTTAGATTTATTATTGCTTTAAACCCTTGAGATGGCTTCAGCTAGTTTGAGAGATCAGGATAGATTGGATGGTGCCTCAAATTTTGGTGTCTGGAAGGCCAAAATTTCTTTATTGTTGGAAGAGAATGGTATCAAGGATTATGCTACCAATGGTGTACCTGTACCAATGGATGCAACACAACTTGCAGCATATAGGAAGGACGATGCCATAGTGAGGAGGATTATCCTTGATGGTGTCAAGGATCATATTGTTCCACATATCTCGGAGCTAGATACATCGAAGAAGATGTGGGATGCCATTCTAAATCTGTACCAGAATGCTACCACCAACAGGAAGTTGATTCTCAGAGAGAAGCTAAAGAATACCCAGATGAATCAAGGAGAAGACGTCACAAGTTACCTCACCAGGCTCAGACTTGTCAAGGATGAGATAGCAGCTGTTGGAGATAGCCCTAGTGATGATGAGCTAGTGAAAATAGCCCTAAATGGGTTTACTAAACAATGGAGTGTCTTTGTTCAAGTTGTCAGTGGACGAGATACTTTACCGAGTTGGGATCGACTATGGACTAATTTCACTTAGGAGGAGTTTAGACTAAGTCTTGTCAATGGGGCCAACAAGAGTTAGAAAAATGAGGTGGAACAAGAGAACATTGCCCTAGCGGGTAAAGGGAAAGCAAAGAAGGGATATAGCAAAGGATCAAATTCACAAAGTGAAAAGAAGAAGAAGGACCTTTCTAAGGTCAAGTGCTTTGGATGTCACGAGTTTGGCCACTATGTCAGTGATTTCCTAGAGAGGAAGAAGGGTAAGAAGCAGGTGGCAGCTTCAGCAAGTGCAGAAGAACTCTCCAGTAGAATGGAAGATGAGTTTGCACCCATAGCTTGTATGGTTAGCTCAACCTCACAGTGTGTTTGGTATATAGATAGTGGGGCGTCATTTCATATGACAGGAGTTAGGGAGTACTTCTCCAGTTACAAGGAGGAGGACACCAACATCCAGATTTCTATGGGAAACTTGTCCAAACTCAACCTTGTTGGGAAAGGGACTGTTCAGTTTCAGAGGGAGAATGGAAAGATAATTCCACTTCATGATGTGTTATATGTGCCAGGCTTAGGTATGAATTTGATTTCTGTATCTGTTCTTCAGGATAGGGGGTATAATGTACTCTTTAGAGGGACACATGTGCTGATTAAGCACAAGGATTGGAAATCACCCATAACTATTGGAGTTAGGAGTGGTCGTCTTTATAGATTGTAGTTTGATGCTCCTAAGGCACTTATGAGCAACAGTAATCCTAGAGATCTTGGAGAGCTATGGCATAGAAGGATGGGCCATATTCATCATGGAGCACTTAGATTGCTTCGTGAGACCGTGACAGGTGTTCCAGAGGTGAGCACAGAGCATGACGATGTATGTAAGGGATGTGTGTTGGGGAAGTTTGCGAAAGCATCTTTTCCAAGGAGTGACACTAGATCTAAGGGTGTTCTTGATCTAGTACATTCAGATGTTTGTGGACCAATGTCGATGAAATCTCTCAGAGGATATGAGTACTATGTTACTTTTATTGATGATTTCTCTAGAAAGACCTGGATATACTTCTTGAAGACTAAGGATGAGGTTTTTAGTCGATTCCAAGAGTTCAAGGCTCTTGTGGAGAACTCGATAGGAAAGAAGATAAAGGTTCTTCGGTCAGACAATGGAGGCGAGTACAAAGGAAATGTCTTCTAGGAGTTTTGCACCAGAGAAGGAATCAAGAGAGAATGGACTATTCCTTACAATCCATAGCAGAATGGAGTTGCTAAGAGGAAGAACTGTTCTATATTGGAGGTAGCAAGAGCTATGCTACATGACCAGGACATGCCCCGTTACTTATGGGCAGAGGCGTGTAATACAACAGTCTACATTCAGAATAGAGTTCCCCACAAGGTGCTAGGGAAGATGACACCAGAGGAGGCTTTTATAGGGAAGAAGCGAGATGTTAGTCACTTCAGGATATTCGAGAGTTTGGCATATTGCCATATTCCTAGAGATACACGTACAAAGTTAGATCAGACTGCAGAGAGGGGGTACTTTGTTGGGTACAGTGAGACCTCAAAGGCATACAGGATTTTCATTCTAGGGACTAAAAGAGTTATTGTCAGACGGGATGTCAAGTTCATGGAGGACAAGGCATTCAAGAGATCCAGAGATTTGCTAGCAGATGATCAAAGTGAGCAGCCAATAGAAGCTCCAAGACCAATTCAAGGGCAGAAAAGCTCAAGTACAGTTACCAGTACGAGTGTAGACTCAGTTAGTGAAGATTCAAAGACTATGGAGCAATAGGTGCAATAGGAAATGCATCTAGAAGACTTAGAGGTTGACATTTCATCCTCTACAGTTGGCAGCAGGAACCATGTGGTTCCAGATACACAAAGGGATACTCAAGAGTTTGTGGGAGCTCCTAGGAAGAGTACTAGACAGTGAAGACAACCAGCCAAGTTCAATGACTATGTGGCATTAGTTAGTCAGTTGGTAGATAGTGAGCCTTCTAGCTATCAAGAAGTTGCAGAACATCAGGTATGGCGAGATGCTATGGTTGAGGAATATTCTTCAATAATGCAGAATGATGTGTGGGAGGTAGTACCTAGACCAACAGATAGGGCTGTAGTTGGATCACGCTGGATCTATAAGATAAAGCACGGTGCAGATGGTAGCATCGAGAAATACAAGGTGAGGTTCGTGGCAAAGGGGTTCTCTTAGAAGGAGGGAATAGACTACGAGGAGACATTTGCTTCAGTTGCCAGGTATACTTCTATACAAGCTGTAATCTCACTTGCAGCACAGATGGGATGGCAAATCCATCAAATGGATGTCAAGACAACATTCCTCAATGGTGAGTTGAAGGAGGAGGTATACATAGAACAACCAGAAGGCTTTGTAGCACACAACAAAGAGACCCACGTGTGCAGATTGAAGAAAGCATTGTATGGACTCAAGCAGGCTCCTAGAGCGTGGTATGAGTGCATTGATACATACTTGTAGAAAATGGGCTTTGTGAAGAGTGAAGCAGATGCTAACCTCTACTACTTGATGGTTAGGGGTGAGATTCTCATTCTTGTTCTTTATGTGGACGACCTATTTCTTACAGGTTCACTAGGGCTCATAGTGGATTGCAAGAGGCACCTTGCAGAAGAGTTCGAGATGAAGGATTTATGACTTATGCACTACTTTCTAGGCATGGAAGTGTGGCAGACAGATGGGGAGATTTTCCTTGGTCAAGGGAAATATTGCATTGAAATCTTGAAGAAATTTGGGATGGAGGATTGCAAAGCCATGTCTACACCCATGATCATGAATTGGAGGAAGGTAGATACATCTAAGGAGAAAGATGTAGATCCCACTTTATATAGACAGTTGATTGGTTCGCTTATGTATTTGGTTAACACTAGGCCAGATATAGCATTTGCAGTAAACTCTCTTAGTCAGTTCATGGTTGAACCGAAGAGAATGCATTGGATAGCGGCTAAGCATGTGCTACATTATTTGCGTGGTACAGTCGAGTATGGGATCAGATATGTTCGAGGTGAAGGTATCACGTTGATAGGCTATACTGATGCAGATTGGGTAGGAAGTACAATGGACAAAAGGAGCACTTCAGGGTGTTGTTTCAGCTTGGGATCAGGAGTTGTATCTTGGTTCAGCAAGAAGCAAAAGTCTGTGGCTCTAAGTTCAGCAGAAGCAGAATACATAGCAGCTAGCATGGCGACATGTGAAGCTATATGGCTTCAGAAGTTGTTAGTAGCCTTGTTTGGTCAGAAGGTTGAGACTACTGTGATACATTGTGACAATCAGAGTTGCATCAAGTTGTTTGAGAATCCGGGGTTTCATGATAGGTCTAAACATATAGATATCAGATATCACTTCATCAGAGATTGTGTACAAAGGGGAGTTGTTCAACTACAATACATACCTATAGATGAGCAGGTAGCAAACATTCTGATGAAGGCTTTGGGAAAGGTCAAATTTATCTTCTTCAGAGATAAGATGGGTGTCTTGCAGAACAACTTCCTCGCTAAGAGGGAGTGTTAATTATTGTTAGTTGGACAGTTGTTATTTCTGACCCAAAAATAGCAGTAGTATTTATGAGTAGCTTGGACAACTGTTCGTCCTTATCTATGAATAACAGTAGTATTTATGGGTGGTTTGGACAGCTGTTTTTTCACTTGCCAAGAATTAGTAAATTGTTATTATTTACTAATTTTAGAGATTTCCTTTTGAACACCTTGCAACCAATTCTATTATTGGCTGTCGAGTTGTCTTAATCTCAGCCGTTGGTTTGATTTAATCTCGATTGTTGGTTTACCAACAGGAGTAGTATAAAAAGGGGTCATTGGGTCACTTGGATGAAGAAGCTTTGGAGAAACATTTGCAGTGTTAGCAAACAGTCTTGCAGTGTTAGCAAGGGCACAGTGTTACCGTGGGGAATATCAGCAGGAGAAATTAGGAGGTTGTCAGAGTTTTTCCAGTGAGAGGCAAGAAATTTTGTATCTCTTGATTTGCTGAAGTTTAATATAATTTCTCATCTGTAGAACTGGTTTTCCCTTAGGGGTTTTTCCAGGGACAATTTGTCCGAAAATATTGTGTTCATTGTGTTGCACATTTCTTTCCGTATTTTATAAGTGAAGTTGCAGTTGTGTTATTTTTCGATATTAGCTGAGAATTTATTTTCAACAGTTTAATAATCGTTTATGATAGGAGATTAATAATCAGTGACTGCAATAGTTTGATTTTTTCACATGGAGAAGACTCATTTGGAGTGCGTTGGAGCAAAGTATGGTGGTCTTGATATCTCAAGGCTTCATTCCTCTCTGAAATTCTAATGGGAAGTAGGAATGCTAATGCACATGGGTGGACCAGCTAGACTTCATAGGGGAGTTTGTTGGGATATGAAGCCGAATGGTCACTGACTGTTCTTTCTCCCTTGATCCTTCATATTCATAAAGCTCTTTATAAAGGCTGTGTGTACCCATGTAATGCAATCATTTTTATTCATTAATAGTAATTCCTTGCTAGAGTGTGGACGTAGAAAAGTTTTACCTAATTATGATAACTATTGTATTTTTGTATTCTATCTTCTTTGCTCATTTTAATATTTACAAATCGAAATTGACACTTTACTGATTCAGGAAAGCATCTAAACCCCAAAGTTTACATTTTATCTTCCAAATAACTAGTGGAATACGGTCTTCGAGGCTATTAACTCTTGAATGTTCTCAAAGGAAAAACATATGAGCAAAGGTGGAGCAATAATCTTATTGTATCCATCACCGCCATTCCCCTTACCATTATGATTAATGTTGGCGGTGTTTAGGGTTTGGTTTTTCCTTTTTGTTTTTGTGTTTTATACCATTTGAAAATGTTAGTAGTGCTAGGACTAGTTTAGTAGCTTTCAAATTCAGAATTCAGTGTAAACCTGAATTTAACTCTGGGTCTTTTTGGTCAGTATGGTCCATTTTGTTAAAACTTTGTGCGCGAAAATGTGCGTCAATACTATTTTCTTGTGGAATATAGTTTTCTTACAGTTGTTTACTGTGTCGGTAATGGAATTTAGCGTTGTGTCTACGGAAAGTGAATTTCATGGGCTTAAAATGTTCGATATTTGCCTCATTCTTGATTTACAATTCCGAGTTTCATGTTCATTTTCTTACTTGGAGTGTGTATGAACTGAAATAGTGTTTTACTGCTTCTTCAGCAACCAGATCTCTTTGAATGAATTCTGTCGTGTGGAAAACAAAGATAACTTATCATTTGCTAACCCCCGCCATACATTTTTAACACTCAACTGACAATGAAACCAGACACCGCTTCTTTTTTTAGCTTTTATCTCAGCAGCGATAATTCTGCACTGAAATGTGATAGTAGACGATTTTTTGTGCATTGATTGGAAGTTTTCTATCACACTCCTGATCTCATCAGGATGAAGTGAATTGTTTTTGTTTGTTTTTTTGTTTTTTGTTTTTTTAGTATGTTTTCATAAGAACTGTTATCTTTAAATTTCACATATTAAAGAAAAAATTTAACTTATAAAAAATAAATAATTTTTTTGAAATGAAGCTTAATATTTTTGAAATGTTTAAGTAATGATTGTTAATACTTAAACATTGCACCCGGCCGTTTATTTCCGTCACGTCTCCAGTGGGAAGGACTGCTTGCGTTTCCCATGCCAAATTTGCGGCACCGACCGAAGTGTGTCAGTCCACCCTTTCCAAACTTCCGTGGGATGCTACATCCAGTGAATTCTGACATGTCAGTTCTGTCAGATTTCTTACCGCCCTAAAGGGTAGTTATAATTTTATTTGGATTATTATTATGTTTATACTAAATATTGTATTTGTATTGTTTTTTTTGAATAGTTTCTATTTTTTTAATAGTTCTTATGAATAGTTTCTATTCTATAATATTAATTATTTTTTTGGATGAGTAAAAAAGTTATAAGTGATTTTTTATAATTACATATAAAATAATTTGTATTATTGAAAATTTTAAAATTTAAAATAAAATGTTTTAAGGAAAATTTTAATATATTAGTTATAATAGAAGGTGAAATTAAATCTACAAAGCAAATTTACACTATTATTGATAAATAATAATAAATAAATTGACATGTTATTAAAATAAATTAATACTATAACTTATCATATTTTGAGATTTTAATTTTTTTAATATATAATAATAATAATAATAAATTTAATTTAAGAAATTTTAAGAGCTTATTTGTATTATTTCAATTTTATTTCTTACATTTGATTTTGTTTCATATTAGTGATAGCATTGTACTTATGTAAAAAATTTCACATCGTATTTTCTAAATATTTTTTCTAATTAAATATTTAAATTTTATATTTAAAATTGTCACCATCCTTTTGTATCTAAAATTTTGTAAATTTTCAATTTATTTTTAATGCATACCTTCCTTAAATTTCAGAATTAAAATTTTGAACATCATGGGACCGCTAGCTTTAAAATATTTCCTAAAAAATAGCAAGGCAATTGCTCCTCTATTTTATAACAATAGTGTTTTATTATCTAAATTTTACTTTTTGTTTTGTTCTATTAGAATAAGATTTGACTTTATTTCATAGTAGTAACATTATGATGCATTAATTAATATAACATTTTTATAGATTTCTTTTATAATAATTAAATTAAAATTATTTGATTTTGATTTTTTAAATTATTATTTTGTTAGATCTTTTGACACAATAATTTAAATTATTTTATTTGATATAATTAGTTACTTTTTAATAATTACAAAAGAAATATATAATAATGTTATATTAATTAAAAAAAGTTAAATCTTATTCTAATACATCAAAAAAAAGTAAAATTTAGATGATAAAACACTACATAAAGTTGATAAAAAAAACAAACAATTTAGGCCTTAGGTGAAGATTTTTATAATTTTAAATATATAATTAGAAAATATTATGTGAAATTTTTTACATTAGTATAATGCTATCACTACTATGAAACAAAATCAAATATAAGAAATAAAACTGAGATGATAAAATATTACAAATAAATTTTTAAAAGTTTCTTAAATTAAATTAAATTTTTTATTATTATATTTTATAAAATGTGTGAAAGATTTTTTTAAATGTTAAAATTTCAAATTTAGAATACTGTAGAGACTGCTATAAAGATTTTTTGATGTTATTGAATATTACAAATATCCCTTTTCTCTTTCACTCAGTTGCATGCAACCATAAATTTTGACATGCAGCTGATTAGAAGCAACATGCAACCACCAAATTCACCAAGAACTAACATGCAAATGATTAGAAGTAGCATGCAACCATAAATTTTGACATGCAGGTGATTAGAAGCAACATGCAACCATAAATTATGACATGCAAGATTTGGGTAGTTGTCAAAATTGACATGCAAACTTCTACAAACCCTTAGGCTGGCAAGATCATAGCTCTGATACCATTGAAATGTCCCTTTACTGATTTTATATGATATTTCAAGCCTCTAATTAGATTTTTAAAATCAAACAACCAATATTTCAAAAATCCACCAATTTCTCAATAAACCCCAAATCGGGTATGCCGGAAATAGTGCCAAAAATTTCACAGCTTCACATATTATTAATAAATATGAAAGTGGACATTTTTTAATAGAAATTTCAGCAGCATAACAGCCTACAAAATGACATTTCTAGATCTGCATAACATTTACACAACAACTCCTAAACAGAGGATAAAAACAATGCTCATCGGGTTCTCGAAAACAACACAGAATAGCCCGAAAACACCACAAAAATACTAATAATCTATCACAGAAGTATAATCATGACCAAATAAATATATTTAGCTATATTTTAACATCTAAAAGTCTGAAATACAACAGCAACCCAAACTGATATGAAATACTCAACCGAAAACACCAAACTCTTACAAAAAACACACTTGAAAACCCACAAATCTGCACTGTTTAGCACAAAGGAAAACTCTGTATGAGCATGCACCTGGAATGGCTTTAAACTCCCATTCTTAGCCTTCTTGAAAACTTACAAACTCCCGTTCTTGGGTCTCCTTCTCCACAAGTTTGGCAGCCTCTGAAGAACAACAAAGCAATGCGCAAAAATCAAGTTCTGGACTGAGCCCAAAATGCCTCCGAACCCCTTAAAAGAGGGCATAACCCTAACTCACGTCCAAGAGGGGTTAATAAAATATATTTTAATAATAATTTTCATTTATTAGTCCAACAGTTTCCAAAGATTAACTCCCTTTTTTCGAAACTTGACCTTCTTGGGCTTGCCTGCCTTGGCAAAATTTATTATTTTTAATTATTTGAAAAGGGACATGACACCTCCCCATTGGAGACGTGATGGAAATAAATGGCCGGGTGCAATTTAATGGCTATTTAGCCAGTGCCTCTACTACAGGGTGGGTAAATTTGACTTGAAATTTACTCATGGTCAACATAAATTGAAATGAAATGAATATTTTTCTACTCTACAGGCTATTTGTTTATTTTTTATTGTTGAAGATAACTTAGTTATACATGAGATTTGGATCTAAGTTGAATGCAATGTATGAGGATTTTTGGATGAAGATAACTTGTCAGTAGAGTTGCACACTGGTATTATAAGTTTGTTTGTTTTTGTAGGTGATTAGGCAGAGGTTCTTATTAATCATGTAGTGGGAAAGGGAGAGGTAGAGAATTTGATATTGTATTTGGGGTAGTGGGAATGGGAGAGGTAAAGAATTTGATATTTATTATGCTGAAGGCGTTCCCTATATGAAGGTGAGTCACTAAATTTTACATCTAACGGTGGGCAATGATGGAGAGAGAATGACCACCATTGAAACGACTACAAACATAGATGTTATCTTTTCACTATTCAACGAAGAGGAAAAGCCATCTGTGACGTTTGGTTTAGGTGAGACATTGAAGCCTCTTTTCATTGTATTATTCTCATTACGTTGTGTCTTTTCTATCATCCCATAACGAAGAAATTGATAGGATAGATTTAAGACCAAACATATCCCCAAATTTTATTTTTACACCGGGCGTTTGGAGAACACTGGTATGAACTCTTGTACTGAGCAAAGAAGCAGGTGTCATTTGGAATAGCCCAGGCTACCCTCAAAGAAAACTCTATAGTTTTGAACTGTGTTGAATTGGAAATCAAATTCCAGCTATCTTTATCGACTATAGCGGAAGTCGAATTGCTGCAATTGTTTGGTCAGAACAATTGTTATAGTCAATAAAGCTGAATTTCTATAGTCGATAAAGCCGAATTGGCCGTATGTGTTGCAGCCGACAACAAAGAACTTATTAAATTCAGATATCCTGAAAGGACCTTCGTGAAGACTGAACGCTGTTGCATTTGTAACATTATCCTGTTTCTCGCAAGGGGAAGCATACGTGCATATGGTGGTGAGAGAGATGTTTGATTTTCACTTCCCTTGAAATGGTTGGAAGGAAGGGGATTCCAGGGCCAGAACTTGATTTCTTTTGCAAATAATTTCAAAACTAGGAAAATCACAGGTGCTTTTGTGCTACATCTCCGCATGTTTGATGCCATGTGCATTTTTCTGCTTTGAGAGATAAAAGATGAGACGAAGAGTGGACCAAAATCAACCATAAATTTATGATTGCATAGATCGACATGAACATCTTGAAAAAGAAATAAACAACTCAAAAAATCAAGCAGAAGACAACTCAAAAAATAAGCTCTGACTAATATAGGCTCGGATAAATATCCATTGAATTCTATACCACAGCCTACGGCTCTAAACATTCATTGACTTTGGTTATCTTTATTGCCCGAGTTGTCAACTTCATATTACCTGTCAGCCTTAAATATTTATCTAATGTGAACTAAATGGTTGAGGCAGACTACAGTATAAGTAATTTTGACTCAACTAATTTAGTGAATCAAAAATCTATTCAATATTGTTGTCTTTGATGCAAATGATAAATTCAGAAACAATTAACCAATGGAACACTATCATGGAGGGATGTTAGGATGAGGGATGCCTAGATGAGTTTCTACGATGGAAAAAAAGGGCCTTAATTTGGGGATAGAGGGGAATGATGGAGGGACTATGAAATGACTTTTTTTTGGTGGTTGAAAATAAAAAACCATTCGTCAACCTTCTTCCCATCACAAATTTGCTACAATTTTACAGTTTCTCTTCTATTCTTTAGGAAGTCGGTAACATTCCACAATTTTAGGGTCTGTTTGGTTCTTGGAAGATGACGGAATTGGCTTTTTCAAAATCTGGATTTGAAATTTTTTGCATTTGTTTCAAAATTGGCAAAATGGAATCGACATTCCGAACTTCCAATTTTGCCTCAAAACTAGGTTTTCCAACTTCCTACTAGCAAGTAGGAATTGAAAATCAAAACCTAGTTATGTTTTTTAAGGAGTGTAAAAACAATAGATTGGACTACTTTTTGAAATTTTCCTTCAACTCCAAGCTTATGCATAAAAATGTGTCTTCACACGCATCTTCCAAGTGAAACAAACAATTCAAGTAAAATTCCTAAAATCGGAATGAAGATTTGCATAAACCTTGATTTGGCTAAACCAAGGTTTGTAGAAATCCTAGTTTTTTAAATTCCACGAACCAAATGGACCAAGGATATAAAAGTGGTTTCAAAAAATTCCATGATTAGAGAATATGCAAAGCATGGAAGCATGAAAAAGTGAGGTGAATTGTTTGATGGAATACCACTCTAATTATGACCACAAAGATGGAAATGTTATGATTCAAAAGGTATATGCAATGCATGGAAGCTTGCAAATGCCAGGTGAATTGTTTGACACAATACCACAAGAAAATTATTTCTAGGATTATTGTGGTCATTAGGGAATTGAATTACCATTAAAATTTTTCTTTAATTTAATATTATCAAATTTTTCTTACCATCGGTTGTCAAATTAGTGGAACTATGAGACGACATGCACTATTTATACTTTAACACTATACTAAATTTGAGTATCTTTATTAAACACTTGAATGTTTTTAATGGGCCTCTATTATCTACAATAAACTAAGATTAGACCCAATTCTAGGAGATTTTCCCATTTTCTTGTCAGAGTTTGTTGAAGGTGAAAGTAGAGGAGCTTTTCCTAACTACAAGCATAGTTTCCATATTGAATGTGCAAACAAATGGTTCGGTTCCCTCTCTTCATGTCCCACTTGTAAGATTTTTTTCATTAGAAGAGAAATCAAACACAGTCTACTGATTTAGAGGAATATGTTGACAAGAATATTTTCCCATTTGCTTGGCAAAGTTTGTTGAAGGTGAAAGTAGAGGAGCTTTTCCTAATTGCAAGTATAGTTTCCATATTGAATGTGCAAAAAAATGGTTTGATTCCCTCTCTTATGTCCCACTTGTAAGATTATTTTCATTAGAAGAGAAATCAAACTCAGTCTACTGATTTAGAGGAATATGTTGACAAGATTCAGGCAACTGAAGGTGATAAAGATAGGATATTTATATATCCTGAGAAGATCACCATAGTATTATAATTGAGATTGATTGTATTGTGAAGGCATAAAGCTATATACATTGGAAATCTATGGTGAAAGCCAATGAATTGACTTCTTTGTTTACTTGAACGATTAGTTCACTTATCACAATGATTAGATATCCAATAGTCATCCCATTAATGACATGTGGTTCTTTCAAGGGAGATTTGGGCTTGGAAGAAAATGTGCATATGCTTTCAATTTTGCTAAAATTTATGAATAAACTTGGGAGCATGTCAATGGGTTTTAAATTAGTTTTACTATGTTACCTCCATTTAATCATTTTTAAAAATTATGTGTAAAGTTTATGAATCCCACATAATTTCTCGTATGCTCACACATGCAAGAAATGGATATTGAATTTCCAATGCCTATTGTTAGTCGTTTAATATTTTTCAAAGTATAAGATAAACAGTTTCTATCTTCATTTTCTAGGGTATAAGATATAAATCTTCCTATCTTGATTTATACTTTAAATCAATGGAAAAGGTGATGTTAGCTTCCTAGGTGACAACCATGTAGGACGCCAATGTGGTGTGTGACATTATTTTTACAAGGGTGCTAGTCATCAACTTGATGATTATACAATAAGATTGTTTAAATGTTTTGTAACCTTGATGGAGATTATTTGTTTTTTCATATTTTTAATTTAAAGATCCACATTTATTCTCATGTTTTGTTCATTAGAACAAAATACATACTTGAAAGTATCTTAATCCACATTTATTCTAAAATGTCAAAGTGCTTTGAGCCCAGCAAATGACCTGTTGTTACTTCACACTTATAATCTTATTTTCATTGGGCGAGTTTTTATTATTTTACAAACCCCTCAAAAGTAGATGGAGAAAATTTATTTCATTTATAGTTTGAACTATTCTTGCTCAAGTTTGAAATAGTTCATAATGATTATTTTATGGGTTCTTAATTGTATGGTTGGGCATAGTTATAAGTTTGAAATTTATGTAAACAGCTATTATTTAATGTTCAAGAAGTTGATCCTATCTTTTAATTCGTTGCAATACCTATGCTGAATTTCTCTTTACAATAGATTTTTTATTGGTTCTTGGAACATTAAAGCCTCATAGAAATAAGAATAAAAAAGAGATTTTGAACACATCTTTACATAATTTTACCAACCAATTTACTTCCACTGAATTGACCATCCATACCTGTCAAGCAATTTACTACCACTAAATTGACCATCAAATAACACTAGAAAGGAATCTACCTCAAGAGGTTTGGAAAAGAGAAAAAAACCCATTTATCATAACAATGACCACAATAATTGCACTACAAGAAAATGATTTTTTTATCCAGCAACTCCAAGAGATGTAGCAATGAAGAGAGTTAGTGCCAATGGTCAATGGTATACAAATTAGCCAAGTAGAGAGACTTATATCACAAGATGTTTATGGACTACAATTATTTTCTAAGATGTCATCACAATCTATCTATGTTGGGAATAATCCATCCTGACCTCTCACCTCAAATCCACCTACAAATCAGAGTCACAAGCAATGTGAAAGCACAAATTACACATACAAACCAAACCAGTTTTTTGGATCTAAATAGAAGAAATTAGATATTTATAATAATAGAATCTGGAGAGCAAAATAGAGGATTTAGTGAGAACAATTATTTTAATCATAAGCCTACAAAGTTTGGAAGATTAATAAACATTAAAGCTATTAAACCTCATACTTAAGACTTTGTGTGATTATTTTCTTGTTGTTGGATGGGACAAAGTGGTTCGTTATAAGAATCCTTATCAGTTGGGTCTTACTGTTTGATATCGATGGAAGCACTCTTCTGATTGGCCTCCCAGAGGCTCAAAGACGGACAACCAGAAGCTTTCTAAGATTTTTGCTTCTATGGAATGCTGCTCTTTGGTGGGAAATAGTAAACTATACTAAAGTGGTTAACAACCATTTGGAGGGGTCAATTCCAAGTTAAAAATTTGAAACCTCCAACTTACCTAATTTTTGTACATTTGATAGTTTATGGGGCAATAATTGTAATTGGTGAGAGCAAGGTTCGTTGGGAATGAGAAATTTGTAGAGAAATTGGTAAGAGATCGTGTTTTTCCTAAATATGGGGATTGAAATAATGATGATGATGCTTGAATGTGATTTTAGTAATGTGAGAATTTAGATCAAGTTGTAATGCATTCTTGTCATGGAATTGACTGAGTAGTTGATCAATTTCATCATCATTTTGTTCTCATTGAAGCAATCTCCTCCACATGTTAATATTTTTTTCTCTCTTTGGCCATAGTGGAGATGACGAAGAAGCCTCTGTATGCAAAGTAGATGACTCGTATTCCCATTTTCTTGCCATCCTTGTGCTGTACTGACAAAATTGGAATTTGGAAAGATAGACAATTCACGTTAAATAGAAGGACCATGGGAAGAAAGGAAAAATTTAAAGGATTTTTTATTCTCATCTTTTCTGTACCTAGTTTTGAACCTGCTACCAAGCAAGCGAAGAGAATATGCTTACTTTCCCTATTAAATTTATCAATGGAGGAGTACAAAAAAATCTCCATCATCAAACTTGAAGATTCAACATTGCATAAAATTCATTTGTAGATTTAAGGATACCCATAAAGAAATAGAGGAGCCAAAGAAAGAACATTTCTTTTGGCCAAGTAAATGGAAAGAACAACTAGCAGACTAATGTGCCCTAAAGTTGTGCTATACTATCGTAGTGGCTTGTGAAATTTGAAGGAGCAGTTGTGCTATATGTCGCAACAGTTGAAGGAAGAGCATCGCCACCAAATCTACATTTTAGTGAAGCTGAGGAATTTAATTTTTTACATATCTTCTTTTCGATAAAATAGAGAAATTTTATTTTCAGTAAATCTACTTTTTAGTGGAGTTATGCAGTTTTATTTGCTGCAGAGCTGTTTTTAAGTGAGTTGAGGGATTTGATTTTTTGTCCACAAAAGTTTAGGGTTTTATACTGTATTTTATTTGATTTTATTGGCATATGTTGTTCAACTTTTCACCATCTATTATTTAATTTAAACTATTAGCAATATCCATTTTGTGTATATTGTCTAATCATTCAATTCATTCCTCTAGGCCACATCTAATTGGGTATTTTGTCAAGCAATTCAGTGCATTGCCCATGATTCCACATTTTGCATGTGTGCCTACCAGGACATTCGCAACTATAATTTCTAATAAAAATCTCCTTATTCTTTATGATTTGATACATATCCTTAACTTATTTCAAAGCTTGATTGAATGTTTGTAGCACCTTCTCTATAGATGTTTTCTTCTTATGCTATGCAATCATGCCCCTTTCATTAGATGCAAACAACCTGTACATCTTTGAGTGTGCTTCTACATTTTGTATGCATGTTGAATAGACCATTTACATCTCACAAAAAAAAAAATCCTTTATGCTTTAATGGTTGTACTAAATTGTTCCAAAGTCTCTGAAGTCATTGTGTAGATGGAGAGCATTTTGAGGTGTAATCTTTGACGAAATCTTCATAAACTTAGAAAAAGAGATGGTTTTGGCTATGGAGGGACCAAAATGCACTTGCATAACCAATTTGTTTGTATTTTTTAATAAATTAAAAAAAGAAGAGGTTGTAATTGAATCCAAAACCCTAGACAAAGGAGATATGTCTAGGTTCATTCAAACAATGCGGGATGCCCAATCCATATTCACAACAAGAGACACAAAGCATCAAAGTTCATGCCAATAGTCCAAATTTAGATATGGTGAAATTAGTATGAGTGTACTATTTAAATAAAAAAAACTTTAGAAATAAATCTAAAATAAATTGTATGAAATATTAAAATAATAAGCTAATTGATATTTTTTAAGAATCAAATTACTAAATAACAAACTTTTACTTTCTATTTTAAGAATATGGTGCGATAGTTGAATGCCATGGGTTAATAATGTAAGGGGTGATAATGTCCAATTTAAAATAAAGGAAAAATAATAATGTTGACCTAAAAGAGTTTTTGAATGAATTAAAGTAATCGAGAATTTAAAATTATTAATATAAAAGGTTCACCACCAATTTACTTCTATTTTGTTTAATATATTGCTCTATTAGTCTTTTTTTTATTAAAAAAATGTACTCATTGTCCTTTTCAATTTGATTGCATGAAAGAAAATTTTATGTGCTAAGCTCGACTAGACTCAAACCCAACCTCCCACATGAGAGGCTCAAAAGTTAGCTCTTGTCTTTCTTCAAACTTTTTTATCTATGATAGAAAGAAATAATAATAAAACTAAAAACTAACTCTCTCATGAGTTAAAAAACAAGTAGTCATGTAAGATTAACATAATATCACTAACTTATATTAACAATTATAAATAAATAATCATAGATAATATCACTCATCAATTAAAATTAAATTAATAAAATTTAAATAATACAATGAATGATAATCATTCAATGATTATTCACCATTTAAATAATAGTAAATATTTTTTTATAACATTAAATATTAATTATTGAAAAAAAAACAATCATAAAAAAAATTTCCTTAATAAAACAAAAGCAATTGATTTATAATCATTTCACATTCACAATTAAAGCCAACAAATCTACCTAACTTGGAAAGGTGCAAAAAGAAAACTATTATTTCTAAAGTAAAAATGATAATCCTATAAAATGCATGAAATTGTTAGTAACTTATTTCTTGTCACATTTATTAATTGGCAAGTTATCAATGACCATTGTTTTATCAAATTTATTTCTTGTCACATTTCTCTTAATTTCTCATCAATTTTTTTTTTTTCTTGTCACATTTGTATAGTACGCTTTGTAAAAAAATGGATTTTTTTGTGAGAGGAAATTAAACTTTCTCCTTACAAAAAAAAAGGATTCACCAATCAAATGAAAAGTAAATAAGATTTATATATTCATGAAAAATAAAGAATAAATATGAACTATAGAAGTTGCTTTAATTCTTTAATATAATTGGTTGATTTAATTGTAGAATTAGATTGAATGATTCCAATAGTTTCATGCCTTTGGCATGAACTAATTACTTTGTTATAAATGCAATTGTAAACAATTCAAATTATTGAAAAGATACTAGACACCAAATATTCATTGTCACCTTCAAAGTAGGGTCCACAAAGACCACTGTGGCATCCATTTTCTCATGAAATGTTGGTGTATTTCTTCCCAATAATCAATCGAATACGCTCGAACCTTTTGAAATTTAGTTAACATATTGATAAAATGTAACTGCAAATGCAAGAAACGATCAAATTTTATTTTGAAGAAAATGGTATTGAGGGACATTGGAGACTTTTATGTCAATCCTATTCTACCATATAGATAAGACTGCATTTTTTCACAACGCTTCTGATAGTATGTGTGAGTTCTCATTTTGAAGCATATATTGAAAAACATTGTAAACACAATAAGTATATTTATTATAGTGTATGGAAGCTTCAATAATTTTTGTCTTAAACATTATAAATTTCATACTTTTAAGTACCATTTGTTTCTTAGTTTAACATTACAACTTTCATGCTTGTAGATATAGATAGTAGAAGAGATGGGGAATAAATATGGAGATGTAGAGATATTAAAGAAGAGAGAATGAAAGAGGGAGAGATAGATAGAAAGAGATACATAGAGATATAGATGGTGAGATAGATTTGCAAAAGGAAATGAGATATAAAGAGAATGAGAGGGGGATAAGGTGACCTTCCATATCTATTTGGCGTACGCATTGCACACTAAGGTGCGATTGCTAGTGTATTTTATAATGGTAGAGAGTTTTGAGAGTGATTGAAGAGATTAAATATTTTTAATAGTTAATTTATGTGTAGTATATGTATGCCACTATATATATATGTATGTATATATGTATATATGTATATATATATGTATATGTATATGTATATGTATGTATATGTATATGTATGTATATGTATATGTATATATGTATATATGTATATATACATATATGCATATATGTATATATACATATATACATATATACATATACATATACATATACATACATATACATACATATACATATACATATAGACATATATATACATATATATACATATATACACATATATACACATATATATATACATATATATACATATATACATACATATATACATGTATATGCATGTATGCATATATACATGTATATGCATGTATGTATATATATATACATGTATATACATGTACATATGTACATGTATATACATGTACATATGTACATGTATATACATGTACATATGTACATGTATATACATATATATACATATATACATATATATACATATATACATATATATATATATATATACATATATATATATATACATACATACATATATATATATATATATATATATATATATATATATATATATATATATATATATATGAGGAACTATTTTTTTCATTTGTTCTTTTGAATTAATATTTTTAGTATAATGATCTTAGAATCTTAAAGTTTAAGTGCTCATATATATTTTTTTCATTAGTTGAAACTTATTTTAATGAAGATTTATTACTTTTCCAGTCAGAAAAATAACCAAAAAAATCTTAAAAGTTGATTAGAAATCAATTGCATTAATAATTACAATTGTTGTACACCAACCTCCTGCTTTCTCAAATAAAGTTTGATAGTTTGTCTGATTACAAAGTTTTGAAGCCCATAGAAATCAGTGTGGACTTCTCTATCGATGAAGTCCATGTCTGTTATATTTGTGGCATCGTTGTATTGAACAAACCCTCCATGAAAACATATCTAAGCATCGATGTATCTCCTTTTGCAATCTCATTATTCTTCAAAATATTGCAGAACAAAACCAATTCCCAAATCGAATAATAGATTTCAAAATCAATTACACAAAAGCTTTCAAACAAATTATTACCAATACACAATGTAGGAAGCTATGCAATATTTTACTTATTTTTATAATTATTTCTATAGTTCAATTCTAATATGCTATTAATACTATTTAATTAAATAATAAAAAATTATTATTATTAAATATGAAATTAGATCATATTATATCTATAGCAGGTTTAGTGGAAATGAGTATTTTAATGATTAAATAAAATAAAATCATTTATATAAGATTATTTAAATATACGATCAAAATAATATTTTTCTTTTATTTACTAAAATGTATTACAATGGCAAGTAGATTTATGATCATATAAATACCATAATAATAATCAAAATGGACTAATTTTTTAAAGCACGTACACGTGCACACACACATGTCGATGGCGGTATCATGATGTGCCTTGCCAGTACTGGGTTGTGCCTTGCGGGTATAATGAGCGATGAGGCACTCAACTCTACACTGAAGCACCAAAGCATTGACTGGGAGGCTCTAGCTAAGGCTAAGGCTAAGGCCACTACCTTCTTGCTATATATATATTAAAATAAATTTTGTAGTTTTCTACACTCGAGTCAAAGACCTCCTAAACATAACATCACAACTTACCATTGTGTTGTATGGTGTTGCCTATATATTTAGATTTGTTAATTAGATTGACAAGTCTATTTTAAAAAGTGAAATGTAAATTAATCAAAAATTTAAATAAATGTTTTACCTTGCAAAAATTTGCATTTTTTAGATCATAATTATATTATAAAACAAATTGAGACACATTACCATACCTCTTACTCCTAACCAAAAAACATTAAATAGTATAGTCCACCAAAGGAGTTTAGCAAAGGATAAACATATAATCCATAATTAATCCATAATATAATGTAAATAATATCCTTAAAATGACATATATAAGTTTTTGAATTTTAAAATTAATAATTGTTATATTTATTAAATGTTTGATATAATATTTATGTTTAAATAATGCTAGTAAGTTTTAAATCTATAAAAAAGTATTTAAATTATTCATATATCAACAACTAAACTAATAAAAGTGTGATTATGTTATCCAACTCTACTGGTCACATATGTCTTTTCCCATATTTTTTCAACCATAGAACAAATCTATTGCCCATTCTTGCCAAAAGGCGAGAAATCTCATTTTCTACTAAGATAGAGATTTATGCAAATGACACATTCTTGCTCCAAAGAAGTGAAGGACCCGCATGTGCTAGCTAGAAATAGAAATTGCAAGAACATCAATCTAGTAACAAGAATTTATTAATGGAAGCATTTTCTTATAACTATATAGTTTTAATTCAATATATAACTAATTTATTTTATATCGTCTAAACCCTTTGCCCTCTATATTTTGTTACATCTTCAAATAAAAATTATAATTCACTATTTATTTACTAAATAAACATGAGGAAATCCTTGATCCACTATAGCAACTCTTAGATTTTGTGACTTAAATTTGTTAAGAAGCCTATTTTATACTAGAAATATATTATAGAGCTAAAAAAAGAATGTAGGTAGTAAAGTATAAAGCAATATAGTAAATCATAAATATTTCAAATGATTGAAACCATAGCATTTTATAGCTAATTTCTTTAGTATGATTTAACTTTAAATACATTAATGTTTACATTCACATTTTGGACCAATGGATTATCCACTCACAAGATAACAACATAAATGTTTTTTTTGTAAATGTAGTATCTTCTCCCAACTTCTTAGTTGTTCTTTATGCATAGCATATTTGTGCATATTGTGCCCTATATTGAGGAGCCACAAAGCCATACTAGTGAAAATTGTAATAGCAAAGAATAAACATCTTGACAAAAAGGGTATTGGACTATCTTTTTTTCTTTTTCTATTCTTAGAATGCTTCTATTACTATTTTGTATTATCTAAATAAGTTTCTATAGCCTTCAACAAACTCATAACTTTGCATTCTACAAAATCATCCTTTGTGCATGATGTGCAATTATAATGTACAAATTTGTACAATGTAGAGAGGAAATCTATACATAAGAATAAATGAACTAAAAAAGTTAGTACAGCCTTCAAATTCAACAAATAACATGCAAACTCTAGAAATATTCTACCATCACTACATTAGTTATGCCAAAATTGACCTCCTTTGGCACTAATGACAACACCTAAACCTTATTGTAATATCCCTGTTTTGGAGGAATTCATTATTTATAAAGTTATCGATAAAAAAATATATTACAAGGTAACTTTATATTTAATTAAGTGATATATCTTATAAATTCATTAAATAAAATAATGTTCTACAGGTTGCTGGAAGGAGTAGAGAAATAATTAAAAAAAGAGGCCGACCTATCAAGGAAAAAAGAATAAATAGGCATTGAGGGCTCATTGCCTATCATCGAGATTTATTATTGATTTTTGTTGATGTGCATTGTGGAGCCTAGGGTTTTTGCAAGTAGTCACAATTGGCCATTGAGAATGAAAACTCTCAATTGGTACACAATTTTGAGGGTTTGAAAGATCACCTGAATTATTGCAGCCGTGGGAAGGATATTTCAGTCCTTTCACTTGTGCTTAATTGTTGGTTTGGAGTTTCAAGTGGGTTTGCACTTTCACCATATCATTTTCAAGTGTTAGTCTCTAGTATCTGATCAATCCAGGTTCTTCATTTCAATTTGTAGTTGTAACAAGTTTTCAATTGTAAACAACGAGTTAAGGTTTGTATGTAATGTGCCATGTCATAATGTTTCAATGCTGAAAATTGCCATATCATTTGTAAGAAACATTTGGTTATCATTAAATGAATACATTGGCACTATTTTACATCAATTATTTAAGTAGATTGGTGGCACACAAATTTTCTTTATTCAGCAATATACTTTCAGTAGTGTATTAAATTTAGGGTTTTTTTAGTGGCCTATTGGTAAGGGTCATTACAGTGGTATCATAGCAAGTTTCCTACCAATGTGATAGAGTTCATCCAGCCAATTTACATAGGGAACCAACATAACTAAGAATATGGCTGAGAGACATTCTCAAAGCCCATCTAGAAGTGTGCGAGATGATGAGATTTTACAGCATCAGGAGAGGCTTCTATAGTCAATAGAGGCAAGTACACAGGCAATGATGCTTATGATGCAACATTTGATTAGGGAAAATAGGAGAAATAATCATAATAATGACCAAGATGATAGAAGCATAGCAAGATCACAACATAGGACACGGTTTGGAACAACTGATAGACCCACACGTCCTACATTCAGAGAAAAAACTCCAGCACGCACACCTGATGCTATGGTAATCGATATTGTAGATGAACTCTAACAAGTGAGGAATGAGTGGGATTCATTACCAGAATATGTACAGGATGGATGGACATTTGACAAGTACTTGAACTACAAAGCTGCCAGGTAGAAGCAGGTAGATAAACACAGTGAGTTGCAACAGGTCACCAACAAGTTGGTATTACCCACATTTGATGGCAGTGGAAAAATGACTGCTCATGCTTGGATTCATAAGGTGGATACATTCCTATCTCTAAAGACTATGACAGAATTTGAAGCACTCAAGTATGCTACTTTACACTTAGATGGGGCAACACATGATTGGTGGACACATGGCATGATCAAATTGCAACACAATTAGGTAACCACTTATCAAGAGTTTGTGGATAGATTGATAGAAAGGTTTGATAAAGAAAATCCTGAAGTTTATTTTTGGGAGTTAGCCCAGTTGAGACAGTCAGGAGGCTTAGAACAATTTATCAATGAATTCTAGAAGCTTGTAGTGATGGTGCTTGACATTTGAGAAAGGAGGCTAGTCATTTTATTCACAAAGGGATTAACTGAACCACTCAAGGGGTGGGTAAAGGCCTTTGATCCTCCTACATTATAGGAAGCCATGAAGAAAGCTCGTAGTATGGAACTTGCAGCTCTAGAAAACTGGTTTAGTTCAAAGGGTTCTTCATCATTTAGAGATAACAAAGGGGAATTCAGTAAGGGTAAAGAGAAGGTTAGTGACTCAAAAGGCAAGCCAACTGCACCTTGGAATAAGGAAATGCTAAATGACTTGTGTAGGAAGAAGCTATGCTTCTTTTGCAAAAGTCCCTATGAGTTTGGTCATGATTGTCCTATGAGGCCTAAGGGGAAGGCTAACCGGGTGATGTGGGCTTATTATGAAGGTTCAGATTCAAACATCTTAGAGCACCATGATGAGGATCTTGATGAGGTAGAGGGTGAACAAGAGGTAGATACTGTTGAGAAAAAAGAGGCTCTAGAGCTACATTTACAGGAGGCATGTCTGTCTAGTATTCAAAGAGAGGGATCTTTCAGATTTTGGGGAGTCTTGGTAGGATAGAAGGTTATTACTCTGTTGGATACAGGTGCCATGCATAAGTTCATTGATGCACAATTTTTAGAGAGGCATGGACTCATTAATGAGGAGTTTAAGGGACTAAGAGTCAAGGTAGCTGATGGATATACTCTTCACTGTGATAGGATGGTGCGAGATCTACCTTTGCACCTGAAAAACTATGAGTTTAAGGAAAACTATCATGTGGTCAACATGAGTGACATGGACATAGTACTTGGGATGCAGTGGCTACATTCTTTGAAGGAGGTTACCCTGAGATTGGAAGATATGGAGATACGATTCGTGGTGGAGGGTAGGACTCATGTGCTGAAGGCTATCCATAATGGTGATGTTAGGACTATCTCATTTAGGCGGTTGGAGAGATTAGCCAAGCATAATAATATAAAGTGGGCAGCAATATGCACCTTGATGCCTACCCAGGAAGAGCAGCATAAGACTGAATATCATTTAGATATTTTGAAATTGAGAATCAAGTATGAGAAGGTTTTTAGCAAGATTTCACTAGATAGGCCACTAGACAAAGGCATTGAGCACATTATCGAGCTAGAGGAAGGTGCTAAGCCTGTCATGATCACACCATACCGGCACCCAAAATGACTCAAAGATGAGATCGAGAGGACCATCAAGGAGTTGCTAGCAATGGGACACATCAGACCAAGTAAGTCACCTTTTTCATCTTCTATTGTTTTGGTAAAAAAGAAGGATGGTACTCTACAAATGTGTATTGATTACAGGGTGTCAAATAAGAGAACTATAAAGAATAGGTATCCCATCCCACGCATCGATGAGTTGATAGATGAATTGCATGGGGCTTGTTATTTCACAAAAATTGATTTGAGATTAGGCTACCACCAGATTAGAGTTCGAGAGTAGGATATTGAGAAAACTGCTTTCAGTTGTCATTGTGGGCACTTTGAGTTTGTAGTTATGCCTTTTGGTTTGACTAATGCACCTGCCACTTTTCAGTCCACTATGAACAAGGTCTTCCACCATCAATTGAGGAAATTTGTGCTGGTATTCTTCGATGATATTTTGATCTATAGTAGGACATGGCAGGAACATTTAGAGCACTTGGAGATAGTATTGAACATTTTACAGAGGGAATCCTTGTATGCCAAGGAGTCCAAATGTGATTTGGGGATGACAATTTTTTTGTATCTTGGACACATCATTCATGTGGAAGGAGTGCGAATGGATCCTGAAAAGATCTGTGGTATTATTGATTGGTCACCACCAGAGAACCTTACACAGTTAAGAGGGTTCCTTGGTCGATGTAGATTCTATTGCAAGTTTGTCAGTGGCTGCTCACAACATGCAGCACCCATGACAGATTTGCTGAAGAAAGGGGCATTTGTGTGGACTCGGGAGGCATAAGAGGGTTTTATGCGGTTCAAGGAAATAATGACTACATGCCCAGTATTAGAATTGCCTGATTTCATGAAGCCATTTGAGCTTCAATGTGATGCTTCTAGAGAGGGAGTTGGTGCTGTACTCATGCAGGACAAGCATCCTATAGCTTATGAGAGTAGAATACTCAGAGGGCCTGAGAGATCATTCAACATATATGATAAGGAAATGTTGGCCATCATGCATACCTTGGCCAAATTCAGACAGTATCTTGTGGGCAGTAAATTTTGTATTAAAACTGATCATAATAGTTTGAAGCACTTTTTGGGACAGCGAGACCTGAATGATTGTCAGGAGAAGTGGGTGAGTAAGTTATAGGCATATGATTTTGATATCACATATGTTAAGGGGACACAAAATATTGTTGTAGATTCTTTATCCCGTAGGCCAGACCTCACTTCTATGATTCAGATATCAAAGGATTGGCTATACTTGATTGTAGTAGAATATGCCAAAGACATGTGGGCCTCTGCTACAGTGGAGGGAACAAAAATTGACACTAGATACACTCTTATAGATGATTTGATCATTTACAAGAACAAGATTTACTTAGTCTTAGGATCAGAAGTGAAGCAGTTGATTTTGAGAGCATTCCATAATTCACCTATAGCAGGCCATCTTGGGTATTTCAAGACTTACAAGTTAGTATGGGAATGGTTCACTTGGAAGGGAATTATATAATGAGTGTCATGTTTGCTAGCAGAACAAACAAGAGCACACTTATCCAACAGGGCTCCTACAACCTCTTCCTATTCCTGATAGGAAGTGGGAGTGCATCTATATGGATTTTATTACAGGCTTGCCCAGGGCCCAAGGGCACGATTGTATCTATGTGGCGGTGGATAGACTGAAAAAATATGCTCACTTCTTCCCTAACACTACTACATACTCAACAGCTCTGGTGGCAGAGGTCTTCTTCAAGGAGGTTTTCAGATTACATGGTTTGCCTCAGAGCATTATGAGTGACAGGGACAGCCGCTTCATGAGTCACTTTTGGCAGGAGGTATTTCGGTTGTGTGGTACTGAGCTTACACCTAGCACTAGTCATCACCCATAGACTGATGATCAAACAGAGATTGTAAACAAATGGGTGGAAGGGTATTTGAGGAATTATGTGGCAGATCAACAGTGAGCTTGGGTCCGATGGATATATCTTTGTGAGTATTGTTATAATACTACATACCATATGACTATACAAATGACACCCTTCATGGCACTTTACAACTATGAGGTGCCTAGTTTTTTAGATTTTTTGTTGGGAGACAGTCGGGTACCCTATGCAGGTGAACTATTACAAGAAAGTAAGGATATAGTTGCTACTCTTAGAGACAACATTGCTAGAGCTCGAGACCAACAAAAGTAGTATGCAAACAAGAAGAGGACTGAGCATAGCTTTGAGGTAAATGATATGGTTTACCTCATGTTGCAGCCATTTAAGCAGTCCACTCTAAAAAAGAATGGTGTAAAGAAACTCAAGCCACGCTATTATGGACCATTCAGGATCATCAGGTGAGTTGGTGAGGTGGCTTATGAGTTGGAGCTTCCTGCGGATAGTAGAGTGCATAATGTGTTTCATGTATCATGCCTCAAAAAAGCATTGGGTCAGAATGTGATGCCTTCTGTAGTATTACCTCCCTTGGATGATGAGGGAAAATTGATCTTAGTGCCAGAATCGACTTTGGATAGTAGAGAGAAGCAACTTCGTAGGAGAGTAATCAGAGAGTATTTGGTTAAGTGGAAAGATTTACCTATTGAAGATGCTACTTGGGAGGGAGAAGTGATTTTGCAGGATCCAACATTAAGATTGCTTGAGTCCAAGAAATTTTAGGGGGCAGACCTGTAATGCCCCCATTTTGGAGGAATTCATTATTTATAAAGTTATCGATAAAAAAAAATATTACAAGGTAACTTTATATTTAATTAAGTGATATATCTTATAAAGTCATTAAATAAAATAATGTTCTAGAGGTTGTTGGAAGGAGTAGAGAAAAAAAAAAAATAGGTTGACCTATCAAGGAAAAAAGAATAAATAGGCATTGAGGGTTCATTGCCTATCATCGAGATTTATTATTGATTTTTGCTGATGTGCGTTGTGCAACCTAGGGTTTCTGCAAGTAGTCACAATTGGCCATTGAGAATGAAAACTCTCATTTGGTATGCAATTTTGAGGGTGTGAAAGATCACCTGAATTATTGCAGCTGTGGGAAGGATATTTCGGTCCTTTCACTTGTGCTTAATTGCTGGTTTAGAGTTTCAAGTGGTGTTGCAATTTCACCATATCATCTTTAGCAGTCAGTCTCTAGTATCTGATCAATCCAAGTTCTTCATTTCAGTTTGTAGTTGTAACAAGTTTTCAATTGTATACAACCAGTTAGGGTTTGTATGTAATGTGCCATGTCATAATGTTTCAATGCTGAAAATTGCCATATCATTTGTAAGAAACATTTGGTTATCATTCAATGAATACATTGGCACTATTTTACATCAATTATTTAAGTAGATTGGTGGCACACAAATTTTCTTTATTCAGCAATATATTTTTAGTAGTGTATTAAATTTAGGGTTTTTTTAGTGGCCTATTGGTAAGGGTCATTACACTTATATAACTTTTGCTTCCTAATTATTTATCCTCTAGCATAGTACTTGCCCTTAATATCTATAAGAAACTCCCCCTTTCACTGATCTTCTATCTTCATTCTCTATTCTTCATTGTACATTTTATGTTCACATTATCTCCCCCTATCATGTACATTTTTTTCCTGCTCATGCTCTCATCACTCTAATTTCTTTCTTCTCTTTATTTTCTTTATTGCCCTTCTCCTCTCCCCCTTCACAATAATGCAAAAGGTTCCAAATACTTCTAAATATCCATATGCATGTAAACCCCTCCATACTGACTAACTCACTACATTGACAACCCCTCCTAAGGAGTAGTCCCTCAACACCAAACCATGCATAACATATTCAATGAATACAATGGATTGATGCACCATCATATTCTTCTAGTTCAAATTAGGCAAGGAAATCAAGGTATGTGTAGGATCATGGTGTAATAAACTATGCCCTTAAGTGGCAGTGAAATATTAACAAATCAGGGTTATGTCAACTTGATGCACAATTTTGAACTAGTTATCAACTTCATATCAAAAAGCTGTAAAAAATTAACCTGTAGGAAATTAAATTTAGTTTCTAAATAGCTAGTGTTATTTAAAAAAAATATGATTGGTTAACAATTTAGATTTTATTGTTGCAGTACAAAAATTTTATGACCAAAATAATAAGTAGGTGTATGTCTAACCACCTTGATTAAAATCAAATGATAATATATTTTAACAAGATTCCAGATATAAGAAGTAGACTCATGCCCAGATGTGATGCATATTTTTGGATATTTTTATTCCAAATAAATAATTAATTATGAATTTTCTACTATAGCATTTTTAGAATTAAAAAAAAACTCTTGTGTATGACAATGTTAACTAATTCAAAACTTTACAAAAATAATTTTTCTTTTCTTTTCCTTATAATAGAAGAATCACATAATGTGATGCATCTTTTGGATTTAAAAAATGTTATACCTTTTGAAAGTTATAGTTATTTTTCAATAAACTTATGAATTGGCACTTTATAGATAACTCCATTAGAAAATAAGAAATAATTACTTATTGAACTTGTAATTTGATGGACATTAAACTAATGGAAATTTGAAAACGTTCTTAAGAAACCCTTTTCATTTCATCAAATTTGGGTGAAAAAAAGTCATAAGCTATATGCTCAAAGTCATAAATACACAACAACAAACCAATGGAAATTTTGATAATGTTTTTAAGAAACCCTTTTAATTTCATCAAATTTGGGTTAAAAAAAAGTCATCAACTATATGCTCAAAGTCAGTAATACACAAGAACAAGCCAAAAACATGTTTTTGGGATGTTTTTTGCATTGACCATGTAGGGTAGGTATCCAAAACTCTACCAAGGCTAATCAGGTACTCGATACATATTGGGTACCCAATACATGTTAGATATCAAACTCAATTTTTGATGCATTATCATAGAAAATCAATTGAGGGATAAAAATATATACTAGATGATAAATGGTTTGCATTCAAGCAAGGTGTGGGATAAATGAAAGGAAAAAGGGGACTGGTCAAAGTACACAATGAAGACAAAGTTGTACTCTTGTCACAAATAACTAAATTACAATCCTAGATTAATGTCATTGGGATAAATGAGTTCATTCTATCAAGAGTTTCCACTGGGAGTTAAATACAATATTGTGTAGAATGGGGTGTTGCTTATGAGAGATGTTTTCTTATGAAAAGACAAATGGAAGACACTATCAAGGATCATTTGTTTTTGAAGTATGATCTGCAACTACAATAATAGAGCTGGTCACCATTAGTGCAATCAAATAAAATGAAAATAGTGAGAAGTATGGTGTCAAAGTGTTGAACAATGATGTCATTGATGAATGTGTTCATATCTCAACCTATAATGTGGAGAGCCATGAGTTTTCCTAACTATAATACGATAAGAGGAGACCACAGCAATGAAGGAGATCTCTCATGCTAAGGGAGGAACAGAGCATCCCAGGCCGAAAACACTTGAATGGTTGTAGCATGTAAAAGGAGGCAACACCCATGTTAGAGAAGAGGCTCGCATGCTTGAGAAGAAATGTCTGCGAGAAAGATAAGGGTTCATGCCTAAAGTGAAATGTTGAAATGGGTGGGTCTTTATGGATATACAACATAGCCGCCATGGAGGTAATTCATGGCAGGGCACTGCCCCACTCAATGCAGGGAGTCACAAACGGAGCTCCACGCAAAAAGGAAAAAGACAAGCACCAGAATGTAGAAGGTAGAGCATTCCATTGTAGGAAGCACACAATGCTTGGAGAAGGAAGATTTGGAGGTGGCAAGTGAAAGATGACATTGAATTTCTGGTTGCTATCATAATCGCAAAGTCAAAATATATGTGAGTTAAAACTTCTTGCGATTGAAAACTCTACTCTTGAGTGATTTAATGGTGTGTCCAGAGATTTGATATGGTTCCACCTGCATCAATCTAAGGGCACTTCAACTCCTTCATTTCCTACTACTCTCTTACTTACAAACTTAAGAGTGTTGGAAATTCATGGTGTCAACCTTCGAGATTTTTGCAAAAAAATTCATGATTGTGAGCCTCCTTCGCATCTGTGTGAGTTGAAAGTCACCTACCCACTTGTGGCTGATTCTTCAATAGCTGGTTTCTCAAAGAAAGCTTCAAGTGAAAGAGATCACGTATATTCTGAAAGTTATTTTAGGCATGGACAAAGACACAAATTTTAGGATGGAGGTTGGATTTAGCAGAATACCCATGCAAAAGAACAGAGGAAGGCCACAACATGTTAAGGAGGAAGCCAACGTGTTTTTTTAGAAGCTTAGTCCCAAGGAGTTTTTAAACTGGGCGTGGTCCCAAGGCATGTGAAGATAACAAGCCAAATCCATTACAAAGGAAGGATTCAAAAATCTAAGGACTCCACCAGATGATTTGAAATGGTTGTGCTAGATACATAGGAGGATTGAAGAAGAAGATAAGAGTCTTTATCCCACATTTACTACGTGGGTGAATATTTAGATGTTTAAATAATAAAGCACTCCTAGGCCTAAATGTATTCAAGACAAGGCCTTTTAAAGGCAGAGCACTTTGCAAGGAGGGGCCCACTATGGACAATCAATTGGTGTAAAGACAAGATTTTGACCAAGTGTCTAAGGAGAAGAGTTACCAAAAAATGTTGAGGATTTCGGTGCTCGCCATTTTGCCACCAAAAAACAAGAGGTTCGCTCGACAAGCAACATGGCGACCTCCTAGAAAACTTAGAATGCAGCAAAGGTCGTAGGACCTGGCAGAAATGGTGAGGACCAACCAAAGGTCAACATGTGACATCATGCGAATGGCCAAGGGAGGTTAAGGGATATTTAAAAAAAAAAGAATATTGAATATCTTTTTCGATTTGAGCATGTAGTCCAAATTGGAAAATTTTTGTTCCAAAAGTGATTTTTTGTAGTTTAAACTATAGAAACATTTTAAAATTTTCAATTGTTTTGCATTTTAATGTGAAACATTGGAGTTGGAGCCTAAAATTCAAATGGTTGCCATAGGGGTTATTTTAAACCAAAATATAGACTCCAGTATACCGTTGGAAAGGTCTCAAAATGAAGAATCCAGATATGGAATAAGATTTTGAGCAGGTTTTCACTGGTTCAAGTCATAGGTAGAAATGTAAAATTTGGGCCTTCTTAATGAAATTGGTGAAAATTGAAAACACAATTACAAGCCTGGTAAAAAAACATGATAAAAAGTCTGTTGGGTTAATTTTGAGAATATTATGCCATTCTAGTATAATTTGGCTCCAATTTTTAGTTATGATGAATTATTGTTTTCCAGCTGTTATGAATTTTGGGATTGAAGTTGGAGTCATGATTGAAGAATCAGATCTTTTGGGAATGAAAGAGGAAATGGAAAATATCTCTTTGTTAGGATTGAATTCTTTCATCCTAAATATGTAATTTCTCTCTTTCATTTTAGAGGTTGGAAAACATGGGAAAAGGGAGATGAAAATTGGAAAGGAAATTCTAGAATTGATGAAGTCTAAATTGAAAGTATCTATGATGTGTTGGTTCCAGACCATGAAGCTATGCTTTGGCTATGATACACCCTTCCCATCCCAGCAGTTTCTCATTCCCACAATTTTCTCTTTTGTATGAAAGCATATGTATATTCTACAGTTTGGTTTATTTGGTATTTTGTGAGTTAATTTCATGCATTTTCATGTATTATTTCAAGAAAATCAATACAAAGAAGATCAGGTGGTGAGTTTCATTTTAAATCTTGTCTCCTTTCTTAGTGATTTGTAATGTTTTAGGATCTTTGAACAAAGAGACTAGGTCATAGTTGCAGTCCCTTAAGGTTGTATGTTGTTTCATTGTTGCTTATAATTCAAGGAGTTATCTAAATGCTTCAGGTAAGTCAATAGGGTTGCAGGTTTATTGAGGAGGATATTAGGTAAGAATGAGATTTAGATTGAACATTGATATCTAATTTACAAGGTAAATGGATAGATCTAGAGTCTTGGCATAAGATATGTGTCTTAGATATCCAAAATGCATGAGAGAGATTTGTGAATTGCCCAATGGATGAGGCACTAATCAGCTATAGGATCATTAGTTTGTTGTCCATACTATGTTTTCATCCACTTTCCCCACTCACATAAAATCAAATCAAATTCAAATCATCTTTATATTTTATGTTTGAAGAGCTAAAATAGAATGCCCTCACTCAACTTATGAATTGCATTGTCTTGCATTTAGCTATTGCAAATCTATGTTATTGCATGAGTCAATAGGAGAGATAAGGGTTTGGTCTGCTTTGTTTAGATTTTTGACTATGGTTGCTTGCGTTGGTCATACAATAGGATCTCTAGGTACTCTCACCCTAGATTTGCAGAGCCAAAAGTGAAGGAAGCATTGTGCTTCATTATGTTGTTCAAAATCCATTTGGGTACTATTGAAGATAGGGAAGTAGCTAACCCTTAGACATTCCCATTTATGTTTCCCTCTGGAAGGTTCTATCACTATGCATTTTAAAACACCAACAAAATGGTGACTTTGCTTGGGAGTTTATGAAGAAATTCATTGTTAAAAGTACTAGAATCTCTAGTATAAATAACATTTTCAGAATTTGTATAGTAGAAAAGCCTTGAGAATTTAAAAAAGATTCAATAGAGTAGGAAGACTTTTCTACATTAGTAGGGTTATGAGGTGTTTTCCATTTCACTACTGAAGATTCATGTCTCCCAGTTATGCCTTATTCTTGATGGCAATAGTTTTGAAAGATCTGAAATGATTGTTACATTGAGGTCATTTAAAAGTTTTGCAAATTTGCTGTCAAAATTTAGAGTTAATGTTAAGTTCTTTCACTCTGTCAAGAGTGTGAAACTCCCAAGTTGTTGTATGAAGTTTTCAAATACCTATTGTAAATTCTAGACTAGCTTGTTATGTTCTGCAAGTTTTTAAAATATTTTCTCACTAAGTGAGTGGCAACTCAAAGTTATATCTTTGTACCAGTGCATTATGAATGTGAAGTTATTTTGAAGGATGCAATAGTTGGAAAGAAAATTTGAAGAATTCATTTCAAGTTCTTGATAATGGGTGAAAGAGTTATGTGAGATGCAGTGCAAAAGTTACTAAATCCAAATGATATTTGAATCTATTGTTATTTGCAACATTGAAGTAGTTTGCAGCCAACAACATTAAAAGGTATTTTCCACTTTCATGTGATTTCTTTCCATGAAAGTAAGTTCATCAAAATTTTCTCCATTAAGTGGTATTTTCAGCACTAAGTAGGAGAATGGTTTGATATATCTCAACATACTTTGTGAAAGATAGATTCAACAAAGCATTTTTATATTTTGAAGATTGTTTAGAGTTTGAATTGGTATAAGATTTTTAGATCTGCTACAAATAATAAATTTTAAAAGTAATTATGGCGAATGAGTTTCAAGTTTGAGAGAAATGGCAATTTTCTCTTCACTTGGTACATAGTTCATGGATAAGAATTATAGATCTTTTTCTACCAAGAGATACATGCCATTAGTTTTTGATGGCATACATGGTTTCCCAAACCCTATGCTGTATAATCTTAGAAAGTATTTGCCTAAGTTTGATGGGAAATATAAAAATTCAACTAGTCATCATGTTCAAATATTTAGTGATTTGATTGGTGATTTTGAAATTGCTCATGAAGACGTACATATGAAGTTGTTTGTTCAAACTTTGAAAGGTGATGCTAGGGATTGGTTTTCCTTTCTGCCGGCATGTTTTATTTCATCTTGGGATGAATTACATTTAGCCTTCATGTAGTAGTTTAGGGAAAGAGTAAGCATCTTTGATTACTTTGATAGGTTCTTGAAGATCCAAATCAAGAATGATGAATTAGTTCCTGAATTTAATATTAGATTTGCAAAGGTTGTAAGTGATATCCTTGAAAATGGTAAGCTAGATGATCAAATGTGTTTAGTGGTTTATCTTTATGCATTTTATAAGAAGATGAGTTATCTAATAAGAGATAAAGAACCTAAGATTTTGCATCAGGCATTCATGACAACAATGGAGATTGAAAATAACATAAAGTATAGATTAACTAGAAGTCATTTCTCTAGAAGTGTTTGCCAACAAGATGAGGTTCAAAGGAGAAATCAATGTCATGTAGAGTGTTCAAATTCAGATCAGCAAGTAGGTACCCTTGCTGTGGTGGATAATCTTGTTGGAAATTCAAAATTAAAGACATGCATAGATGAAGATTCTTGGTTTCAAGAAAGAGATGATTCTATTATTGATGAACAAAGTGCACATGTTTGTAGTATTTCAGTAGTGGATGATAAGGTGGATTCACTTGATTAGTCAGATAGGCAAGAAATGATTTCTCTTATTGATAGATTGCATTATGTTGAGAATGTTATAAAATTCAAAGTTGAATGATATTCATCTCAATATGAAGATGAAGAAGCCAAAAGTCATGCTTCAAGTGATGAAGAAAAAGTTGTTGATCCGATATATTATGAAGAAACCTCATGTGAAGATAATGATGAGAGTGGTAACTCAAGTCAAGAAGAGGACAGTGGTAGTATGTGTTCATCTTCATGTGAATTTGATGCAAATTGGGAAGAAGAAAGCATTGATGGAAGTGAATAATCTTATGCTATTAAAGGTATGAATTCTTGTTCTAAATCTAAAAATGAAGTTCCATTTCAAAATTATGCAAATTAGCTTGAGGTTGAAAGTTGTGAAAAAGAGCTATCTACACAATATGAAGACAAAGAGATCATTTATAATAATGCATTTCTTAGTTGTGTAGATGAATGTCTTAAGGTTAAATGCAGTAGTAATCAACAACATGTGAATGATTTTGAGATTAATGCATTAGCACCTATTGGTAAGATAAATGATGATTGGTTTGCAAGACATTTGAAACATCTTAGAAAAGACAATGAAAGTAATATTGATTTATATTCTACATGCTTTGTTGATGTAGTGGATGGTGTGTTTTCATATGATGATTTTGATTTCTCTTATTCATATGTTGAAAGTGTTCATGATAGTGATGTTAGAAATGGTTTCAAAGTTTTCATGAGTCGGTTGTATGGTGAAGAGTATGATGTTGATCAACACATCACTTGTCATAATTTCTACAAAGGAGCTTTGCATGGAGTTGTCAATCCAATTTTTGAAGAGTACATGGAATGTTCAAATTTAGTTAGCGATGATCTTAATGATGATACATTATCTTATTGCTGTAAGAGATCAGAGTGTTTTTCTTCCAAGTGTGACAGTGAGAATGATGATGTTGCATCTTATAATGTTGATAACAAGGTGTCTAACAAAGTTGTTATTGAAATAGCATGCAACTTGCAATGAGTTTTATGATGAATACTTAAATGTGATAACTAATCCATTTTTTGATTTCAAAGAACCATTGAAGGGCTTTGGATTAGTTTTAGATTTTGACATTGATGATATTTGTGAGTACAAATCTGATTTCTTGTTTGAATGCCATCCAGTTATAGATAAGGATACACATTTTCAAGGTATGTGTGACTTTTTCCCCCAAGTTGAGTATAAAGATTTCATATTCAAAACTGATAGCATGCATAATTTGTTTGTTGAAGAAGATTTTTAGTTTGAGTCTGATATTTTTGAGCATGCTAATTAGAACTTTCATAATGAGAAATTTGTAGAAAATGAATTTAGTTTTTATATGCGTTATGAAAGTGAAGATGTAGATTCTGTTTTGCCAAGTGAGTTGCTTCATAATGCTAATCCGATTGGTGAAATTGATAGAAGAAATATTTCTAGTTTATCTCATGAAAGTTTAGATGAAAATTAGATTTATGACTGAGGTAAAATTTTTTTATTGAAGTTTGGTGGCCCGAGGCCATCATTTGTATATAGTAGGAGTAGATTTTCTTGCTTTCAATAAAGTTGTTCGAGAGAAGTTTTTGCTATCAAGTGTGTGGTTTTCTTATTTTAGAGATTTAAATCCTTGTAATAATCCCAAGGGACATGCATCCCTAGATAGAGCTACTATTGGGACTCAAAATTGTAGCCCTGATTTTGAGTACCATTGAAAAATTGAGCCCTATAAACGCCTTTTAATGCAAGTGTACCCAGCTATCCATTTAAGACATATGAGGTGTTTAATGTTTCTAACACCATGCATTTAGTACATCTATGTGTCCCATGAAGATAAACCGCCATTCTAAGCCATTCCATGAAGTCCCATTTTGAGCAATGTCCAATTCTGCATTTTTGCCTAAGTGTCAAACAATGATAGGAGGCCATGTTTGCAATTGAATAACTCACACCCAATATCATTTCATGACTCTCCGCTTTGCGAGTGTTTAGTGTCCATATCAAAGAACCTATGTTTTAGATTTTGAGTCATTTCAAATCTTTTTGACTAGGTTTTGAATCCCTCAAAGTTGGTCATTTATTGTTGTCATGCTGATGTGAATTGTTCAAAATTCCGGGAGGCCCTGTTCAACTTGTTATAATTTTGACCCACTTGATTGAAATGAGAAAATTCCTTTTGCATTGTATTTTAAAGGTCAGAGACTTGCTATGTTTCAATTTTGAGCTTATGATGAATCCGTTTGATCAATTTTTTAATGCGGTTCCAAATGCAATTTGTACCTTTTTATTGGTGTCAAGAAATGTAGATTGGTTAGTACCCCTACTCATGATGTCATATCTCTAAATCTGTGATAGGTGAGATTGAATGGATCATACCACTATGTTCTCCTCTAAAAATACTTTAAGTGTGCCAAGTTTCAAATCTTGACGAATCAATCTACACACTTTTCTAGGTTCATTTCATTTGAGAAAAATGCTTTTTTGCCATTGTTCCTAGCTTTGCAAATTTGAGTAGCCTACTTTGACCACTTGCCATTTTTGTCCTATTATTCATCGTGAGCCCAAATCCCATCTTTATACTCTTTTCATGGTAGTGAACCAATGCCCTAGTTTTTGTTTCCCCAAGTGTCAGTCTGACCTATTTTCAAAGCCAAATCCAAGCATGATTTATTATTTTCTAACATGTTTTATTGTAGGCAATTCTAAAAGGGTGACTGCAAATTCATCATGAGACAAGATTCAACATGGTGCATGAATGTATAATAGAGAATCAGTGTGTTATATTTCAAGGCCCAGTTATTTGTTCAGGTCAGTTTTTAAAGCCAGTCAACAAGCCCTGATAGCAAAAAATCACAGTTTGCAGATGATGTAAATTGAGTTAAAAAATGATGGTTTATTGGTCAAGTTCAGAATTGATCAGTACTAGGTGTTCATTAGAGCATCTTAAGAAGTTAGTTGTCTGAAAGGAAAAAAAATTTAGCCGGACCCATTTTGGGCCCAACTAATTCCATTAGATTGATAAGATGTTAGGATTTGGGGGTGTCCAAAGGATGTTACAATGTTTCAAACTGAATTTTTGATTCATTATCAAAGAAAATCAATTGAGGGATAAAAATATATACTAGATGATAAATGGTTCGCATTCAAGCAAGGTATGGGATAAGTGAAAGGAAAAAGGGGACTAGTCAAAGTACATAATGAAGACAAAGATGTATTCTCATCCCAAATAACTAAATTGCAATCCTAGATCAATGTCATTGGGATAAATGAGTTCATTCTATCAAGAGTTTCCTTGGGAGTTAAATATAATGTTGTGTAGAATGGGGTGTTTCTTATGAGAGATGTTTTCTTATGCCAACACAAATAGAAGACACTATCAAGGATCATTTTTTTTTGAAGTCTAATCTATAGCTGTAGTAATAGAGTTTTCCACCATTAGTTCAATCAAATAAAATAAAAATGGTAAGAAGTATGGAGACAAAGTGTTGAACAAAGATGTTATTGATGAATGTGTCTGTATCTCAGCCTATAATGTGGAGAGCCATGAGATTGCCTAACTCTGATATGACAAGAGGAGGTCATAGCAATGAAGGAGGCCTCTCATGCCAAGGGAGGAATAGAGCATCCTAGGCGGCAAACACTTGAATGGCCATAGCATGTAAAAGGAGGCAACACCCATGTTAGAGAAGAGGCTCATGTGCTTGAGAAGAAATGTCTACAAGAAAGATAAGGGTTCATGCCTAAAGTGAAATATTGAAATGGGCAAGTCTTTATGGATATAAAAAACAACTCGATGGAGGTAATTCATAGCAGGGCACTGTCCCACTCAACGTAGGGAGTCACAAAGGGAGCTCCATGCAAAAAGGAAAAAGACAAGCAACAGAATGTAGAAGGCAGAGTATTCCAGTATAGGAAGCACACAATGCATGGAAGAGGAAGATTTGGAGGTGGCAGGTGAAAGATGACATTGAATTTCTAGTTGCTATCATAATCACAAAGTCAAAATATATGTGGGTTAAAACTTCTGGCGATTGAAAACTCTACTCTTGAGCAATTTAATGGTGTGTCCAGAGATTTGATATGGTTCTACCTACATTAATCCAAGGGCACTTCAACTCCTTCATTTCCTACTACTCTCTTAAAAACTTAAGAGTGTTGGAAGTTCATGGTGTTAGCCTTCAAGATTTCTGAAAATTGTTTTATTATCATGAGCCTCCTTCACATTTGCATGAGTTGAAAGTCACCTACCCACTTGTGGTTGATTATTCAATAGCTAGTTTCCCAAAGAAAGCTTCAGGTGAAAGGGACCTTTTATATTCTGAAAGTTGTTGAAGACATGGACGAAGGCACAAAATTTAGGATGGAGGTTGGATTTAGTAGAATACCCATGCAAAAGAACAAAGGAAGGCTGGAACATGTTAAGGAGGAAGCCAACGTGTTTTGTTAAAATCTTAGTCCCAATGAGTTTTTAAGCTAGGAGTGCTCCCAAAGAACATGAAGATAACAAGCCAAATCCATTACAAAGGAAGGAATCAAAAAGCCAAGGACTACACCAGATGATCCCAAATGGTTGTGCTAGATATGTAGGAGGATTAAAGAAGAAGATAAGAGTCTTTATCCCACATTTACCGGGTGGGTGAACATTTAGATGTTTAAATAATAAAGCACTCATAAACCTAAATGTCTTCAAGAAAAGGCCTTTTGAAGGCAGAGAAGCTTGTGAGGAGGGGCCCACTGTGGACAACCAGCTAGAGAAAAGACCAAAATTTTGATGAAGTTTCCTAAGGAGAAGCGTTGCCAGAAAATGTTGAGGATTCTAGTGGTCACCATGTCACCACTAGAAAATGGGAGGTTCCACTAGCAAGTGACACGGTGATCTCCCAAGAAACTTAGAATCCAACGAAGGTCATGGGACCTAGCAGAAATGGTGAGGGTCAACCAAGGGTCAACACGTGGCATCGTGTGAATGGTCAAGGGAGGTTAAGGGATATTTAAAAAAAAAACTTATTGAATATCTTTTTCAATTTGAGCATGTAGTCCAGATTGGAAACATTTTGTTCCAAAAGTGATTTTCTATAGTTTAAACTATAGAAATGTTTTAAATTTTCCAATTGTTTTGCATTTTAATGTGAAACATTGGAGTTGGAGCCTAAAATTCAAATGGCCACGACAAGGGTTATTTTTAACCAAAATATAGACTCCAATATACCATTGGAAAGTTCTCAAGATGAGGAATTCATATATGGAATTAGATTTGGAGCAAGTCTTCACTAGTTCAAGTTATACGAAAAAATGTAAAATTTGGGCCTTCTCAGTGAAAGTGGTGAAAATTGAGAACACAGTTACAGGCTTGGTAAAAACACATTATAAAAAGTCCGTTGGGTTAATTTTGAGAATATTATGCCATTCTGGTATGATTTGGCTCCAATTTTTAGTTATGATGAATTATTTTTTTCCAGTTGTGATGCATTTTGGGATTGAAGTTGAAGTCTTGATTGAAGAATTAGATCATTTTGGAATGAAAGAGGAAATGGAAAATATCTCTTGGTTAGGATTGAATTCTTTCATCCTATTTATGTATTTTCTTTCTTTCATTTTAGAGGTTGGAAAAATTGGGAAAAGGGAGTTGAAAATTGAAAAGGAAATTTTGGAATTGATGAAGTTTGAATGGAAAGTATCTGGGATGTGCTAGTTCTAGAACATGATGCTATGCTTTGGTTGTGATACCCCCTTCCCATCCCATCAGTTTCTCATTCCCACCATTTTCTCTCTTGTATGATAGCATATGTATATTGTATAGTTTGGTTTATTTGGTATTTTGTGAGTTAATTTCATGCATTTTCATGTATTATTTCAAAGAAATCAATACAAAGAACATCAGGTGTTGAGTTTCATTTTAAATCTTCTCTCCTTTCTTAGTGATTTGTAATGTTTTAGGATCTTTGAACAAAGAGCCCAGGTCATAGTTGTAGTTCCTTAAGGTTGTATGTTGTTTCATTGTTGCTTATAATTCAAGGAGTTATGTAAATGCTTCAGGAAAATCAACAGGGTTGCAGGTTTATTGAGTAGGATATCAAGTAAGAATGAGATTTAGATTGAATATTGATATCCAATTTAAAAGTTAAATGGATAGATCTAGAGTCTTAGCATAGGATATGTGTCTTAGATATCCAAAATGGATGAGAGAGATTTGTGAATTTCCCAATGGATGAGGCATTGGTCAACTACAAGATCATTAGTTTGTTGTCCATACTTGGTTTTCATCCACTTTCCCCACTCACATAAAATCAAATCAAATTCAAATCATCTTTATATTTTATGTTTGAAGAGCTAAAATAGAATGCCCTCACTTAGCTTATGAATTGCATTGCCTTGCATTTAGCTATTGCAGATCTATGTTATTGCATGATTCACTAGGAGAGATAAGGGTTAAATCTACTTTGTTCAGATTCTAGACTATGGTTTCTTACATTTGTTAAATAGTAGGATCTCTAGGTACTCCCACCCTAGTTTTGCAGAGCCAAAAGTGAAGGAAGCATTGTGCTTCATTATGTTGGTCTAGATCCATTTGGGTACTGTTGAAGACAAGGAAGTATCTAACCCTTAGACATTCCCATTTATGTTGTCCTCTGGAAGGTTTTATCACTATGCATTTTAAAACACCAACCCCTATGACACCTTTCAAAACATTAGATGATAACATATATTTCCTAGGGGTCTTAGGGCCTCGATAAACATATCTAATATGTTTGAATGGGTTGATAGGAGCCGTACGGTACCCTATGACCCCTTTCAACCCACTAGATGACAACATATGATTTTAGGGGTCATAGGATCCCTATGGACATACATCACATCATCAAATGGGCCAAAATGGGTCACCATGTATCTAATGACCCCTTTTGAATGATTAGATGACAATAGAGGAATATACATGATGTGTTTGAATGGGTCGAAAGGGGTCATAGGGTACCCTATGACTTCTTTAAACTCATTAGAGGAGAACATATGTTTCTAGGAGTCTCAAGAGCCCTAAGAACATACATCATGTGTTTGAATGGGTTGAAAGGGGTTAAAGGGTACCTCAAGACCCCTTTTGTCCCATTAGATGACAACATATTTTCCTAGGGATCCTAGGACACCTAAGAACATACATCATGTGTTGAAATGGGTTGAAAAGGGTCATAGGATACCCTATGACCCCTTTTGACCCATTACATGATAACATATGGTCATAGGGGTCCTAGGACCCTAAGAACATGCATCATATGTTCTAATGAGTTGAAAGGGGTCATAAGGTACCCTATGAGTTCTTTCAATCGTTTATATGACACAATATTTTTTGAGGACTCCTAGGACACTTGTGGACATGCATTATGTCCTCAAATGGGTCAAATTGGCTCATAAGGTACCCTACGACCTTTTTCAACCCATTATATGACAACATATGTTCCTAAGGGTCCTAGGATCCCTGGGGATATAGAACATGTGTTCAAATGAGTCAAAAGGGGCCATAAGGTACCCTATATATGTTTTAACCCATTAGATGACAATATATGTTCCTAGGGGTCATAGGACCCATGTCATAGGGTACCCTACAAGGTAAACTTTAAGCAATCCTCATCTAGAAATATTTATATAAATATTAGTGAATTTGACATCCTTTTGAAAAATAAGATAATTTCTATTATTTAATTGGTGAATCTTACATAATTTAAATATTTTTAGAACTTTGTGCATGGGGTGGTCTTCACAGGTTGATAGCTTGAAAGCTTTGTGTCTTGTTGGGTTGCCTCATAGGCATGTACCCTCCATAATTAAATATATATTTGTGTGTGTGTGTGTGTGTTTGTTTAGAACTAAATTTTATAAAAATGTAGGGAGTTATGATATTTTTAAGAACTAAATTATTAACCAAAGTTTTCTAAAATAAGCCAATTGGTGAATATTAGCCACTAAAAAATACCATGGTACCCTATGACCCCTTTCAACTCATTAGATGAGAACATATGTTCCTAGAGGTTCTAGAACTCCTAAGGACATATGTCATATATTTGAATGGGCCAAAAGGGGTTATAGGGTACCTTATGACCCCTTTTGATCTATTAAATTATATCATATGTTCTTAGGGGTCCATGTGTTCGAATGAGTCAAAATGAGTCATCAGGTACCCTCAAATGAGTCGAAAGCAGTCATCGAGTACCATATGAATCCTTTTTACTCACTATATGATGACCCCTAGGGGCATAGATTATGTCATCAAATGGGTCAAAAGTGGTCATAATATACCCTATGACCCATTTGAACCCATTATTTGACAACTTATGTTCCTAGGGTTCCTTGGACCCTTAGCGGCATACACCATGTCATCAAATGGCTCAAAAGATTACCCTATGACCGCTTTTGACCCATACAATGAGAACATATAATCATAGGGTTTTTAGGACCCCTAGGGAGATATCTCTGTTAACATGAATGTTGAGAGTATTCCTTTGGGGGGGTATCCTAAGCATTGAAAAGTTCATTAGCATGATTGGCATGTTGCATTCATGATTGTGTTTGTCATTATTGTCAACATAGTATTGTTTCTGTAAAGATTGGCAGAGTAGTAGACAGAGAATGAGGTCATACAAACTTTGTATTGAGGGTGAGTTTCAATATAGTTGAGGATATGTTTTACATTGTGTTTTGATGAAGTGGACAAGTGTGTATGCAAAGAGGAGAAGACATGTGAGAGTTATTCAAGAATTATAAAGATAATGTGTAGATAGAGCATCTAAGAAGTACTTTCTGATGATTGGCTTGTATCTCTTACTAGGGATAGAATCATGATGAGAGAAGTTAGATAATTACAATAGATAGCCTAATGATGAAATCAATAAGTGAAAAAGCTCGGAGCTCGAACGTGTGAGGAGTTGTATTTATTGTGAGCTGACAGTGATTTGTAATTGCAAAAAGATGTAATGAATTATAATATATTAATGAGGTCCTATTATAATTAATTGGGAAATATTGAAGGCTGACTCAAAGAATTATTTTGAGGATGTAGTATAAAGGAAGATTATTTTCCCTGTGATGAATTGTGTGGATTAAATATGTGGATTTGCAAATCGTGCAACTGTTATTCAAAGTTGGTAAATGTGTGTAAGTGATCAAAGGATTAGTGTGATGTGAGTTCAAAGATCTAGTATTGAGATTTGAAGACATTTGGTCTAGTCAAGAGGAAATATAAGGAGTTTGAGTTATTTCATTTCTATTATTCTGCAAGGAATAATACAGAGATTAGTTGGAGAGTGTGTTCGGTGGTCTTTCCCTGAAGCTATTTGGATAGTGGGTCTTTTGCCTTCTACAACTCCTAATAGGGTTGATATCTCCTAGCATGGATTTAAAGTATCCTAATAGGGACTAATATGTGTTGTATTTAATTCATTGGCTCCTAAAATGCTCCATCCTCTTAAAAGGAACATTTATATTAGTACATCATTTTGTGGGTACCATCCCCACTAGGATTTTCTCTCCAATCAAGAATTTCCTTGGTTAACATATATCTAGTGTTATTGTGTATGTGTATCTTCTTATGGTTTTTGATTATATTTTTCACATGCTTAAGGTTTAATAAGGTTGATAGAAGTTATATTGATCTGATAACTGATCCACCTTCATCTCTCTCAGTTATCTTGGTGGACTTTACTTTCTAACAATCTCGTATATTCAAATGGGTCAAACATATTCATAGGGTATCCTATGACCCCTTTTGACCCATTAGATGATAAAACATGTTCTTAGGGGTCCTAAGACCCCTAGGAACATAAATAATGTGTTCGAATGAGTCAAAATTTGGGGCCATAGTGTACCCTATGACCCCTTTCAACCCTTTATATGACAACATATGCTCCTAGGGATCCTAGGAACCATAGGGAAATATATCATGTAATCAAATGGGTCTAGAGGAATAGGGTTATAGAGTAATGGCTGAAAATATTGATGGGAGGAGAGGAGGGTGTGAGTGCATGAAGTATAGCCAAGAAATTAAGGGTTGTAGTAGAGGAGGAAGTGAGTAAATGTGAACATTCTACAACTAACTTAAAAGCATTGGTAAAGAGGTTTAAAATAAAATGATAAGCTACATAATTATTATTAAAAAAAATTATATGACATGTTGGTTGCATAAAAGTAGAGTTAGGATGAATTATGACTCTTTGGTTGGTCTACATGACTTTCTTACATTCTTCTCATTTTAGTTTGTGCAAAAGATATAGCGATAAATGCTATTAATATAATGTGTATTATTTTCAGCCATGTATATATTTTTTGATCTATGATGCCATTTAAGTTTTTCAACATAAGCATTCTCCCTTGTGGGACTAATTTAAGATGGAAGTAGCATGTAATCTTGTGGTTATAAAAGAACATTGGATGAAAACAATATTCCAAATATAAGGACTTAATTTTAAAGTAAAGATATTGTATGTTGAACAAATTAGTTTTTAAATTAAAAACATAGATATATTTGTTTTTATATATCTAGTAAATACATTTATTTTATAGTTAAATAAATATACAATATTAAAATTTTAACTATGATTTTAAACTATAGTTATGAAATGAATTAGAGTAGTTCTAAGAAAAGTCTAGTTCTTTTTCTTTATCTTAAATACACATATCTAAAATATTTCTAAGAGAGATATAATTGTACTATTCATTCTTATGTACTTTGGTTATGACTTGCCAAATGAATTCTAGTAGGAGTGGGTATATAATTGCTTGGTCCTCATGTTGTTACCTATATTATAATTATATTATTATTTACATTTTTCAATTAAAAAAAAGAATGAATATAAATAAGAAAGTGAAGAAATTTTCTCTCCTTACTATTTCTTGTTTCAAAACAAAAATAAATAAAAATAAAATAAACAAAATAATAAAGAAAAACCTAAAAAATCTAGACATAATCTCAATATATTAGAACTTTTCATTTAGTATAAACAAATCTATACATTGTATATGTCATTTACTTTTGATGTTTTAATGAGTGATCATTTTCATAGTCTGAGCTATTGTGGATGCAACCTTAATTTTTTAAATTCTAAATATAATTTTCATTACTATCTTTTTTTATTTAAAATATGATGTATATGCTTTCACATTGTATACAAGCATATTAAAATTGTTGTCATCCTAACCACATTTAATGAAAAAATCTTTATATATATTCTTTATATATTTCTCTTTTAAAAGATTCTATTTTGAAACAAGCAATTAGAATGCAACCAAGAATTTTAGAATCTTATTTTGATCACTTGTGCATTTTAAAATATTGATATTTCTTAAATCATATGTCTATGAAACATTTTATCTAACATGACATCAACATTTACATTCTACCTCATTTCACATAATATCTACCAAAATATTTCCAACTATAATATTTAACAAAAATGTCCAACTATAATATTCCTTTGGATTTCAATACTCCATTTTAAAATCACCCATTTCAGCACACTTTGAGAATAATCTGACAAAGGTTTTTAGCTTCCCACCATCCAATGGCTATGTCATGAATGTTCTACTTAAATCTTGTTATTATTTATTACATTACTTATTTTGATCCAATAGTTCCCAAACCAAAAGAAATAAAAGAAAACCAAAAATCATAAAGCAGACTTTTATTAAAATAATTTCACTTATAAACAAGTTAAGCTTTGAGAATAAATCTCATCTTTGATTGGAAACTTGGATAATTTTGTTAACTATCTTTACAAAACCTTTGCATCATGAAATATCTTTTGTGTTAACTACAATTCCTTAGGGTTGATTTGTAATAATATGAAATGGGAAATGTGAACATATTCACTTGATAAAATTGTGAAGCCTTCATATCTTAATGTGCTTGAGAGAGAATTAGAGTATATGTGAAGAATGGATAGTTTCCAATATTCTTCCTTTTTGTGTCATCCCTTGGAATGAAATGAATCCATATAACGATCCTACTATATGCTTTTGGAGATATTTGAATTCCAATCCAATATATGTGCTTAAAAAAGCCCAATCTTTTTCTCATCTTTGTCATATGGAGCCAAATCTTGGGTAGCTTTATTCAAGAAAACAAATAAAAATTTCTTCAAAATGTGAACATGAGCATAGCATATTATTGATGAAATAGTCTTGCAAAAAAAGTACAACTTCAAGCACAAATTTATGGTGTTGTGAATGAAAATCAGCAACTTTGAAAACTTTAGGAAGACTAGTTTGGGTAAACTTGTAGTCATTGGATTCATGACTATTGAATCATCCATCTTGCAACATGTAGGGATTTTATCACCTAATCTAGCAGTGTAATAAAGGAATACTAACTAATAATGAAAGCATATACAAAGGGTGACTACAAGAAGTTGGGTTGCAATTCCGTGGAAGTCAGATCCGCGAAATTGTACTTCTCAAAAATGAGTACCCAATTTTTTTAAAAATCGGGTACCCGTTTCTAAAATTAAGCTTCGAGCACCCGAGCCGAATTTCAAAAATCGGGTACCCGATATTTAAAAGTGGATTGGGTGCTCGAGCCACTGAAATATCGAGTGCTCGACTTTATAAAAATTAGGTACTTGATTTCTTATAAATTGGGTACCTGATTACTTACAAATCAAGTACCTGATTTTTAAAAATTGGGTACTCGATTTGTAAAACTTTATTTAACCTCTTTTTTGGCATTTTTGAGGTCATTTTCATGACCTCAAAAATGGGATCCTGATTAGAGACGCATACGGGAGCCCAATTTTTAGCCCTACCGACTACCCCCTTGCTGCTAGTTTTCGATACACCAGGTATTTTAATATGTTTTATACTATTTTACTTCAATTTTTTCAATTTTCAATTTAATATGTATGTTAATTTATTGTTTTTTTCATTTTTAATATACATAAAATTGTAAATTTACATTGTTAATGAGTAGATGTTTAAATTTTTGTATTTATTAATTAAAATATAGTTTCATAAATGTTTATTTAAAAAATTATTATTTTAGGTGTTTTGAAATGTATTTAATTCATGTATTTATTACAATGTTGAATGATTAGATTAGATGTAAATTCATTGTTTAAACATGTAATTTTACAAATAAATATAACATCGACCTAGGACCATATAACCTCGACCTAAATTCATTTTTAAAACTATAATCTCAACTTAACCATATAAATAAAACCCTAAACATATATAACTAAGTATTTAATCACATAACAGCCCACCAAGGGATCTAAACAAAAAATTCTAGTATTTAAAATGATTTTACTTAAATTGTATTGTACTTTGTTTCATGGATAAAAAATGGATGATGTAAACTATTTTATAAATGTATATTCTTTCAACCTTTCATATCTTGTGACATGTACAGTGGATGATTGTGCATTTTGAATTAATTTGCCAAGTGGCATTCGAAACAAATGTATATAAATTATTTAAATGGATTGAACTGAAGTAGTTAATATTCTTTCATGTGGATGTGTTATTTATTTTACTTTTAGTACTTATAATTATTTAAAAATGAAATGTAAATGTGCTCATTAAGGAATGCAATCTCTTATGTTTTTTATAAATGTAAATTATTGTATGTATGTTGTTGCTTGCTTAGTAAAACTTTTCATTAGTTCTTTGGATCCCTTGGCTAGGCGTCATTTAGAATTAACTATAATGTCAATTTGTATTGAATTTAACTCTAATCATAAGCCTTACTATCATCTTAACCTTAATCTTAATTTGCTAAAACCTACACCAGGTAATATATAAATAATTAAATAACTTTCCTATCTTACCTTGAGTACTAATTTTATAAATGTCAAACCCTAAAATTGTAACCTTATTTATGATTTAAACTAAATTATCCTAGAGGAGCGTCATATTTACATCTACATGTCATGTACATGCGAATCTAAAAACATTTGTACACATATCTAATTACATCATTTATTGCATAGGAAGGATTTAAATTTTTCATTATATATATTATACATGCATATCATATCAAAAGAATCATATAGAGATATGACATTTATGACATGTCCATCATAGATAATCAAGAAGGGTACTTAGGTAAAAATATATATATATTTAACACTATATATTATAAGAAAAGAAAAACACCATATATAGGAGCATCGCATGTACATAAACTAAAAAAAAATTACCATGACACATGTAATGAGATCAAATAATATTTGTAAGATTCATCGCATATAAGTTATCAACATGTATAAGGGTGATATAATCAAAATATCAAAAAATGAGTGATATCAACGCATTATATCTTAATATTTAACACTAAAATAAACTAACCCTAGGGTTAACCCTAAACCAAATTGAATATATCAAACTAGATTGAAAGGCAACCCTGGCCCTTAACTAATTAATATTATACTTATAAACCAAATTGAATTAAACCATGATCATAAACCTAATTATATATCCCAACTTAATAGTAGAAACCTTGTATTTAACCTTAAATCCTTTCCCCTACCATTAACCAAATTGAACCGTTACTCTAAGATTGAACCAAGTTAAACGTTGACCTTAAGACTAAACCAAATCACCCTAAACTAGAACTCAATAATATATTGAACACTTTAAAAAAAAATTCAAACCTAACTTTTTTGAATTAATGTTGGCTTTTAATCTAAAAGCTCTAACTATAATTCTATATCTAAAACCAAATTTAGCACTTTAAAACTTAATTCAATTTATTAACTCTTGTCCTAATTGAAACTTAAGCATGTAAACCTAATCAAATAGTACAAACCAAATTGAACCCTAATCCTAAAACTAATTAAACATTGATATCAAGGTCTCAAAATGATACATCATAAAAAAATTAGAAGAGACTTGAACGAATAAGGCATGTAATTTAGTAACCCTCCATCACCATCAAGAGGTGGAGGTGTCCACATCAGTGCGAGTAGGAGCCCAGACTACACCCTTGGATGCCTAAGAATATATCTAAAGAAGTGAATAACTTGTGTTTCCACTAGATGCCTAAACCTTTATATCCTAAGTGAGCATTCATCATGTAATATCTAATTAGGAGGGTATTGAAGCAGTCTAACACCCCAATCCCTAACTAGATAATTATGTTAGGGTGGACTAATTTCTATTTATCTTGGGTTGGAAGTTCCTAAAAGTTTTTTTTGGAGACTGGAGATTCCCCTATTTGTTTCCTATTTTCTTGTATGGGTAGCCTATATGTTTATTGCCTTTGCAGAATGGAAGGCCACATAACAAAATATTGCCTTATTCTATAAAAAGAAATACCCACTCCCTAGTGATATATATAGTAAGATCTTTTTCCTAATTTTACTATCAATTTTTTTGGTTAGAAAATGATGATAGTTCAAAATGATTTAGAAGATACAGATAAAATGAGAACCATCATTCCTAGAATGAAGATGCATTATTCCAAGTGATAAACCCATTTCTATGATAAATCAACTCCTCCATCCAAAAAATTAGTAATGAGAAATCCCTACGTCAAGTAATCAATGGAGGGCTCATAAAATTGATCAAGTCATCAATGGAGGGTTCATAAAATCCCTAGGTCAAGTAATCAATTGATCCCCAAGGGGAGATAAGAATCTCATTAAAAATTAGAGACAGGACACTCCTAAATACATATCATACAAAATTGTTTCCAAGGTCTTAGCCTCTAGACTAGAAGATATCCTACCCAAGATCATTAATCCTACATAAAAGTGTTTTGTTAAGGATATTTATGCATATTGGAGAACTTGATAACCTATTGGAAGACTTTGGATTGAGAAACATTTCTAGGATAGAGTGTAGGCATGCTCAAGTAATTGATTATGAAAATGTCTACAAAAGGGTGGAATAGAGTTTCACTATGATGATGTTGCAAGCCCTCCATCCAATATTATGTCAAATGGTGTTCTCTCTTATGATTGGTGTCAGGGTTTTAGTAAAGAAATTAATGGGGTTAGATCATAATTTTTAGGACTCTCTAGAGCAATTATGAAAGGGTGTCCTCTTGCATCCTCTTTATTTTTTATTGTTGAACATTGACTCACTACATTATCTCCTTAGAGATAACCAGTTGTCTCTAAAAGTTAGAGGATCTACTCTCCAAATAATTAATAAGTATCTAATGTACATAGTTTGTTGATAATATTTGTATTCTTTTTAAGCTAGAAGAGTGCAACACGAGTCATTTAATGATCAAATTGGACCTCTTTTCTTTGTATCAGGTAGTAAGATTTATGTCTCTACATCTATTAAGATTGGGGCTAAATATTGAGTCCCCTACCTTGTGTAATAAATATGGTATTGGATGGAGATTTCATAATTAAGTGGTTAGGTACCTAGGGATTCCATTTGTAGTAAATCTTAAGATATAAATGAAATGTGTCTTCATATCAACAAGAAAATCTTTGGAAAACTCAATAACTGGAACTCTAATTATCTCACTTTGGTTGGTAGAATTCAAGTATGTTAAAAGATTCTCTCCTCATATTGGGTGTAAGTTTCTCTTCTTCCTACTCATTTTATTTAAATCAGTTTGGTCTTCTATATAAATCTATTAGGAACATTTTGTGGATAGCCAAGGGATTACTCTGGCAATAAAATGGATAGCCAAAGCTTCATAAGGTAATTAATTATGGATTATGATTAGAATTGGGATTATTATATGGTTAGGGATAGGGTTCACATATATTAGTTCATTACTTGACATGATCTACACTTATAGTTTGCATTAAAAAGAGGATAATAGTTAGGATTCAAACTACAATCATAAATATTTTTTAATCAAATCGTAATTCTATCTCTAAGCTTTCATTAGATAATTGTAACCTTAAATCTCATCCTAATGCCATGTATTATATATCCTATAAACAATAGAACCATAATAAATATCCAAAACCTAAATATAATTCTAACTAAAATCATAATCCTAGGTAAGTTCCCTAACATTAAAGGACCATAATAATTATAATAATCTTAAGCTTAGCCATCATGAAAACTGTTAACATAACAAAATTATAAACCATAACCTTGTTATAACCTTAACTTTGTTTCATCCTGAGATGAGCATGTATAATCCATAACGAGTTCATACAATCCCCCAGTGTCACAAAATAAGTGTACATGAAAGAAAAATTAGCTTGGTGGCTCCTATTTTAAGAAAAGAAACCTTGAACTAACCTAGATATATTTTTTTGGACTATTATTTTATGATTAGACTTAAAAATTTAGACTTAAAAATTTCGTATTTAATGTTTAATTTGACTTAAGTGTTTAACTTTATTTATTTAATTGATATGATTTTAATAAAGATATGCACATTTATATAGATCTAGTTGATAAATTTTAGATTTAAATTTTATTAAATAGTAATTTTGTCATGTTTTATGTTGTGATGTATTTTTGTCATGTTTTATGTTTTATGTTGTTGAAACATATATGCAGATTATATTTGATGGACCCACCGCCACCCCCTCCCCCTCCCATACCCCCGCCTCTACCCCTTCCATCTCCACCTCCACCTCCACCTCCACCTCCACCTCCACCTCCACCGACACCTCCACCACCCACCATAGATGAGCTCTGCAAGACCATGAGGCATAACCTCAATGACCTCATGTGTGATATAGAGGCTATCCGACATGAGAGGCACCCACCCCCCCAACCTACTACGTCTTGCAGATAGCATGCAAGGCGTGGTTGATTCCATCCATCATTTTTATTTAGACATTGATTCATTTAGATTGTGGAGGGAAAGCATGCATGCCTTCTACTCTGATGGCTTATCATATAGAGAGGTTTATAACTTGCATATAGGTAAAGAGAATTTTCAACATTATTTTGTAAACCCTAAGATGGGTGAAGCAATTTGCGATAAGAAGCCTTGCATTTCCATCAGGTGGTGTACACATCCACATATAGCAGCACATTTTTGGAAGTGGTGGTGGATGGTATTTGGCCATCCACCACACGCTAACCATGAGGTGCCCATGTACTTCCTTAGGAACTTATGGGCTGAGTTTGAGTTGGGTTTGAAACCCAACTATTTTGATATGAAAGAATTTCAGGGGGTTGGTAGAGGGATGCCTCAGGATAGGCCTGGGGCAAAGCTGATTGATAGAATGAGAAATTGTAGGTGAGCTGAGCCCCTTGTACCTCTTTGTGCGCCTATTGTGCCTACTCCTCACCATCATCAAGTAGTTTCATCTACTTTTACCCATTTGAGTGCCCTTTCAGGAAATTTAGTACAACTATGGACACAGGTGGTACATGCTCCTCCACTTGGACATGTTTTTACTATTGTGGAGGCATATGCAAAGGCCCCCAGAGTGATCCTGGTGCAGCACACGATGGCCATTATGCTAAGGGTGCAGATTTTGATGATGATGTATATGTTGTCCGTGGTGATGGTAGTGACGAGATAGATGTGTCATCATTTGTTGATCTCATGCAGCAGGGAGAGCCTAGAGAGAGTCAAGAGCAATAGGTAAAATTTTAATTTCAATATAAATATAAAGTACACATAATTATTTACTTTCTACATACATGTCTAATTATGTTAACTATATTCAAATAACAGAGGATGGATGATACTGTTCCTCCTAGGAGGCAATATAGTCTTTTTCCAAGACCTACAAACGTTGGCATCCCTTATATGGTATGCACTTTGAATTACACTGTAAAAATGTACATTCAAATTCAAATTTAATAACATGTGCTCATATGTTCTTTTTATTTGATTTTGTAGGGATTGTTTGCATCTACACAGATTGATGTTAGTAAAAGTCCTACTCCAGTTACCACTGAGGCATAGTCTCAAATACATGCGGTATGAACTTTTAACTGAAGAAAAATAATTTGTATTATTTTTATGTATGTGCATTATTATTAACTTATAATCTAAACAATTTTGACTCACATGTATATATATTTTATGTGTTTTGATTTTACGAATAGGAGCCATATCATACTCATCCATACAGGCCTCAGTATAGTCTATTTTTGACTCCATCTTATGATTATCGTGCTAGCATACCTGTAGACACATCTATGACATTGGCTACCACTCAGGTATGATATATATATTATATATACATGTTAAATTCATAGTGTATAAAAAATGTAGTGTACAAATTATGTACTTTGTAATTATTCATGTATATTTAATTTTGACTAAATGTTTATGTATCCATAATTTTAGGACTACGTCACCACGAGTGTTGCTGAGAGCACATGGCTTAGCCAGATGGAGGTACCTACATCGTCATTTGAGGTCAATATTGTGATTTATGTACATAATGTATAGTTCATTATGCTCTAAAATCAAATTAAAAAAATGTATGTATTGTAAATTACAGGACCTCACCACTACTGCATTTGGTAGTTTTGACAGTGCACCTCCTTCTATTACTGAGGGACACCCATCTCATGTGGTATAATTTATTTTATTATGTAGTGAATATTTAATTTATTTGCAAGCTAGATTTTGAGACCCATTTCAAGTAAGCATGTACATGATAAGACGTGCCTCATGTTACACAGGGTGATACATCTACCTCACAGGGTGTCTGACATGACGAGATGGCTCATATTACACATGATGATCCATCTGAATTCTCTTTGCGTGGAGTAAAGAGGACATTCAATCAGATAGATTAGGTCTTGTTGGCACCTATAGATTGTGTTTTTATTATGTATATTATTTATGATGTATACACTTTGTGTTAGGATAGTTAAAACTGTATGTTAGACCATGTATTTTTTCACTTCATAGATCATGTTATGATGTATGTTAGACCATGTACTATTTTTTTATGACTTCTTATCATGCTTGTGTATGTAGTATATATTATTATGTTTCACCATGTTTTCAGTATATTCAAACCATTTTCTTTATTATGACATATTTTATTCATGAACAGATGACACATTTTGTAAGTATATATGCAAGATGAACAATAATTTTAACTATCTATAGAGCATTATTGGATGAATATCACATCAAATTTATGCATTGAGATTCATACAAATAAAATTGATCTACTAGATTAAAAAATGTATTGATAACGTACCTAACAATGTATCATAAGTGATCTTAATGTGTTGTTTGGTAATGTAGGACTCATTATCACCTGATAAGACCTATTATGTGGTACTAAACATATGAATACCTATCATAACCTATAACAAAGATAATGACCTATTAGGACTCCCATGTTCCCTTAACACACACATGTATGGATAATGTACCTAACAATGTATCATAAGTGACCTTAATGTGTTGTTTGGTAATGTAAGATATAATCAATACAATGAATACAATGAGTAATGATCTAACGTATAATCAATACAATGAGTAATGATCTTTTAAATTATTATCATGTGCAAGTGACTTGTTTTTAATATTACAATCAATAGTAATTTGAAACTTCAAACAAACATTAATTTAAACATGCTAGAATGTAAAAGTAATGGAACAAAATAGGAGGTCATTACTTAAATTGACAATTAATTTATAATTTATCAAGTGCATACCTTTAAATTTCAAATAGAAGTAAACTCTCATTTTTGAATTAGTTTGTACAACATATTTCATAATATATGTAAGACAATGTTAATGATATATTTATAGTTCAGTGAACTCATTTGAAACATAAAATTGGTTCAACACATCTCTTCAAATGAGGTCCTGTAAAATAAAAATGTAAAACAAAAACACACATGTTAATAAACACATAAATTAATATTCAAGGTATCTGAACTATGTAAATATATGTGTAATTTGTATGTACTTACTATGTGAAATTGCATAAGATGTTGATGTTCGATCCACTTTAACATTTAAATTTGTTGGTGTAAATAAGTATTTACTTATTACACTTACTTAAGTTTTACTTAGGTTAATGCATTATTTAATTATTTTGCATTATTTTATTATTATTTTAGGTGAGACACTTAGGAGTTTGTGTACTCTCATTGAGTTATGCAACTCTAATTATGCACATGGTATCTACAACACATGAGTATGCATCATTCACTAAGTTTATTTACTTATTACAGTTACTTAAGTTTTACTTAGGTTAATTCATTATTTAATTATTTTGCATTATTTTATTATTATTTTAGGTGAGACACTTAGGAGTTTGTGTACTCTCATTAAGTTACACAACTCTCATTATGCACATGGTGTCTACAACACAAGAGTATGCATCATTCACTAAGTTGTCATGATGACAACACAGTTATCAGCACTCCTCATTTAGCACATGTTATCTACACCACTGATTTGCGTGCTACACCATTGTAGGCTTATCCTCATATCATCACACTTCATCTCGTGCTCAATGGAGGATAACCCATATCTGGTGGACATGTGCCTAGTTGTATGACATATCATGATGCTAACTTCTATGCATTCTAGAAGCTCTCCTGAGGCCTTTATATTCAGGCACTCCTAGTGTACTCTAATCAAGTTATTGAATGAATATCATCATTCTGATCATACTCTATCTATTTTGGTCTGCTACGTGCTTGTGTTGAGTTCTTTAGTTCTTGGGTGAATTCTGGCCTAAGCCAAATTTTTACATGGTATCAGAGCCAAGGAGGATTCTCATCACGTAGCCATTCGAGATCGTTCATGCTTCAGCACATAGTAGACCAAAATAGAAAGAGTATGATTAGAATGACGATATTCATTCAATAACTTGATTAGAGTACATTAGGAGTGCCTGAATATAAAGGCCTCAGGAGAGCTTCTAGAATGCATAGAAGTTAGCATCATGATATGTCATACAACTAGGCACATGTCCACCAGATATGGGTTATCCTCCATTGAGCACGGGATCAAGTGCGATGATGTGAGGATAAGCCTACAATGGTGTAGCACGCAAATAAGTGGTGTAGACAACATGTGCTAAATGAGGAGTGCTAATAACTATGTTGTTATCATGAAAACTCAATGAATGATGCATACTCCTATGTTGTAGACACCATGTGCATAATTAGAGTTGTGTAACTCAATGAGAGTACACAAAATCCTAAGTGCCTTACCTAAAATAATAATAAAATAATGCAAAATAATTAAATAATGCATTAACCTAAGTAAAAATTAAGTATGTTTAATAAGTAAATACTTATTTACACCAACAAAATTGAAGCATGAGGTCGCAAAAAAATCTAATTAAATTTTGCATACCAGGTTCTATGAGGTCTAAAATATGATCATAGTCTTCTGATGCAAAAGTAACATTTTGACCTTCATTTACTATATCATCTTCAAAATGCATGTTAGTAGGTGCTAATGATCTTTGTTGCCAATCTTCAACCCATTTTGTATTCTCACATTCTTCCCATTCACCTACAAGACAAAATTGACAAAAAAAAGCAAGCTCCCTAGTCCATATAGTCCAAGTGTTAGAATCTGAACTCCTAAATGAATGCCATTTAGCTGACCCAATAATTGTATCACAATCATATCTTGAAGGGATATTATTTTCTTCAACTAGGTAGAAGAAACGTTTGATTGTAGAGTTCTAACTTGATCCCGTGTATAAATATTTGTTACACCATTCGGCAATCTCATGTGAATTTTTGAATTTAGCTTTTTCCTCAAATTTTAATTGCTCTCTACTAAGGGCTCTCTTCACACATGCACCAACACCATCATGTTTTCCTTTACCATGTCCAGCCTCAAAAAAAATCCACACATGTTGAATGTTAGTTTGCCTATATGTCCTACTCAACCAATAGAACATTCTAGCATTCTTGAATTGTTCTGTACAATTATTTGACCATAGCCAATGTTGTATCATTTGAATTTGTCTATCTTTTAAATTATCATAAAAGACCTTGAAACAATATTGGAAAAACTTAGATGAATGGAGTTTATTATCACTTAAATAAAAATGGTACTCTCTCAATATTTTTCAATCCTCCTCTGTACTATCAGGTGCATGCCTATAAACTATATGAACGTAAATTGTTACTTGCACTGAATTGTAATATTGTGGTTGTACCTCTTCTTGCAGTGCAAGCATGTAGTTCTCTGCAAAGTCAACAACTGAAAGTATAGTACCAATTGGAAATGTATTCTTACATATGAAAAATTGTCCATCAAGCCATCTAGAATATTGAGAGTGTTTAACATATTTTGGTATGATCACACTCTTAAACTCATCCATAAATGCATGACAACTAACTTTATCTATAACTAGATCACACCTTCTTCCAATCTTCCCATCCTTCAATGGATATTCAATAGTTTTGAATCTTTTTACCTCAACTAATTGTTGTCCAAAAGTAGTCAAAGCATTTTCAAGCAAACATTCATCTAACAAAGAAAGATTGCTGCACATATCACATATACTAGAAAGACATGTATTGAAAAGAAAGTATTGATCATTAGGTGGCTTACAAAAAAAACCTAATATGAAATCTTTTATAGTTTGAGGTGGTATTTTTATACCACATTCTTGCAACATTTCTTTACAATGCATGGTACCACGTATAGATTAAAATACATCATAATGGTAATGAAATTGAATATGAGTTTTACAACAACATGTGATTCTTTCCTTGTTAATCCTTACATACCATGGTTTACACTTTTCAAAAGATCTTTGACTAATGATAATATTTAATACCTTACCATCTACAAATTTTTTAAACAATTCAATTTGAGTCATGTCCAAAAGGTGTTTAGGATGTGGATCACGTATTTTTGACCCAATTCTCAATTTAAGAACATCTCTTAAATTAGGTGATACTCTTGTATTATCATTCCAAGAAATTTCAATCAAACTTTTGATTTCACTAGTAAGTTTCATATCACATCTCAGGAGTCTACCACTAGAAGTCCATAAAATATTTGTTGGATCACATTCAAAGTTAACCCTTCTCTTTATAGCTCTTTCTAAAGTCTTACGATTCACATTAAGATATCCACTTATGTTGCTAATCAATCTTTTGTCATATGTTGATTTGTTAACTAAAGTTGTTGTTATTGCTCGTCGTGCTGCATTCTTATCTTTAAACTGACTTCTCTTTCTGATAACATCAAAGGCACTAGCAAGAGTGGATGCAACTTATTTTAAAGACTCACTTTTATTCTTGGATTTTGCATACATTCCCAACCTTCTCATTACTTTTCACATTTTAGACATTTTAATTAGTTGCAACATTAGCTGACATTGAAACCCAAATTTCTTATTATAAAAAAAATGCCTATACAATCTATTAGCATGTGTCCTAATTTGTCTCCATGAAACCAATCCCTCAAGATTATCTAACACATTATTAAGAATATGAAAATTATGTTCAGACACTTTACTATCATCCTAACATGTTTGTTCAGTAGTTGGTGTTTCTATGTCTACATTCATGCAATTTTTATTTTCAGACACTTTACTATTTTCACTGTTATTTGGGATTTGAATATCATTTTCAAATTTTCTTGCTATTTCTTTCGGGGTAGGCACTACAATTGGAGTGTTTTGTGCATGATCGTTTGACAATTGCTTCTTATGAAGAAAATCTAAATCATTTAAATCGTAACTCACTTCTAAAAAATCACCAATTTCATCATGAGAGAAAATTTGAGGGTTTGGAGACACACCTGTATTGAATGCATGATTAGAATGTGCACCTGAATTTTCTTGTATTGGGTTCTCTTCTTTGACTGTCATGTCCCCTTTTCAAATAATTAAAAAATAATAATCTTTGCTAAGACAGGTAGGCCCAAGAAAGTGAAGTTTCGAAAAAAGGGAGTTAATCTTTGGAAACCGTTGGACTAATAAATGATAATTATTATTAAAATATGTTTCATTAACCTCTCTTGGATGTGAGTTACAATTATGCCCTTTTTAAAGAGGTTTGGAGGCATTTTGGGGGGATTCCAGAACTTGATTTTTGCTCATTCTTTGTTATTCTTCAGAGGCTGCCAAACCTGTGGAGAAGGAGACCCAAGAACGGGAGTTTGCAGGTTTCCAGGGAGACCCAAGAACGGGAGTTTGTAGGTTTCCAGGAAGGCTAAGGATGGAAGTTTGAAGCCATTCCATGTGCATGCTCATACAGAGTTTGCCTTTGTGCTGAACAGTGCAGATTTGTGAATTTCCGGGTGTATTTTTGTAAGAGTTTGGTGTTTCCGGTTGAGTATTTCATATCAGTTTTGGTTGCTGCTGTATTTTAGACTTTAAGCTGTTAAAATAGAGTTGAATATATATATTGGGACGTGATTAAAATTATGAGATAGATTATTAGTGTTCTTGTGGTGTTTCCGGGCATATTTTGTGCTATTTCGGGAGCCCGATGAGCATAGTTTTGGTCCTACATTTTCGAGCTGTTGTGTAAAGGCTATACGGATCTAGAAATGTCAATTTGTAGGCTTTTATGCTGCTAAAAGTTCTGTAAAAATTTCCATTTTCAGATTCATTAATAATTTGTGAAGTTGTGAAGCTTTTAGCACTATTTCAACATACCTGATTTGGGGTTTCTTAAGAAATTTGGTGGATCTTTGTGATATCAGTTGTTTGATCTTAAAGATCTGATTAAAGGTTGGAAATATCATACAAAATCAGAAAAGGGACATTTCAGTGGTATCAGAGCCATGATCTTGCCAGCCTGAGGGTTTGTAGAAGTTGCAGGTCAGTTTTGACAACTACCCAGATCTTGCATGTCAGTTTTGACAACTACCCAGATTTTGCATGTTTCTTCTAATCAGATGCATGTTAAAATTTATGGTTACATTCTACTTCTAATCATTTTCATGTTAGTTCTTGGTGAATTTGGTGGTTGCATGTTGCTTCTAATCAGCTGCATGTCAAAATTTATGGTTGCATGCAACTAAGTGAAAGAGAAAAAAGATATTTGCAGTGAGAAAAGAATAAAGAAATTTTTATCAAACCTCCAGTTGAAAGTAAAAGTACAAAATCCAAGGAAGGGAAAAATATGGCTGATCCAGATGAGATGGCAAAGAAATTCTTCCAAGACATCCAAAACACTCAGAAGCAAACAGTGGATAGTTTGGTAGAAACTAGAGAGGCTTTGCGAATATTGATAGAAAAACTACAAGGAGTTGCATCTATTAATGAGAAAGGGAGCACTTTAGAGGAGCCAAGAAATCTGAAATCCAAACCATCTAAATCAACCAAAACTATTTTCTTGCCTGCAGATGAGCCACCAGTACTAAATCCAGCCATTAATCCTATGGAAGAGGTTACAGGTAACTTGATTACATTAAGAGCTACTTATAATGGCTTAGATGATGACTTTCGTAGTTCAGTTCCTTTTAGAGAATATGTGGATATGATGAACACTTTGATGCCCAAGAAAGAATACAGAAGGGAGCATGACATAAGTGGAAGAGAGCTCAAAAATAAAATAAGCAAGTTTATAGCACCTACTTTTGATGGAACAAATAAAATTTCAGCTAGAGCATGGCTACAAAAATTACAGACCTTCTTCACACTTAACCCCATGAAGGAGAGTGATTTTGTTCAAATTGCAAGTCTACACTTGGAAGATGCAGCCTATGATTGGTGGTATCATGGAATGACTACTCAAGGTCATGATCAGGTAACTACATTTGATGATTTTAGTCAAAGAGTGATAGATAGATTTGACCTCAAGGATGATGATTATGAGGGTGTTGTTGTGCATGATGGTGAGATACCTGGTGTAGATGAGTAGACATTGAGCATTCATGACTTTTTTGAGAGAGAGTACTAGGCACAGTTAGATGCTTCGTCACATAAGGTTGAGGCTAGTAGTACTTCACATGATTTATCCCGCCAGCTGAAGGTGTGTGAAGACAGTATTGTCACTACATTATCTCATCATGATAGGTATGTGGAGTTAGTTGGTATTGGTCATATTACTCAAGTCAGGATTTTGCTTGAGTTACCAGCTAATTCTAGTTTACAGATATGGACTCGAGATTCTTATATTGGCATTTGGGGTTCAGTTGACTATAAATCATTAACACTTTTTGGTAGCAGTGATTGTTTGGGTGCTACCATGGATTTGATTAGCAGATTGCATGGTGTTGTCTTTTCTTGTGCCAGGAGCTTATCCGATGTTTGTATTAGTTTTTATACACCGGTGTTGGGCTTTGTTCATATATCTAGTCGACCATACTTGCTGGAATGTGTTGATGATATTTCATATTTGGCAGTGTGTACAGATGAGTCCCAGGATCATATTGGCATTGATGACATCCAGGAGGATGTAGTGGGCAGTTTTGAAGACTTAGTTTCCTTGGGTACAGAGGAGTTGGACAACAGTGCTAATGTTTTTGATACTTCGTATGTTGATATGAGCTTTAGATTTAATTCACAGGGTATGGATTGTAATACTCTGGAGACTAGTGACTTTGAGGATACTCCTTTAGACAGTGCATCAGAGGAGGATTGTAGGAGACAGTCAAGCCAGTGCCATCATGTGCCTAATCAGTTAAGAGTTAGTGACCGAGACATTGTTATCGCTTGCCAGCATTTTGATGCTACTCGTCAGTTGTCAGCAGTTTATGGATGGGGTTCTCCTACTAGTGATGAGCAGGAAGGTAGTTATCTTTCCTTGATAGAGATCCACTCTTTATGGGAGGCTATCCAGATTCTGAGACAGGATTATATGCAGTTGGTAGCTGACAGAGATTATCTTATGAAGTGGGGCAGTACAGCATATGATGCATTGTTTGCCAAGGAAGATGAGGTGAGTGAGCTTACTGAGCAGCTTGTGGTGACTTCTGAGATTCTTGAGAGTACTCAGTTGGCTCTCAAGGAGTCACAGTTTCATTTGGCTAAGGTGACCATGGAGTTAGAGCGACTACAGTCTTTACCTAATTCTATACAGTCACAAGTTGTGGTGTTTGGTGATCCGAGGATGTCCATGGCCGAGATTGTTAGAGACAGTGGAGATGGGGATGCATCCATCCTTGATACTAACATTGGCATATCAGGTTCATTCCCACTAGAGTCAGGTTCAATTGAGTTGGGTGCTGTAGCAGATTTTTGTGGTATGCCTGACATGATGGTGGCCTCTAGTATTGATGGCACAGAGACTAGAGATGTATCAAAGATCATGTGTGATGTTGGTGAGTCAACAGTTGGCATGGTTCTTGCCAGTAATACTACTCCCTTGGTGATATCTTCGGAGGTAGTAGTCAGTTCCAACATGGTTAATGATCAATTGCAGTTAGTTTCATTTGGATTACAGTCTGAGCCACTGACTGAGATTGGCACATTCTATCGGCATTACACTATGAGGTACGCTCATCAATCTACCTTTGATGACCATGTTGATGAGATAATGATACAGAGATGTACTTTGGTTCCTAGTGCTTATCATCAGTTATGGGGCAATTTGATGCCTCAAGATGAGAGTTGTGATGGGCATGACATGGTGATAGGTTCTGCAGTTGACAGCTTGATAATATGTGACTTAGAGCAGGAGAATGGGAGTGATGCTTCAGTGGGTGTTGTTATTGATTCTACTCCTTTGGCTATGACATCTCCTGACTTAGCTAGTGATCAGTCACAGTGGGTTGTATCACTTGTTCATGGTGAGCTGTTGACTGAGGTTGGTTTTTTTTATCAACATTATATTGCAGGGTATGTACATCAGTTAGCATTTGATCCTTGTGCTGAGGAGTTGATGGCAGACAAATTTGGTTTGGATTCCATTTCTTACTCTTTATCTTGTAATGTCTTTTCACCATCAGTAGTGTATGGGAGTTATGGTTATGAGATAGTGGCCGGTGATCTGCAGAGTTGTGTTGACTGCAGGAGTTGTACAGTGTGTGGATTCTCCATACTTGGTACAGTTTCATTTGAGAGGGTTCACCATTGTTGCAGAGTTGGATTGTACATTCCATATAGGCCAGTGGGATGCGTTGATGGTATTTACTGTATTGGTAGTTTGATTTGTCCACTTTACTTGGATTCTAATGTTCTAAGAGTTTGTGTCTCATGGGTTTTTGACTATGGTAGTGGTGATTTTGGAGTTTGGTTGAGCTATAATTGTCAGTTTGATTATGGATTCCTCTTGGTCATATTGCAAAGGATATTGCAAGAGCCTGTGTTAATTGGTAGTAGTATAGTTCATGACTACATTTGGGATCCAGGTGGATTGATTGGTTTATTGTTCAGCCATTGCTTGAGGACAAGCAATGTTTGGGAGGGGAGGACTTGTCATGTCCCCTTTTCAAATAATTAAAAAATAATAATCTTTGCTAAGACAGGCAGGCCCAAGAAAGTGAAGTTTCGAAAAAAGGGAGTTAATCTTTGGAAACCGTTGGACTAATAAATGATAATTATTATTAAAATATGTTTCATTAACCTCTCTTGGACGTGAGTTACAGTTATGCCCTTTTTAAAGAGGTTTGGAGGCATTTTGGGGGGATTCCAGAACTTAATTTTTGCTCATTCTTTGTTATTCTTCAGAGGCTGCCAAACCTGTGGAGAAGGAGACCCAAGAACGGGAGTTTGCAGGTTTCCAGGGAGACCCAAGAATGGGAGTTTGCAGGTTTCCAGGAAGGCTAAGGATGGAATTTTGAAGCCATTCCATGTGCATGCTCATACAGAGTTTGCCTTTGTGCTGAACAGTGCAGATTTGTGAATTTCCGGGTGTATTTTTGTAAGAGTTTGGTGTTTCCGGTTGAGTATTTCATATCAGTTTTGGTTGCTGCTGTATTTTAGACTTTAAGCTGTTAAAATAGAGTTGAATATATATATTGGGACGTGATTAAACTTCTGAGATAGATTATTAGTGTTCTTGTGGTGTTTTCGGGCATATTTTGTGCTATTTCGGGAGCCCGATGAGCATAGTTTTGGTCCTACATTTTCGAGCTGTTGTGTAAAGGCTATATAGATCTGGAAATGTCAATTTGTAGGCTATTATGCTGCTGAAAGTTCTGTAAAAATTTCCATTTTCAGATTCATTAATAATTTGTGAAGTTGTGAAGCTTTTAACACTATTTCAACATACCCGATTTGGGGTTTCTTAAGAAATTTGGTGGATCTTTGTGATATCAGTTGTTTGATCTTAAAGATCTGATTAAAGGTTGGAAATATCATACAAAATCAGAAAAGGGACATTTCATTGACCTCTTCATCCATTGTGGTATCCTCAATGTCTTTCTCCTTTGAAATATTGTTCAAGTCTCTAATTCTCTATCTTCTCTCTCCTTGACATTGTGCTTTATTCTCTTTATTTGCAACAATCTCCTCATCTGTCAGAAATTTTTCTTTCTTCTTTCTTCATTGTTTTGATCCCATGTTTGCACCAATTTTGAATTTGAATTAGTAGCTTGCAAATTGTATAAGAGGACAAGAAAACAGAATAAGCATGATGGAATTGGGTGTTGCAGATCGAAACTATTATTCAATCATTGAAATTGGGTCAGTGGGGTAGCTTTTGGGGCCTAACGGGCACATTAGAAATGGGTACCTAATTTCTTGAAAATTGGGCACCTGATTCTTTAGAAATTGGGTACCCATTTGTAAATCGGGAACCTGATTTTAAAAAGAATCAAGTACCCAATTTTCAAATAGTCGGGTACAATGGTTTAAAGCAATTGGGCACCCAATTTTTGAATTACAAATTGGGTGTCCAATTCTTGAGACATGAGCGGGAATTTGGTATGGCTCTTGACTTTTGCATGGGGTTTTGCCTTGGGGAAAGGCATGGCATAGGCTTGGTCCCACCAAGCCATGCCTTTATGATCCTTTTTTTTTAAGGCATTTAATCGACAAAATTTTAAAACACCAAATAGATATAGATTATAGTAAATAAAAACAATATATTAGATTTTTTTTTAAAAGAGTAGGAAAATTAGGAGGTGAGACATGTCACAAGGTGATTGGGTGGAGGGAAGGGCAAGATGAATAGTCAACAAAGGAGGCTCAAGAGATAAGAGCTTCATAAATGTTCATAAATGCTCGTGTAAGAGCCATAAATGTTTGAGGGTGAGGGTGAGGATGAGACTGTGGACTTTGGCTTGGGTTAGGAAGTCTTAATCATTGCTTAAAGTTGTGCACATGTTTAGGAGGGGATTAGGCTTAGCTTAGAAAGGGGGTTAGGGGGCAAGTGGCTTAGCTTTGATGGGATGAGTTAGTTAGGTGGCTAAGTGAGGTTAGTATGGGTGGATGGGTTGGATTAGGGATAAAGATAGCTTTTAGGGATGTTTTAGGGGTTTAGATATTTTATTAAATGATTTATTTGATAAAATGGGGATATGGGATTAAATTAAATATATTTGAATTTTTTTTAAATTTAATAGAGGAATAGGGATTTAATTGAAAAGTTGATTTTGGGTTATCATTTGATTTTATCAATTGAACTATAATTAATTTAATTAATTAATTAACAAGGGGATGATGATTAATTAATTAATTAATTAATATTTAATCAGTAATGTCCTAGGCGATGACTAAATATGATTACCTAGTGATGTAATCAGATTTAGGTGTCTACATTTTGCCCCTCTTTGACATAGTGTTGAAAATAACACTATTTCAAAGAAGTTTAGATATAAATGATGTGAAGAAGACTTTTTGAAGCAACATGGTTGCCCCAGTTTGTAGTAGAAGAGGAGAGAATAGATTGGGTGATGCCCCCTCAAGAAGGTGGTGGGAAAAGAAGGTAAGGCCCGACGAATTCTTAAAAAATTGCAGTTAGCTAGGGGGCAGGAGGACACAGAAGGATAAAAAAGGGGTGGAAAAAGGGGGACAAAAGGAAAAATAAATAAGGTTGGGGGACAAGGAGGGTGTGGGAGGAAGTGGTTAAGAAGACAAGGCACCTTAGGGGGGCCTATAAGGGGCCTAAGGGGTGCTAACTAGGGTTATTTGCTTTCATACAGATGGGGAGATATTATTGTTAGAAGCTCTAATTAGACAAGACAATGGTTGCATAGGGATGATCAAAGTATTGACTGGATGTGGTACGACAAGTACAAGTGCAATAGACACTAGATCGTTTGGTAGGGTTGAAAATCACTCTTGCATTTTTTATATTTTTAGTATTTATAGAATTCCTATGAAGTAGAAAATGTGATCTCATGGGCACAGGTCTAGCGAGATCATGAGAGGGATCGACAGGACCGCAATCTCGCAAAAATAGCTAGGGGTAAGGGTTAAAATAGGCTTAGGAAAAAGATTTCATGGGATTGCAAATTTGGGTAAGGATTTCTGGCAAGATTGTGATAAGGGTAGCAAGAACATGATCTTGCCAGAAAAAATGCAAAGTTAGCTATAGGAACACAATCCTACAGCAAGGGTTGGGTCAGTGTAGGAATGGGATAGGGTTTGACTAGGAGGAGAAGGTGCAAATGTGATCCCACAAGAGCATTGGTTAGCAAGATCGCTAGGTTTAGCCCACATGGGAACGCATCAATAGGAATGTGGGTCAAGCTAGCTAAGGGGTCAAAAGTCAAAGAGCGATCCCACAAGAACATTGGTCCATGAAATTATGAGTTTGCGAGTGTTCACAAGAACATGGTGGCAGGGACGAGGGAAAAAGAGCAAAAAGGGGAAGTGTGCAGACAAAATAGGGTTTTGAGAGGGGAATGGGTGTTTAAGTTAAGGGACACAAATTATGAAAAGGAATAGTGATGTGTGAGTGGTTTTTTGTGTGCAATGGTTTTTGGATGCTTTGGTGTCACATGAGTGATGGGCAATCATACTACATGTTGGAGAGCAGTTGACATCAGTAGATTGGGCAAGGATTGATGGCATTGGCCTAGGATATCTAGAGAGGGTGCCCCACACATGCACTTATATGGTGATGGTGATAGCACTGTGTGAGCGGTGGGATATCGAGATAGGCACATTCCACCTACCTATAGGGGAGATGACTATGACACTAGAGGATGTGTACAGGATATTTAGATTACTAGTATGGGGGACACCAATGATGGTGACAAGAGAGATGATTATAGAGGCAATGGTATAGGGGTTGGTAGGGCTAGGTGTTGCATTTTAGATTCAAAGAGGGAAATTTGCATTGGATGAGCACTTTGATTGAGTAGCTCCAGAGAGGCAGATCTATTTCTATGTGTGCGAGTTAGTATCAAGGTACATTGCCCTAGATACAGGCAGGCCAAGAGTTACCTAGGTGCTAATACTAGTGATTATGCGAATAATGGATGTGAGAGTCCTAGGGGCCTAGGGGTCTTTGATGTTGGTAGAGTTATATCATGATTTGTACTAGATTGTGCATTAGGGGGCTAGACAGCAAGGGAGGAGCATAGGGTTCCCCACATATTATAGGTTTGGGCATTGGAGCACATCATGGCATTCAAGCTGATCAGATAGAGAAATAGGCAAACATATGAGCCAAGGGCATATAGTTGGGGAGAGCCTTTCACCTACCATCATAAAGAGGATGTGGACTACTGGCGAGTCTAGATTGATGAGATTAGGGTGGTGGTAGGGAGACCATATATGGGTCTGGGGCCATGGGCTGAGGAGGGATAGTATTTTCCTTATACCATATCACCATGTTTTATTTTTTTGCGGTGGGAGTATATAGAAAAGAAGTATTAACTGGATAGGGCCTTGCAGTAGTTTGGATGGGTGTAGGTGGCTCTAGGGGAGCCGAACAGGTACCAACAAGTTACTCACGAGATAGTGTCTATGCATGGGCCATCACTATGGAGAGATGGGTTACTTCAGGTTTGGTGAGAGTTAGTGCCATAGTAGTGGGACTAGTTTGACAAAGTGATAGATGTGGGATCCACACAGGAGTACTGAGACTAGTTCTAGTAGCCAAGACCGATAGGCCAAGCATAGTTTACTAGGGCTATGATGGTGGCAGGGGAGATAACCTGAGCAACTAGATAGGGTAGATATGTAGCGAGATAGCTACAATAGTGGGCAGAGGCTATAATATAGGAGGAGGGGCCAGTTAGGTAGAGGTGGAGGAGAGAGGAGAGGCTGAAGGAGAGGCTAATGATGGAGAGAGGATAGGGGGCGGAGGAGGCATAGAGAATACAAGAGCCTACAGGTAGAGGAGATGGGAGTAGAGGAGGGGGCTCGTCTGTAGGGGGAGGAGCTTATGGACTTTGAGCTGATATGTGTCACTCCAACAAACATGTGAGGTAGTTAGCCAGCTGCTATGGGATACCTAGTAGGAGAGGGATCAACTTTGGAGAGAGTGTGATCAGGTGATATAGGAGCATGATGTAGGGAGGGGGCAAGCTAAGAGGGTAGAGGCAGAGTTGGGGACACTACAAGTGGAGGTTGATCGAGTGGAGGGGAGGTTAGATGTGGTGAGCCTAGAGAGGCAAGTAGTATAGGCAAGGCTGGATGCCATGTAGTAGGAGTGGGATAGACTAGTGGTGGAGATGGAAACTTTGAGAGCATAGGTCGTGGGAGGGATGGAGGAGCTAAGGAGGTTATGGGGAGAGGTAGAGGATCTGAGGGAGAGGGCAGGATTTTACTAGGGGAGGTACCATGCAATGGTTCTAGTAGACCAGATAGAGAATTATAAATAGCTGACATGGCCAGGGATTGTTGGGACCCACACAAGAATGTAGGGAGGAGGGAGAGTGGATGGAGCACTAGGGGCTCATAGAGGATAGGTGGGTCTCAACGCACATGGTAGAGACAAAGGTAGGATAGGGGGATGAGTGGGAGGAGGGATGAGACAGAGAGCTTAGGGATGGGAGGAGGATAAATGGGGCCACCACCTCCACCACCAGTAATGATAGGGGTAGAGAGGGATGTTGATGAGTCCCATGATAAGGAGGCAACAGATGAGGGAGAGCAATGATATGTTGGGTATTCTTGTGATTTATTATTATTTTTTTGGATGTATTGGCTGATGTATTTTTGCAAGCACAAACCCGATGTATTTATATGTATGATATGGATATTGGATATTTGGACTATGATGGACTTTGAGATTTTTGTAAGAGGTGATTTATTTAGTTATTCTTTGTGGATGAGAGATATAGATATAGAGTGTATCATTCTTTGGGGTGAGATATGGATGTATGGACTTATGATGTTATGATTATGTTGATGATGTGGATGTTTATATATGATTAGATGTAGAGGAGAGACTAATGTGTTTATATGCAAGATGTGATGTGTGATGAGAGATATGATATTTTGCTAACATTTTGTGGTGCAGGATATGATGTGCAATGATGACGAGGTTTGGTTGATAGTGTTGATATATTTGTGATGCAAGATATGATGTGGTTTGATGATGAGATTTGTTTTGATAGTGTAGGATATGATGTTATTTGATGATGTGATTTGTGATAGTGCAGGATATGATGTTATTTGATGATGTGATTTGTTGTGATAGTGTAGGATATGATGTTATTTGATGATGTGATTTGTTTTGATAATGTAGGATATTATGTTATTTGATGATGTGATTTGTTTTGATAGGACAGATGCAAACTTATGATGATGAGTATGTTAAAAAGACATGTTAAACTATGATAAAAGATGATAAAATGAACATAAACTAGAAGAATGACTTATGAACTAAATGAACACAAACTAAGATAAAATGAATGTGAGGTTGATGATGATGGCACATAATTAAAAAGGAACACAAACAAAGATAAATTGAATGTTATTTTTATGATGATGGCAAAGAATTAAAAATGAACACAATTCAGATAAAATCAATGTGAGTTTTATGATGATGGCACATAATTAAAAATAAACACAAACTAAGATAAAATGAATGTGAGTTTTATGATGATGGCATAAAATTAAAAATGAACACAAACTAAGATAAAGTGGGGTAAATGAACTCAAAGCTATGATGAGAGCATATGATAAGGGGACTAAAGATTATGATGATAAAACATGAGAAATATATCTAACATGTGATGAAAGGACTAAACCTATGATGGGGGAGTATGATAAGATAAAGCCAAATTATGATAAGAGTAAATGAATTCAATCTATAATAATACAATAGGCTAAATAAATTAAATACTAGGGTGCGAGGAGATAACAAATAGATATAAGCAATGATGGTAAAAAATAAGATACAAGAAAATTTATGATGGTGAGAAAGGATAAACAAAACTCAATCGAGGATAATGATCTATGATAAAGAATGAACTTTAAAATATAAGAGATACTGACTCTTAAGAATATGATGTTGGAAAATGATTTACCAACAAACTCATGGTTAGGATGATAGAAAATAGGATAGGTGAACTTAGAGAGCATAGGATAATGAACTATGATAAAGAATGTAATATGATGGTGAAACCTTAGCTTAGGGATTAAAAAGTTGTAAGAGTATGATAATGAAGATAGCTCAATGTTAGATTTTTTATGATGGAAATGGCTTGGGGTGATGAGATGATAAGGTATGAAGGATGAGGGGTTATGATATGAAAGGTAAGTAGGGTGATGGGAAAATAGATGTGGGGGATAGGAGAATAGTATAGTATATCACCGATTGGTCGTGACCTTGGTCAGGGGATAGTAACAATATGCACAACTTTAAATAGGACATGTGTAGAAGACTCAAGGGGATGAGAATGAGTAGGAGATCGAGATAACGGGGAAAGGTTAGGTCATGGGGGATAAGAGTTGTGAGGGAGTGGGGGTAGGTGGCTAAGAGAATATGTAGGAGGGGGTGAGTATAGATGTGCATAGGGATGATATGAACATGTGATTCTTTGTATAGGGGAAAATAGTGAGAGTGAGGGGGTATACTAGAAGCTTGAGAGTGGGGTACTTCATAAAGAAGTACCACCATGTAGTGTGAACACTTTATTTGATATAGAAATATTAGGGATCTATCATGGTTACTAAGAACATCAAGGCCTTTTCCCTAACATTACATAGGACTAACTCAAACAAGCATGCAAGGATTGCCCTAACATCACACATGAGTTCCAAAGAAATCAACATGGAAACAATGTTGAGTGATCCACAAGAAAACGATATTTCCCAAATACATCATGTGATAAAAAATGAAAACATGTTTGGAATATGCAAGGGTGATATCCGACTGACTCACAAGCATAAAAAGACTGTGGTCAAAACCATGCTTTTGATTTGCCCCAGTCAAAGCACACCATGATATGGAAGACCATAGCAACCATGAGGAGGGAACAACTAAATCACCTAGAAATGACCTACCAAAATATACAAGAAAAAACCAAAAATAGAAGAAAGAACAAAATCTAGAACAAAGTAACCTTTTGGCAAAGAGAATGGGAGAACCAGACACTGATGGGCCAACATTTGGGACAAGCGAGGAAGCATTCTATAAGGATTTAGTGATAGTATGGTTAGGATGGTGACAAAAATTGGCAATGATACTTTCCTACAGACAACTTGGCCAAGGACGCGAGGTCTCGATACAAGACTCAAAAATGTATAGGCATGATTATACAATGGGTGACTCAAGAACATATGATAGAATACAATAGTGGGTATGTGTATGACAAGTGAAAGCTCAAGAGAGGGAGATAAAATTACTGTAATACAGTTATTGTTACATGGGTGTGGTAAATAAAGGACTATTGTTTGTACAAGGATAGGACACATAGGGTACTATCGTTGTTATAAGGATATGATACATAGGGTATTTTTGTTGTTACAAGGATATGATACATAGGGTACTATTTTTGTTACAAGGATATGATACATAGGATATTTCTATTGTTACAAGGATATAATACATAGGGTATTGTTGTTGTTACAAGGATATGATACACAGGGTATTGTTGTTGTTACAAGGATATGATACATAAGGTACTACTATTGTTACCAGGATAGGATAGATATATGAATTATAGATATAATACAGGATCTAGGTAGGGTGTTCAAACTGATGGATGTTGAAAGGTGATGTCATGAGGCATGTGGGAGTGTGAATAGTTAAACTATGGGGAACACCTTGGAAAAAAATGGGGAGATGGATGATGAGGTGTGAAGGGGTGATGGGGGAGATGTATGTCATGGATAGATAATAAAAAGGCTAAGTACACCTAGCACCTAATTGCTAGGTTTTCACCAGGTTACCTATCCAAGGTGCTTGAATTACCAAGTTTTCACCATTAGACTCTTGTTTTTCTTTACCGAATTTTTTTTCTTAAAAGGAGATAGGATACACTGAGGATTTTTAGGCGTAGAATTTCTTGAGGTGAATGATGTTGGTGGGATCATTCAAGATTTCACCTTCAAGTGTGGATAGTTGATAAGCCCTGTTGGTGTTTGAAAATGCTTGAGGGTTTTTAATTATCCCAATGAGACTATGATATATCTAGGGGTAGCCAACTCCTATCTTCAACACATCATTTCAGACATCGGGCCAACTATAAGGCTTTGACCCTTCTTCACTTCAGGCTCTGCAAAACCTAGGCGGGTGGACCTCAGATTCAATCAGTATGGTACCTGTGCAAATACATATTCATGAATCTAACAAAGTAGATAAAAGCCCTTATATCTCCTAATGACTTATGAAATGACATAAATCTACAGTAGCTAAATGCAAAACCATGGAGTTCTTAAGCTAAGTGAGGGCATCACATTTAGGTTCTTCAACAGGAAAGGGAAAGAATGTTTGATTTATAATGTTGAATTCAACAAACCCTTAGATATGCAATAGTAAGACTTAATGATCCTGTAACTGACTAGTGCCTAATCCATTGGGAAAATTCAAGAATCAAATGCATACATATGGATATCTAATACTTGTTTATATATTCAGATATACGATCTATCTATTCACCTTGTAAATAGACATTTGTGCTCAATATAAATCCCATTCTTACATGATATCCCCATTAGTAAACTTGCAACCCCGTTGATTTTCCTGAAGCATTTACATAACCCCTTGAGTTATAAGCAACACTAAAACAACATACAACCTTAAGGGACTGCAACTACAACCTAGGCTCTTTGTTCAAAGATTATAAAACATTGAAGATCACTGATGAAGGAGACAAGATTCAAGATGAAACTCAACCTGTTGTTCTTTGTATTAATTTCCTTGAAACAATACATTCATATGCATGAAATGAAAACACAAAAAAACCTAGTAGATTTGGATTATCTGTATTATTCTTCCTAATGTTGTTCACATGAGAGAATTATGCTGAAAGAAATGGTGCCACAGTCAAGGAAACCATGTCAAAAACTAGAACCAATGGTCTCACAGTGAAAAATTGGAACCCCTAATGGTATCACAACAATGAACTTTTTCTTCCCAAAAATTGGAACCTCTACAATGAGAAAGGATGAGAAAGATATAGGAAGAAGGAATTCCTAGATCTGCTCTACAACTGACATGTGTTCGCTTGAAATTCCCTCTCTTTGCTATGAAAAGAATCTCTCTAGTCTCTCTCTTCAAAATGTGAATCAAATCCTTTCATTTTGGCTCTTAGAGGTATAAAATATCTCAAAATGTGATGATGAAAGAATAATTGATTTTGGTGTTAAAAAGAATTCATGGTAAAAAGTGAAAAATAGCTCAATGTAACCTCCAAAATGCAAGAAAATTGTTTAAGGATGATTTTCTCAACATTCAGATCCTAGAAAGCCTTTAAAACTGCCCTCTAACCAATTCTGATGCTCAATGATCAAATCTACCTATTCTATTGAGAATGCCATAGATTTTACAAATTGGCTTATAGCATGAATTGGTGAGCACCTGTGCAAAAACCAACTTTAGATTCAAAAAATTTAGATTTTCGCAATTCAAGTGGCATATTGGAGCACCCATTTTGGTTAAAAATTTCTCTAGTTATGGCCATTTGAAAATCAGGCCTCTACTCCATGGCTTTGCACATTAAAAGAAAAAATGAAAATTTTACAATATTCTATAGTTTAAACTATAGAAATTTAAGTTTTGAAATCAAAATTTTTCATTTTGAGGATGAACGTGCACTAGAGGATATTTTTTATATTTAAAAATTCTTTCTTTCCTCCTCAAACCATTTAAATGGGACCACATGTCATTTTTTTACTAGCTCTGATTGCCACTTGTCACCATATTATTGGCTGGTGACCTCATCCTTTACTGTCATGTCATCACTACAAAGCCACATCATCACCACATCATCTATTCCACATCAACATCACTACCTCACTATGGTTATCCTATGAGCATCTTCACTTGGTGAGGTAATAATGGCTGCATGATCTGCTATGTGGCGCCATCTTGTAGCCTGGATTCCATGTCAGTATTTCTTTGGTAGTGTGTTCATCCAAAATTGTGACTTTGACTACATGGAACTATCGTCACTGGGGACCCACCTATGCATTGTACCTCTTCCTTAGCTTGTAAAAGCCAACCTCTTTTAGACACCTTATAATTGTATTGACTAGTATTTAAAAAGGTTATAATATTAATACCCACCCAATGTGGGATTAAAATTCTCCACATCTTTCCTGTACAAACCGCTTTCTTTCTATTCAATGTATTTTCTCTCATGCCACTACATTGGGAATCTTCCACTACTCCCCTCATGGCTTTTTTCATGGTTGCTCTCACTTTCAAATGTGTGGGTTGCTTGCTCTAGTCAGCTGTTGGAGTTCCCTTTGAAGTCGCCTTACTCTCTTTTTCTCATTGGAAGCATCAGCTACTCTGTTTCATGCATGGACTGTGGACCCTTCCAATCCAGTCTCCTTTTTTCTTTGACCACATTTTCTTATGATGTGGGCATGTATGGCTTTTATATTTATTGGTGTGACCTGCTGCTTTGCTCTTTAAACTACTAAGGTTGCCTTTCCTTATGCATCATGGGCTCCTTCTATTTGTCTATGTGGGATGCCCTATTTCTTGCATTGATCTTCCTTGGCATCTCCTTCTTTTTTACTTGCGTGGGAGAAGAATCTTCTTACTAGCACACATGAATCTGTTTCATTCTCCTTCATCTGGATTCTACTCCTTGCAATCATGGGTCTTTGTGCTTTTACCTACAATTTCTTCTTCTTCAACATGCCAACTCCTCTTCTTATTGCATGAAGCTACTTCCTTTGTTCTTTGCCAGCTGCTTATTCCCCTTCATTTGGACCCTCACCTCTTATGTATGGGCTTATCCTATTTGGACTGGTGATTACTCATTATAGCATGGGGCTTTCTTTCTTTTTAGTCTACTGCCTCCATTGTTGTTCACGTGCATCGGCTTCCAGCGGCTTCCAAACTACACGTGGGGAGCTCCTTTTTATTCAAACACTGCCTCTAGTCCTATGTTGGGTGCTCTTTGACATGAGCTTGTGCCTCTCATCATGTCGCGAGTTCTTATTTAATGCATTGTCCTTCCTGCCTATCTTTTCTTTGACTGCATTTTTGGCTTGATGTTGTAGCTTTTCTTTTGTTGAAAACTCTTCAATCTTTGATGGAAAGGTGTCCTTCTCCCATGAGTCCTCTGCATTTACTAGTGTCTATTTCATCTTCAACAACAACATCTTTGGATGAAGAAACACTTTTCTTCACTAATTCTTTGTTCAAGTTAGTTGATTCCCCCAAGTTTGTACAAACGGTTTGATAAGGTAAAAGAACATCAACAACCTTAGAATTGGTCAAATCATCACTAACATACTCATTGCCATAAGCAGGAGGAATCGGGGAACCTTTTCTTGGATTCTTAACTTTATATTCCTTGTCTCTCCACATTAGAATATGTTTTTTATCAAGTGAATGCAACGTGCAAGGAACCAACCCCTTTAGTTTGGCACCTATTCTTCTTGTATAAGTTCTTGAAATGCCTTGAGTTATTCTATAAATGGTGTGCTTTCCCCCATTTTGAAGGATCATATAAGAACTCACTAAAGAGTAGTTCATAATAATCAAGCCAATGGATCTGTAGCAAGTCCATGTAATCTGTGCCAAGACAATTCAAACCCTTCTCCATGCTTTCTTTGATGTTGGTAACATCAACCCGTAGTGTTGTTGCATTCTCATGGACATAGGTTAATTGTTTGAAAGCCCACTCACTTTTTTTGCCAAAATTACCTTATTGCGAGGTTGAGATTTGAGCCATGTTCCAATAAAATGATCTGTCCCTCCTTGAGTTTTTTTTGTCCATTAGAACTGGTGGAATTAGTCGGGCCCAAAGTGGGTCCGACAAAAAAAAAATTGTTTCTGAGCACCTAAACTACCAAACTAATCCAATGATCATCTCTAACTGATTAGAATCAAGTTTGATCACTGAACCACCAATTTAAAACTCATTTTTACCCTTTACTACCAACTATCATTTTAATGCGAGAAGGTCCATTGACTGGCCTTAAAAATTGACCCAAACACCTAATCAAGCTCTGGAATCTAATCCATTGATTCTTTATTCTACATAATCCTACCCTATGGAATCTTGTCTCATGAAGAATTCAAGGTCAAAAGATAATGACCGTCAAAGTTGACCTCTCAGAACTGCCTGCAAGAAAATGAGTCAGAAAACAATAAATTGGGTTTGGATTTGGCTTTGAAAATTGGGCAAATGGACACTTGGGAAAATGAAAACTGAGGCATTGGTTCACTATCATGAGGAGAATATGGATATGTGATTTAGGCTCATGAAAAATAATAGGACACATTTGGAAAGTGGTCAAAGTGGGCTACTTGGATTTTGCAAACTGGAAACATTGACATAAGGCATTTTTTTGCAACTGGAATTGACCTAGAAAAGTATGCAAACTGATTCGTCATGACTTGAAAATTGGCACACTTAAAGTATTTTTGGAGAAAAACATAGTGTTACAATCCATTCAATCTTACCAATCACGGATCTCAAGTTATGACATCACGAACAGGGGTACCACACAATCTACATTTGTTGACACTAGTAAAAAGATATAAATTGTGTTCGGAATCGCATTTGAAAACTGATCAAATGGATTCATCATGAGCTGAAACTTGAAACATAACAAGTGTCTAACATCTAAAATACACAAAAGGAATTTCAACATTTGGATCAACTGGGTCAAAATTATAGCTTGTCAAATAGGGCCTTCTAGAATTGTGTGCAATGTGCATCAACATGAAAACAGTAAACTACCAACTTTGATGGATTCAAAACCTAGTCAAACAGACTCGACATGACTCAAAATATGAAACATAGGCTCTCAAGTATGGACACTAGATACTTCCAAAGCAAAAAGTCATGAAACATTACTAGGTGCAAGATATTCAATGGCAAACACAACCTCCTGTTGTTATTTGACACAGGTGAAAATGCAGATTTGAAACTAGCTCAAAATGAGACTTTACAAAATGGCTTGAAATGTCACTTTAACTTCATGGAATGCTTAGACATACTGAATGGAGGGTGTTAAAATCATTAAAAACCTCATGGGGCTCAAAGGTACAGTCAGGTATAAATGCATGAAAAAGCATTTATGGGGCTTGAATTTCTCAATGGTACTCAAAATTGACCATATAGTTTTTTGTGCCAATAGGCCCCTAATCCAAAAGATGCTATGACCACATAAGGACCAAGCTAGGTGGGCTCAAACTTACCTTTCTTTTCTCTATTAGCTTGTACCTTCATGTTTTTTTTGAGGACCATGTCTCCCTCTTGAAATTGGCGTGGATGGACCTTTCTATTGAAGTGGCAGACCATGAGGTGGTTGTAAGCCTATTGCCTCTTTTCATCAATTGAATCTAGTTGGGTAAGCTAAGCCACTTTTTAGTCTTCATATGATATCTAGCCCCATAAAGAAATGTCCAGGGATGGGAGTTTGACCTCAATAGTTAATACTACTTTAGTACCACAAACTAGGGAGTATGGGGTTGTACCTGTGGATGTACAGAATGAGGTGCAGTAGGCCTATAGGGCAGGACTAATTTGTAAATGCCAATCACAGTTGGAGTCATTGAAAACTTTCTTTAGGATTTTGAGTAAGGTTTTACTAGTTGACTTTGCCTAACCATTACCTTGTGGGAAGTATGGGCTAGAAAAATGATGATGGATATGAAGGGAAGTGCGCAATTCCTCCATATTGAGATTTTCAAAATTACCTCCATGGTCAGTAGAAATGGTAGCTAGGATGCCGAAGTGACATATGATATGATATAGGATAGATTTGGAAACCTAAATTCTTGTGGCAATGACAAGGGGGACTGCTTCTACCCACTTAGTGAAATAATCAGTGGCAGTGATTATCCACTTGAGTCCTTTTGAAAAGAGAGGTGCGATAACACCAACAAGGTCAAACCCCCAACAGGTAAATGACCATGGTAGTGCAATAAGATGTAGATCCTAAGCTAGGGCTTAGATGAGATTAACATGTTGTTGACAAGGTAGACATCATTTCACAAAGTTGCATGCATCATGCTCTAGAGTAGGCCAATAATATCTAGCCTGAAGGATTTGCTTAGCTAGAACTATTCTGCTCATGTGAGCACTGCAAAGTCTAGAATGTACCTCCTTGAGAGCCATTACAACCTCATTTTGGTCTAAACATTGAGAGAGAGTATCATGATAACCATGACGATATAGGGTTTGAGTGATGATAGTATAACAAGAAGCTCTATGAATAAGGTTCTGGCATTGGGTTTGTGTGAGGTGGGGAGATATGATACCATTTTGTAGGTAAGCATGAATTTCATGGTGCCATGGAGATTGAGGGCCAACCAAGATGCACACCTATGTTGATTCATCATTCTCATACGTAGGCTTGTGTAGTTGCTTAACTAAGAATTCATATTGTGTAGCCTCTTGCAGGATCTCTAAAAGTGAGCCAATAGTGGCCATGGCATTTGCAGCTTTGTTTTGCAATTGGGGTATCTATATGAACTATATCTGAGTAAAATATTCCCTCACAATATCTACCAACTCTTTGTAAGGTTGCAACTTGTCATCTTTGGTTTGATATTCATTTGGAACCTGTTTGATGATGAGTTGTGAATATTTGAAGACCTATAACTCTATGATGTTCCATTTGACTACTATTTTGAGTCCTGCAATAAGGGCCTCATACTCTGAGATGTTGTTGGTACACTAAAAATATAGTTTAAAATATTTAGGAATGTAATTTCCTTGAGGTGTAACCATAAGTATGCTGGCTCTGGAGCCATGATATGTGTAATATCTATCAAAGTATAACTTCTAGGAGGGTTGTATGTCTATTATAAAAAGGTGCTCATCTAGAAATTCCATAATGAGGGGGTGATCTACAACCAATGGTGCATCTACCAAGTGATCTGCTATAGCCTATCCTTTGAGAGCCTTTTGATCAATATATTGGATATCAAATTCATTGAGAAGCATGGCCCATTTAGCTAGATAGCCTGTGAGCACCATACATGTCAACATATATTTTAAAGGATCAATTTTTGATATGAGTTGCACAATGTGGCTTAACATGTAATGACACAACTTCTGAGTAGCAAAGACTACAACTAAGCAAGCCTTTTCCATTTGTGTATAATTGAGCTCATATCCCACTAGAGTATGATTGATGTAGTAAATAGCCCTTTCCTTACCTGCATCATCAAGTTGTGCTAGAAGAGCACCTAGTGTGGTTGGGGTAGTTGTGATGTAGAGTATGAGTGGATGTCCTACAACCAGAGGAACCAAAATAGGTGGATTAGCTAAGTATTGTTTGATTAGTTAAAAATTGCATTGGCAAATGGGGTCCCACCTAAAATTCTAATCTTTTTTGAGTAAATGTGTGAATGGTTGACACTTGTCAGTGAGCTGTGAGATAAACCACCTAACTAATTGTAGCTTTCCTTGAAGAGAGTGAAGCTTCCTGAGTGTCTTAGGAGGAGCCATATCCATAATGGCCTTGACCTTCTTAGGATCAATCTCAATACCATGAAATGATACAATGAATCCTAGGAGTTTTCCTAATGTAACATTGAAGACACATTTCTTAGGATTGATCATGAGACGATATTTAGCCAATCGATCAAATACTTCCTTGAGATGGGACAAGTGATCAAGGGAGTTAAGTGATTTGACTAAAATATCATCCACGTAGTCCTCAAGAGTTTTATGGATGAGGTCAAGGAAGATGACCATCATGACACACTAATATGTTGCCCCAACATTCTTTAACCCAAATGGCATCATGTTATAAAAAAATGTCCCCCAAGAGGTGGTAAATGATGTCTTATGTTGGTCCTCCTCTGCTATCTGAATCTGATTGTATCTAGAGAAACCATCCATAAGTGATACTTGAGTTTGTGGCCTATGGTGAGATCAACAATCATGTCTATGTTTGGTAACTAGAAATCATCCTTTGGACAAGCCTCGTTGAGATCTCTAAAGTCTATGCAAATTTTGATATCACCATAAGGTTTTGTGATAGGTACCATGTTGGAAATCCATTCTAAATAGTCAATTTGAAAAATGATCTTTGCCTCTAGTAATTTTTATAACTTTGCTTTAAGCAGTGAAGCAACTTTGGGGTGCATCTTACAGAGCTTTTGCTTGATAGGTTTGGCCTTAAGATCCATGACGAAATGGTGTACTACTAACTTGCGGTCCAACCCCCACATGTCTTAATAGGACCATGCAAAGTGACCAACATTTTCCTGGAGGACTTTGATGAGAAGGTCTACCTACTTAGGTCATAGAGATGCCATGATATATATGATCTATGGTATCTCGATCAGACTGATATTGACCAGTCTAGTTTCTTCTATTAAGATTGATGATATGGTAGGCCTATGATCCTCTAGGGTGAGGATTAAATCTCTATCTTTGGGTGAATCTAAGAGGTTTTCACCATCAGATATGTCCTTTATTTTCTTTTAATTTTTGAATCATTCAATGGCGCTCCAGAGGAGTTTTCACCAGAGGATGGTTTTCTTTTGCTTTTTTGTCTGGTTTTTCAACTCAATTTTGTGACTGGAGATTTCTTCCTCCCAAAAGTAACCTATTGGATCCAATTTGTAGACATATGCTGATGGTGGTGGTGGTTTTTTATGTAGTGTTTCTACTCCCATGAATTTAAGGAGCACATGCTTTGTAGAGAATTTGTCAACATGGACAACACTTGGTTGGTCCTAATCAATGAGTTCAGGGTGAGCAAGTGGTAGGTCTGAGATTTAAGTATAATTGGCAAAGCACAGAGGCTCCTAGGATAATTATGTCAAGGAAAATATCATCATAGGATTTCTTTTCTACCTCCTCAAGAATGTCTTCGACCTCAATGAGACTATTTTGGATGTTTGTGAGGGCATGGCCTTCTTTCATAGTACCCCCAATTATGGGGAGTCCATAGCCTAAGCCTTTCTTTTTCTTTTCTTGGTATGCTTTTATAGGCTACCTAATGCCTAATTCTAGATGACCTAGACCACCTCCTTGATTATCCCATTTCTCAGTGGCAAGGCGATGTGACTAGGGATATTTTTGTTTAAAGTGATTAAGAAAGTCTTCACTTTTTGCAGGTGGCTCTCTGTATAGGCATGTGCTCATGTTTGGAGGTGTTTCATATCCATTGAGGATACCTTTGGTAATAAATGTGGGAGGGCCCAACTATCTAAGTTGAGAGGTGGTATTTGGCCTTGGCCCTTGATGTGTTAGGCACCCTTGAGTATGTAGATCAAGTGGTAGAGCACCACTAGCAAAAGCATCTGTGAGTATGTAGATCAAGTGGCCCTTGATGCTTTTGCTAGTGGTGCTCTACCTCTTGAGGATAAAATGGTATCTGGATCATGGAAGGTGCCAAAGGAACTGGCCATAGTGTGGCCAACTTTAATTCCAAGCCAATAGTTGGTGTATGAAGCTTTGACTGCATTGCAATAAGCAAAGGGTTTAGGATATGTGTGGATGCTTACCTCAGTGCCATTATGTGGAAATTTGACACACTGATGGTATGTGGATGGAATGAACTTCATGGCATGAATTCATGGTTGGCCAAGGAGGATGTTGCATGGAAGGCTAAGATCAACTACATGACAAACTATTTCTTAAGTGGTTGGGCTGACTCTGAGAGGGAGCAAGATGGTTCCTTCAGTGGTGCACTCCAAGTTGTCATATGCTTTAATGGTAATTACCTCATTAATGATATCTACCTCAGTGTATCCTACCTATTTGATGAATTTTAAAGCACATAGATTTAAAGCTGATCCATTATCTAACATGACCCGTTTGATTGCAAAATCTGAAACCATGATAGCTATGCAAAGTGGAAGTATATGTTTAGGTTCAACTGCTAGGATGTCAAAGGTCTTGAAGGATAAAGCACATGATGTGAAAAGGTGGTTAACCAAGTGGTAAAACTTAGTAGCATTTATGTCAGTAGGGACACGTGACTCATGGAGAGTACTGTCGAAGATCTCTTGATAAAGTGGGCTTGTTCATAAGAGATCTAGAATGAAAATTTGAGTTGGCATGTTTCCAAGGTGTTCCAAGATATTATATTGTGGTCCTAATGGGGGTGATCCTGATGAAGGTTCTCTTGATGGAGGTGGCCTTGATGGTGTAGATATAGATGGGCTAACTATATTGAGTCGAGCTTGGTGAGTAGTAACTACACATTGGGTAATGTTTATAACATTGATAGATGACTCAACTTGTGATATGTAGCCAATAAGGTTTCCATACTCCAAGTATGCTGAGGTATAGTTTTGAGACTTATCTTGGTTATCACCTTGTTTATTTTGAGCATTGTTGGGTTTGTTGGTAGGAGTGTTTGTAGGTGCTTTTCCTGTGTTTGTGTTATGTAGAGGAAAAGAATTTTGATATATCATTAACCCTACATTGGGTGAGGCTTGTGTCTCCACTGTGATCTCTTTTTGGTCAATAAGGTCTTGGATGTAGTCCTTGAGTTGCATGCACTTGAGGGTGGTATGTCCTTTGACATAATGAAATTTGTAGAATTCATTATCCTTATACTAGGATGCTCTAGACTAATTAGGTTCCAAGGGTTGTGTTTGTGGATGTCGGATAAGATTATCTTTGGTTAGTTTCTCAAAGATTGTATCAAGAGGTTCTCCCAATGGGGTGTATACATAGGGTTGTCTGTAAACATGTGGTTTAAGTCCAACCAAAAGTGTGATAGTATTAGTCTAATTTTGATGGCTAGGCATTTGGACATTGTGTGGGTTGTTTTGTGTAGGAGGCTGCTAATAGATTGACGATTGTTGCTGATAAGTTTGTTGTTGACAAAATGTGGTAGGTATGTTGGTAGCCACCCCAATGATATAAATATGTTAGGTGTCAGTGACGTTGTTTGTTACTATGTTCTTATTCTTATTCCAATATCATGGTTTTTCATTGCTTGGGCCTTAGTCCTAGATGTTTGCTTTGTAAATTTTGATGACACCATCCGTGATGAGCCCTTGCTCAAGCCCCATCCCATTTTCCTTAATGTCATTGTATGTTTGTAAAAAATTCATAACCATGTGATGGGCAATACTAGGATGTGCATTTTTTATGAACATTTTGACAAGGTGACGTTCGAGGATGGTACATGAGATCCTAGTTGTGAGGGTTTGCCAACATTGTAAGTATTCTCCAAGGCTTTCTCCTCCTTTTTTCCTTGTATGAACTAGGTTTGCCACGAATAACTTAGTCTTGAAAAGATGAGCATATTGAGCCACAAGGGCTTTAGAAAGATTAGCGAAGGTTTTAATGGTACCCTGGGGTATATGACAGAACCATTTGAGGGCAGCCCCCCCTAATTTTTTCAAAAAAAGTTGCATGAGGAATACATCATTATAAGCCACTTCTTGGCAATGCATATAGAATTCCTTGACATGTGTGATTAGATCACTTTTGCCTCTAAATTTATCAAACTTGGGGATCTCAAAGTGTTTAGGAAAAGGTGTCATTGTAATGGTTTTGTCAAATGGGTATGGACAATCATTTTTTAATTTAAACATTTTGGAGTCTATCCCATTCTTGAGGGCTTTGAGAGAACATTTCATCTCTTCCAAGTCATAGTTTATAGGTGGGGTAATAGGTGCCCCAATTGCATGATGTATAGTAGATGTTGAAGGTTGATACGGGAAACCTTAATTGCCATATGGTGGGTGTGGAAAAATAAGTTACACAGTTGGTGAGATGGATTCTATGGGTTGTTGGAATATAGTTTGTGCATACTGTTGCATCTGCTAGGTAGACTATTGATGGGGAGGGTAAGTATGAGGTTGTTTCCCTACTAGATAATTCTACGTGGATACCTGGGCATATTGTTGGCATGATGATTGTGGTTGAAAAGATGGTAGTGTTGGTAGTGCCTGGGTCATGCTTTAGGAATGTATACTTTGCCCAATATGTGTTGGTTTTGCCCCTACTTGAGAGAATAAGTGAGTATTAATAGGTGCAAAGTAATTAATGTGTGGAAGAGTGTTCATAGTAGGATATTGTGGTGGAGGGGTGATTTGGCTATTGCCTAAGGGTGGCATAGAAAAATAGTTGGTCATGGGTGGTAATGAATAGACTTGAGGAGTATATGATGAAAGCAGTTGAAGTATGGACATGGATGCAGTGCTAAAGGGGAGGCTTTTGGCATGCCCTTGTGTTGTACCAATACTCCAAGGCCCTAAAGGAAATGAGGCTGAAGTACTTTGGCTAGTAACAAATGGATTGATAGTGATGTTGGGTGGGATGGAAGATGAGGTGTTTGACCCTAGAGGAGGTATTCCGGTGGTGAATGGATTGGTTGCACTTTGAGATGGAAGGGAAAATGTAGTGTTGTTGTATGTAAAAGGGGGATTTTGGGAAGTGGAGAAGTGGGTTGTGGAAATAGATGCAGATGATATACTTGTGGTTGGTTGAGATGTGGTATGTACTAAGGGCTGAGTGAGGATGGGATGGGTGTTTTGTGGAATGGGGGCAGTCACCTGGGTTGAGGGTAAATTTGGGTCTGCTGGCTCTATCTATGGTCATTGGTACCCACTATTGAGTGAAGAGAAAGGATCATGAGGGACAAATGAACTTGTAGATGGTGGTTGCCACCCAAACTTAGGGTGGGTAGGATCTGTAATGTTGGTAGGTGGTGGGCGTCCAAACTCAAAGGTGCCAACATTGTCCCTTAGGAAGTTTGCCATGATGGTTTCTTTTTTTTGGTCTATGATGGCATTAACAATGGTTGCACGACTAGGTTGGTTCATGAAAGCATCAATATCTATGGAAGAACCTATCTCTTTAGAGGTTTTTGGTGGTGGATCCAATGGTGTCATGGAGACTATGGGGTATGGTTGAGCCTGAACTATTCCACTACCATGACTAGGATCCATATCCTTCATTTTTTGCATGTTTTTACCAGAACATGTGGTGGGTAGCATGAAAGGATAACTTCTCAAAGGATGAAAATGTGAAAAGGATGATGATAAATGTGTACATGAAAGGTGACTTGCCTAAGTATGACTAGGGTGGATTGATTTCCTAAAATGCAAAGAAGAGTGGGTGTAAATGTGTTTAATGATACTTTAGGGACCTAAATGATATGGTACTAAGTGAAGTAAATTGTGTTTCCCTTAAGTGTGATCTTAAAAGTGTAATGGTGATATCAAACCCTAAGGTAGCCTTATGTTGGGTTTTGGGAAACAAAGAAGGATCAAGTGTGTATCCTAACCTTTTTCTCAAGGTGATGTGGGACACAAGTGACAACCTATCTTAGAAAATGCTTAGTTTCAAGGATAACTATGATGGTGAGATGGATGGAAATTTTTCTTTAGGGAAACAAATTCTAATAAAGTGATGGTAAGACATTTCTAAGTGTATGAGTATAGTGGAGGGTGCTAGGGCTTAATGATATATGTGGAGGATTTCTAAAAACCTAAGGTTGATGACAAAATGGGAAGGGATGATTCTATTTTAAATGCTTGAATGGGATAGTGATTTTATGTGGAAGACTAAATCTATGAGGAGAAAAAGTGCATAAGTGTGTGTGGAAGAAGAAGGACCTAATTAGAGTGGGTAATACTAGAGTTGTTGATAAGGCTATGGTTGACACCTCATCAAAGAGTTAGGTTCTAAATTTTGTAATCCCACTCAATTTGCAATGCAATGTTTCCACCGTCTTTCTCAATTTGGTCTAGTTTGGCGATCCTTGGGCTGGGGGTATATTTCTTGTGTTCTGCTTCTATTTCCTTGTAAACTGGTATTTTTGGAAGTTTAGCCTTTTTGAACTTAGTCTTAGTTTGGCTTAACATGAGATAATTTTGAAGGATTTGATCGCAACAATGAGGTTTTATAGGCAGTGACTATGCTAAGTATACCTTTTAACCTTAGGTTGGAAACATAAATCAATTGAGGAATAGTTAAGTTTCCAGAAATGGTCAAGTAGTGAAGTGGGGCAAACTAGGCTTAGGATTTGTTGTGAATGATCTTGCTAATAATCCTTTTGAACAAAAGTAAGGAGAACCTATTTTGAAGGCAAATGTGTTGTTTTTGGTCAAGCAGGATAGGTAACAAGGACAGTTTGTAAGAGATAAATTTGGGCTAAGGAGAAAAGTGTTTACTTGCAACTAAATTTCGGTACTAGTTGTTTTTGAGATAACAAGTATAGCTTTCGAAAAGGTAAAATTGAACCAACAAGACAAAAGTTGTTGTGAATGGACTTGCTAACAACTATTTTCTTTGAAAAATCAAAAGATGGGATTTTACTGATGTGAGGGATTTATGAGCAAACAGTTTCTCAAAGGACAAAGAAACTTTGAGAAAGACAAACAAATGATCTCTTTACCAAAAGGATTTGATAATAACCATAGAATTGTGTATGTTTTTACAAATGTTTTTTCACAAGTTTTGAGCACAAGTAAGACAATTCAAACACACTCTTTATCCCTAGGGTCAAATTTTTGGTTGCAATATACTATTCAATGGCCCACAATTTGGTGTCTCCTAATTCTAGTGCAATATATCCCTCTAATCGAAGAGGTGAGTCAATATAAGAGTTGATCGATAAATGATACACATCAAAGAATCTTCAAGGCATGGCAACTAGAAGTCCCCCTTTTGCGGGAATAATGACCCTTGGAGATGAAACCCAAGTGGCCTTATGCCTCTACCAGGGGAGCACAATGGTGAGTAATCTTGAGGGATGCTATTTCCCTTGCATCATGAATGAACATACCATGGAAAAAAATTGAGAATTTTGACTAAAAAAGGGTTGTAAATGGGTCTATGGCATCTCACCAAATGGTTGTTACATATGTGATCCACTTAAGAATCTATTTTGGACATGCTAAAATTGTAGGAAATTTTTCCCACCTTAGGCTACCCCCAGAAACACACCACCCGAACTTGGGTGATTGAGAAAGAAAGTTTACGTTTCCCCTCATTTATATATTGGCCAAACTTTTTACCGGTTTGAGCTTCTCACTAAAGGGGATGTGCTTCCTAGAGGTGGATGAACTTGCTAGAAGCACTCCTAGGTTGTTATGGATGATCTTGCTAACAAATTTGGTATATGCATCATGTACTTTAAAGGTTTTAAGATACAAAAAGAGAGAAGACCAAGATGTGCTACAGTGCACAATCTCCAAACATGCAAGACACTTGATTCATTTCTATTTGGATGCTTTAGTGTATCCTAACAAATTAGTTTCTGAAGTCACACATGAGCTTAGCTTTCAATTATTTATTTCCAACTTCACAGCAATGGTCAACAAAAAGAAATTGAGTCAACAAAAGATAAATCACACGTGAAAGCTTGTGAAAAGGAGGGAATAAGAGTTTTTTTACTTTAGAGCATTCAAGATTTGATGGATTTATCTTAAGCCCCAAAATGAAAGTGTTTGCACATAATGTTCGTTTGCACCTTAAATAAAGTGTTCATCACATTTGGTTTGGTTTTAATACTTGGCATTCAAGAGTGGATTTAATTAGATTTATCCAAACATTCCAATGAGAAACATTCTAAGATTAAATATTCATTCCATGAAAAAGCGAGAATTGGTTCATTTTTAAGAAACTAAAAACATAGTTTTTTCTAACAATTAGTCTAAGAAACCTACAAAAAAACCAGTTAGCATTTCACTCCAAATGGTACCTACAATAGAGAAGTGTTAAAATTTGTAGCTGGTCAGTCAAACCTTCAAACCCGTAGGTGTAGACCGTGATCTCACAGCATGGGAACACAACTAAGGGTTGCAGGATTGAGGTACATGAACTAGTGAAAAATGCAGAAAAGTGGGCCATGGGATAAAAAGTGACAAAGAAATCCTATGAAATAGAAATCCCGTGGGTTTTTGGGGGAGTGAACTCTTGTTGATAGATGGGTTAGTGGGTTTGATTGGAAAGAGAAAAAGTGGGTTTCAAGGGTTGACTAACTAGGTTAAGCATTCCCACATGTCTTTTCCAATGATCCTACTGGTAAGAACTAGCATTCCCATGGGAATAGGGTTTGCAGGGATGTGGAGGGGTGTGTTTAGTGACATGTGGTGATGATGGCTTGAGGCAAATAATGATCCCACATTTATGGGTTCACATTACCACTAGTTTATGGCTATGATCTCTTAGTTGTGGGTTCACAATTTCAGGGTGGCGGGATTGTGAACAAAGTGCATAGGAAAGTGTTTGAAAGGAGAAACCAATTTTATGGATGGGAGGGCATTTCCTGAAAAGAGAACTGTGTGCCTATAAAGAATATTAGAAAACCACCTACATAAGCATATTAGCACAAAATATCAGTTTGGTTAGTCTAATATATAACAAACAAAAATATGATTATAGTGAGCCAAATGCGAGGTCCCACTAGGCATGCCAAAATGTATCACCTAATCTAGTAGTGTAATAAAGGAATACTAACTAATAATGAAAGCATATACAAAACTAAAAAGTTAACACTTATGATAGGACAAGGTTATCACCAAAAAGAAGGCAAACCAAGAATGGTAAGCTCCTTATGGTATAACCTTTTGATGACGTGGATATGTCCCTAATGGATAGAGGTGTGTGCTCATAGTGTGCTCAAGCTTCCAATGGATGGGCGGATTATCAAGTGTGTGTATAGGTGAGGGTTTTAACAATGGAGGTATGGATGGATTTCAACATTATGATGGTGTAAAATGGCTATGATGGAGTAGTTAGTGGAGCATTATAAGTTTGCATGAAAAGTGGATGATATTTGTGGAGGGAGAGAGTTTCATTTATAGACTGGGAGAGAGTTTCATTTATAGACTAAGGGGTAGAGGGATGAATGGCCAAGATGCAAGGATTGGGAAAAGCTTATGGAGGGCTAGGATGTCTTAAAAGGAAGCACATGGATTGTGCTAGTTTTGAGCCAATTAGGAGGTGACACATGTCATAGGGTGATTGGATGGAGGGAAGGGCAAGATGAATAGTCAATAAAGGAGGCTTAAGAGATAAGGGTTTCATAAATGTTCATAAATGCTTTGTAAGAACTTTTAATGCTTGTGTAAGAGCCATAAATGCTTGAGGGTGAGGGTGAGGATGAGATTGTTGAATTTGACTTGGGTTAGCAAGTCTTAACCCTTTCTTGAAGTTGTGCACATGTTTAGGAGGGGGATTAGGCTTAGCTTAGAAAGGGGGTTAGGGGGTAAGTGGCTTAGCTTTGATGGGATGAGTTAGTTAAGTGGCTAAGTGAGGTTAGCATGAGTGGATGGGTTGGATTAGGGATAAAGGTAGGTTCTAGGGGTTTAAATATTTTATTAAATGATTTATTTGATAAAATGGGGATATGGGATTAAATTAAATATATTTGAGAATTTATTTATTTTAATAGAGGAATAGGGATTTAATTGATAAGTTGATTTTGGGTTATCATTTTATTTTATGAATTGGACTATAATTAATTAAATTAATTAATTAACTAGGGGATGATGATTAATTAATTAAATAATAAATATTTAATTAGTAATGTCCTAGGAGATGACTAAATACAATTACCTAGTGGTGTAATTAGATTTAGGTGTCTATGGGGATAATTAGAGGTTTAGGGCTATTAGTCAATTCATTTATGTTCTTTATCGTTCTTGGCTCACACGCCTTCCATCCAATGGACTAAAAATCATTAACAATTGAATACTTGATTTCCTACTACTCCCCATATGATGTCTAAATGGTTTGCACAAGTTTGTGGGTTTCAAGAAAACTTATTGAACAATAATGTCTCTAGTGCCCCATTTTGGTACCTTCACAATGCATCCACTTTCTCTTTGAGTAAGTTTCCTTTCTCATACATCATTCTCTTGTATTTGAACATCATGAATAACTGTGGTAATATTTGGATGATATCCTCATCTATTTCTTAATAAAAGTCTAGGCTTGAAATCTATTTTGGATAATCTCAAAGGCATTATGTAGTCTTCATAAATAAAATTTCATACTATATGTACTTTATGTTCATCACTAGGTTTGTATATGTGTGATATGTAGAATCTTTGGTTACACCATAGAGTTTATTCATATATTAAAGCATCCTAGTTGATGGTGTCACTTTATTAAAATCTACAATCATTTTGACTTATTTCCAAGGCTACTAATTAGATCATTCCTCAAATTGAGACCACATTCCTTATATGGCATTGTCATAAATAATTAGTGTGCCTATCATGTTTTACATACATGTTGACTATAATATGTGAGATAACTCGTATTTCTATTTGTTTCAAATTTGATATATCTTCAAAAGATCTAGACCTATACATTCCCTTTAGATAAAATTTCTACAAGATTATCTTCATACATTATATAATGCATTTCCTATGATTCCAAATTGGCATATGTTATTTAAAATGAGTACCCATGAAAAATATTTCACTATTGACATATTTTGATACATGTTGATAATTTTTTTGGAAGTTCTTATTTCACATAGATATGGAGGACTTCTACCTAAGGTTGTTGAACTAAACTTTACATCAACTGATGATATTCTCCTTGAAGTTTTTATGTATTTTAATTGATTTCCTTTTGAACATATCATGCAATCATCTACTATCACAGAATTCCTTAAGTCTATAATTTAGTGAAGCACTTGGGCTTTGTGTATATGAAACAGTTGATCACATCTTTCTATAAAATGTTGTCTCCTATTTGATAATTGTCAAATAGTTTGTGTAGCTTCTATATGCTTTCAAATTAGGCCAACAAAGTGTTTGGATCTACTTCAATATTCCATTTATTATGCATGGATTGTGTATCCTTGTACTTTATGAATGACATTACTTTGAGGAGTAATATTGAACATTACTGATGCAAGAGAATCTTGGTTACTTTGGCAATGTAGTCTAGATTGAAATCCATTTTGGATAATCTCAAAGGGATTATGTGTTGTGTTAATATTTTCTTAGTTATTATTTTGAAGGGTTTGGGCTACATCATTGTCTTTGTTTGTAGTTTGAGGAATGGTCATTTTTGTTCATGTTATCTCTTTTTGTATAATTGGCTCCTTAATGTGGACATATCATGGATCTTGAACCTAAGCTTGCAGAATCTAATTCCATCAGTTTTGTGAGTTACCCTTCTCTTTTTTCAAGGTGCACTTATGTCCCGACATCTCAAATAACTTGCAGGTTTGACTTCAGCGAGGTTTTGTTCGACATCATAGATTTATGTACTCTTGGGGATCTCTTCTTAGTTCATGTGTGGATCTATCCTTATCCCCAAAAATGTTAATTTTTTTCTTGTGAGGTTGTTGAATTCTCTTTTGAGGAAGGACCTATATTTTATTATAATCTTCCTAACATGCCAACTTCTAGTCTTGTTGGCTATATAATTAGTGATCTAGGATTAGGAAAGGTCAAATTAACTTAGATAGAAGGAAAATAAAAAAATGTTTGGCTATGTAAGCTTGAGCTTTTAAGCTCATTGATTGTATTTTGAATTTATTTGGCTACATCCATGTAGGCCTTAGGCCTAACATGTTGAATGCAGATTGTCTCATCATTTCTGCATTGACGTCTCTTTAATTTCTTGTGATTTCTCCTATATTAGTTGGCTTCTGTGTGTAACTCTAGTGAGGGTTTATTAGGAGTGCATTTTCTTCCCTCCTACCTTGTGTCAATCACCTATAATTCTCATTTATAATTAATGACTCAAAGAGAAATCAAAACTCCATTGAACAAAATTGATGCATGCAAGATCTTAGAATCCCCAAGGAAAATGTCTAACCTTGCAAGAGGGGTAAGAAACCATAGAAATACATAATAAGATAATGTCAAGAAAAGAAAATCATATGGGAATTTATCATTGGATTATCATTAATTTTTCCTACAAATGCGTCTAATTACATAACCATTATCAATACACAACTACAAGAGGTTTCACAATTGATTGTCCCTAAAAATTATAAATCTAACCTTCCAAATTCTTTTCAGCTACATTTGAGAATCTACCTCATGCCACACTTCATGCCCTAGTAGATTTCACTTATAGGCTTCACCTTGCATTTCCTACAACTATAATAACTATGCTACTTATATACATGATCACCAACTACAAGTCATCTTGTCCGATCATTAAATTTCAAGATAAAGGAAAAATGTTATAAAAAACAAGCTAGTACCCAAATCCATAAGAATGACCCCAAATGAATACATTGCATTGTGAAAACATATAAGGGGATTAATAACACATAGAATGATGTGCCAACATGCATTGCATGTTGTGAATCTCCAATGTGCATGCTAGATCTCACCAACATGACCATTCAAACAAGAAAGCTAGAATAAGACTAGATCAATCTCAAGATAACTTCATCTAGAATTATTGAAACACCTTGCAAAGCTAGATGACACTATAAGGATCACATAAGATAACAATCCAACTGGATCAATCAAAAACTAAAACAAGAATAAAAAAGACCTAGATGAAAAGTAAACAGAATAATTGAAAGAAATTATTTTTCGGTGATGCAATATTGCCAATAACTTGAGGATCCTCATGCATAAAAATTTGTGGTTTATTGGCCTCACATGGATTTTTTCCAAAAACATCACTTGCCTTGTTTTGCATTTCCACTTTATCTATAGATAGTGGAGGAACAAAACCTCAATTTCTCCTTGGGACAAGGAAACTATATTCAGTTGGTCTCCACCAAACTCTACTCGTACTTTCATATTCTTTAGAACCTCTAATTTTCCTCCATCCTCAAAGACAACCTACATGACCTACCTAAGGAACACTTTTTCCATCCTCCTCTTCTCTACATACAATTGTAGATCTAGAACATGTTATCCAGAACCAAAAAACCCTTCTTCCCCCGATTATTATCTTCTTCTAGAGTATGGGCCTCTCTAAGAACAACATCAGTCACTCCCTCCTTGTGACTTTCCACTATCTATATGGCTTCGATATATTAGCCCAATTGGTCTTAAGTTTAAGGTCTTTGTTGACATCAATTGGATAGGTCCCTACACCAATACATTGATTTCTTATATATAAGGCAAATAAACGGAAACATTTCATACTTGATAACCTAGACCAATTTTCCTAGCTTAGAACATAACTCAATAGAGTGGAAAGGTCATCAAAGGAATGAATAATATTGACGCAAATCCTTGCATGTGTATCATCCATTTCATTATAGCCATCAAGGTGTCTATAGAGAAATTTAGCCCACCAAATGACTAAGTTTCTGAAAATAAGACTATATAATATCTTGGATGATATTTAAACAAGTTTCTACAAATTTAGAATGCAATTTCAATTACTTGACGAAAAAGAGCAAAAAAAATTTAAGGAATGTGAAAATTGAATATTTAACTATAATGTACACACTTATATAATTCCACGTTTGCATATAGGTGTTATATACTTTTCATAATCAACTTTTTTGATTTGTTCATTTAAACAAAATTGAAAAACAAGTTAATGTTCTAGAGATGTTAAATAAGAATATTTTTTTTGTGTGCTCTTATTTTACTCTACTATTTCTAAATAGTTGACTAGAAGAGCTTATATAAACCAGCAATCACACCTTGGTGTCCAATGCATACATCGAACAGGTGTAGAATGTTAATTAGAGAAATTTTAAAAAATGTTGAGAAGAAGAGACAAAAAATGTTAAAACACAATGGAAGTATGTGATGCTTTACATGATTGTAATTGCCTCTAATATATTCTCAACCACTCATCATTCCAATCATTTTCTTCTTCTTATATAAGAAAATCCGTTCCACACAATTACTTTGAGATCTATAATAGCAAAATAAAAACATATAAATATAATTATTAAATACTTTGAAAATTTATGATTAGAAGTAAAATACACCAATTAGTAAGATTCCAAAACCCATAGAAACATATTAAATACCTTTTAAAATTATTTAATTAAATATTAGTATTAAAAAAATTATAATTATTAATTACACATTCCAGACTCATTCCATTTGTAAAAAAACAAAGAGGGAGGTGGTAAGCCACCAACGACGATGACACCATTCTTTTGATTAGGTTTGTTCAAAACTGACTATTTCACATTAGATGTTGGACGCGGCTATGCACCTTTGACCAAAATTGAAAAAATTGAAACTTTTAGTGCATTCTGCCTCGACCTTAGCCAATGTCTTAGGTAGGGCGAACAATAAGATCGATGGCTGTTTGGTTAGTGACTGCCATATCCTGCTATTTCGCTCATGGGCATTGTGCAACTTTAATGCTATCAGAAATAAGCTTCAAATTGGTGGCAGAACCTCCATTGACGACTTCCTCTCTGGCGACCTCTTTCAACCTCTCCACCGCTCCTCTAAATCTCACATTTTCCTCACTTTCCATCAACAATTCAACCTTTTCAGAGACCTCCTTTGCCCCAGTTACCCTATTTTCATCCTCTCGACTCCTCATCCTCACCCCAAACTTCCATTCCTCCACCACACGCTTGCAATTCACAAACTGATCCAACGCAAGAGGAAACCCCAGCATTGGAACACCTGCCGAAATGCTCTCCATAACAGCATTCCATCCACAGTGGCTGAAAAACCCTCCCACGGAAGGATGTTCCAAAACCTCCGCCTGCCTAAACCAACCCGAAATCAAACCCCGCTATTTACATTCCTCTAAATATCCAGCCGGCAACATTTCAGAGACATGCGAGGCCTCTCTATCTGGACGAAGCGCCCACACAAAATAGCACCCGCTCTGCATAAGACCCGTTGCTATTTCCCTCACCTGAGCTCTCGAGATCTGGATAAAACTGGCGAAGGAAACGTATGTGACCGACTGGGCCGGTTTGTGATCCAGCCATTGACTGCACTCTGAATCGCCCTTCTCGTCCTGACAGACACGGGCCCTTATCAGTGAACCCACACACTGCACCGAAGTTCTCTGGCGCATCGCCTCCACTGCACTGCGATCCAAGTCATAGAAAGAATTCACCACAACCCAATCTGCTTCCCTTACATTTATTAGGCATTTCGCTATTTCATTGCTCAGAGGTGAGGCAGAGAGAATCTCGTGCGGAAGCTCTGCCCGTTTTATAGAAGGAATCCCAGGGATACAGTCTATACACGCTTGCGACCCAACTGCAACAACAAAGTTAAAAACTCAGTCTTTTTTATTAGTCTTTTGGGTTTGTTAAGTAACAAATTGTTCAATCTCTGATGGTTTAAAGAATGTAAACATACCCAAGTCTATATGGTAAAAGATGGAGAAGGTTGTGACAGACATCGGCCACAGTGCTACGGAGTGGAGATTGTGTCTTTTAGCAAGAGGCACCGCCCATTTGAGGAAAGTGTCAGCCACTATGCAGGACGGGGCGTTTCCCGAGCGTTTGAGATCTGTTATAAGATCGCTGACATGAGATTCCATGTTGGAGAGCGAGAGAAAAAAGTTGGTCATGTTGCCCCACCTTTCTTTTTCCCCCACTACGCAGTCCGGAATGATGGTTGCTCGAATATCCAGGCCAAGCTTTTGGGCATGGGAGAATTCATCGTCCTCGGCCTTTGTCAGGATTTTGTGCCAGGATTCAGTGAGCACAAATGTAACAGAGATTCCAAGAGAGGCGAGCTTTGTGGCGAACTGCATCATGGGATTTACTTGGCCTCTCACTGGATACGCAACAACTACTGCATGCCCTGCCATTTTTTCTCTGCAATTCGAACAAGCAACGGCAATCTCAAGGCTTAAAATGTTGTGTGTGTAATTTAGAAGTCGTAAAGACTAAGACATCTTGGTTGGTGGGGGAGTAGGTGGAGCAACCTGTTGGAAGTATCAGGGTTCTGAGAGGGGGTGAATCAGAACACTATTAAATCGTTCCAAAATCTGATTTCAATCATTTTCAATTCACAATTTACAGCAGTGGAGAATCAAATTGTACTGAAATGTAAACATAATATCAACTCACAGGAAGAAGAGACATCGATTTTGTGTCGAGTGGAAAACCTTCGAAAATCCTCACGGTTTCGTCATAAAGAGAAAAACCACTCCATGAACCTGTATTCTTTATTGAATTTCAACTCTTTTACAATCAGCAGCTTTGTAACGCTCCGCCAAGGGATTCAAAAGAATTAACCTAAAGTTTCACTAAGTTTGCTAAATATTTTTTTTTTAAAAGTAAGAATGTAAAACATACACATCAAACACATAGTAGCGGAAGCAATAACATGTAATCATTGACAAACATACATTGCAAGTTACATTTCCTAAGGATCCCAAGACGTTGAGTCACATTTAAATTTAATTAATTCTAAGTCTAACAACTATCACATACATATGAAAGAATAATCAGAAAGTCCCATGTCCATAATATACATTTGTTCCGAATGCCTCTCGGCAAATTAATTCGGAATGCTCAATCATCCACTGTACAAGTCACAGGGTATAAAAGGCTTAAAAGAATATACATATGTATAGATAAAGATACAACATCCTCAAATCCATGATACAAAGTACAGTAAAAATATATGAAACTATTCACCATACTTGATACATCCATACATCCATAATGATAAAACATCTATCATAAAATCTAACCATCCATCATAATAATCCAAGAACATAGTGAAGGTAAATGCCAATCACGAAAACTCCAGCCACGGTGACCATGGTACGGATCTCAATGGTAAGAGTAAAAAGCACTACCACCCGACCGCGTGGAACCTAAATGGTCCACTCCCACCGCGCTGAGGAGATAGTCTCAAGTCCCAAATAGGATAACAAAACCTATAATCATAAATACTCTCTAAGTCCAGGAAATCCTATAAGTATGCTAACTCAAGGGTTCCTAAAATGATCGACATCTAAATCCCAGAGGTACCACAAGACACGTAGGAAACCTAATATGCAAGCGGGAAAGTGTCATCGCAAAAGTCACGTAGAAGTTACCCGAGCAATCCCTTAGGAATCACGGGTCCCTACTGATCCTGCGGCCACTAGTATCCTCTCGTACTGACGAGGCATACTATGGAATGCAAGGTCGTAACCAAGCGTTCTCTCTACCCCATCCTAGTCTGTACTAGCACTCAAGGCATGGGAGAGAACATACAATTATCTTATTAGGTTCATTTTCCCTTATTTAGTGTAAATGTTTTCACTTATTAAAACAACTTACAATGGGTTACTCCAGGCAGCCTCTTAGGGCCCCGATCCCCATTGCAAGCCACTTCCCGACTCTACACATAGATAACCTACCCTAGGCTCATGAAATCATAAATCAAAGAATCATAATAAAACCACCTCAGTCCTATACAAGCAACTGAAAAGACATCATAAAAGATAAGCCACAAAACTACATCAGTTCTTCATGAGCAACAGATAAGCACCAAATAATAATCATATGACCACGACAGTTCTCTATCAGCAACTGAAGGCATCAATGATAAATCACAAAATCCAATGGTTCTCCAATGAGCAACCAAAAAGTATCCCAATAGTAAGTTTCAATACTGATCGAAGACTCCAAAATGGTCAAGTCAAAACATGACATCATCAATAACATAACAAACACTTCAGTCCTCTCAAGCGACCGAAAAGCAATCCAAGTATAACTGATCGAGACTCAAAAATGGTTAACAAATATAACTGATCGAGACTCAAAAATGGTTAAGTCAAGTATCTCAAATACGTACATCTCAGCTTCACACAAGGAAACTGGAAAGCAATAACAAACAGTAAATACAATCATGTCATAGAGCACTTCAACACATTACCATGGTCGGGTTAAGAAAGATCGAGACCAAATCATCATGACATCACATTCACAACCCCGAGCCTCTGGTAACAACCTAAACTGGTCAAAGCTAAGTTAACCCCAAAACATAAACAGTACAAGAAACATCATAATCTCATAATTTGGTTTGATTTGAAAACACATAGTTTTGAGTTTAACAATAAGGTTTAAATTTTCCAATGTTCGTGTTCAAGTAATAGTCTCATAGTTCAATTTGATTGATAATATACTGTTGAGTTAATGTGAGGTTTCCATTTCCAGTTGAACGTATGTTTTAAATAGACAGAACCCATAGTTTACCCTTACAATTATCCCATTCCTATATCCAAATGATACGCACAATTACCCCTAATTGATTATAGTAAATTTTCTCAAAAAAAAATCAAAGGTAATAATTTATTTATTAAATAATAATTAAATAAATTAAAAACTTCATTTTACAACATTCTTTATTAATTAACTTAATTAAACTAAATTTAATTAAATTAATTATTAAATATAAAACTATATCAATATTATTTAATTGATTAATAATATGTAATAATAAATTTTATTAACAATATTAATAATTAATAATTTAAATTCATTATAAATTAAATTTAATAACATTAATAATTAATTCATTTAAATTAAATACAATTTAAATAGATTATCATTTAACAATTTATATTAAATATAATTTATTTTTAATAAATTAATAATTTTAAAAAAAAATCATAATAAAAAAAAAACAACCAACGTATATTTGAAAAGCCCGCCGGCTTTTAAATGAAGCCGTGCGGCCTTTTGCGTCCGCAGACGGCCTGCTGTCGCAGGCAGTAGTTATTACTACTGCTGCGTACAGCAGTACGTCTGCGTACGCAGAGTAATGTACGCTGCGGGGAAGGTAAGAAATGGGGTAGGGGGGGGGGGTTGGTGGTCCCCACCCTCCCTATTAAATTTTTTTTTAATTTTAATTTTTAATTTTTTTTTCTTTTATTAAATAAGACCCTTCACAATATATATATATATATATATATATATATATATATATATATATATATATATATATATATATATATATATATATATATATATATATATATATATATAATTTTATTTTTTTTAATTTTATTTTTTTAAAAGAAAAAACATTTGTAACCATAGTCTGATAGGTGAGATACGGACAACCATACAAATTTCCAACTTAGAATATTCAATTTTCAATCTCAATTCTTTCCCAAGTTATCTGATAGGAAGATTTGATTAACCGTTTTAATTTCTAAATTACATTTTCTTTTAAATCTCATAATCTCCCAGAAAAAAATGCAATTTTCTTTAAACTATGGACGAGGTTTTCAAATTAATTTATTTTCTTTCAACCATAATATAAGATGGGATATAATTCACACATCCTAGATTTAGAACAAGGGAGCAAAAGATTCATGCAACGAAAACCCAAAGAATCAATTTCCACAATCACAAAGAGGATAGGATTATCAAATTGCATAATTCGACCAGTGATCAAACACAAGACCCTACCTGAACCTGATGCTAACACGCAACCAACTGAGAATTGTGAGAAGATTCGCTTCCAAAATCCACGTCCCAAATTCGTCTCCCAAAATCTGTCTCCAAATTCCTGTCTCGAAAAATTCCCCAAGAATGAACTCACAAAGTTGTGATAAGCAATTTTCTCCTCAAATCGGGGCACTAATTGTGTGTTCACCCGAGAAGACTCTTTGCACAACTGAGTTAACTCCCAAATTAACCTTTATTATCTTTTATTTTATTTTGCATTCATCTTTCATGCACCTTAAGTTGATTTATTAAATAACTTTATTTAATATTCCACTTGACTTCTATTTTAAATTAATTTATTACTTTAATCTCATGTGCACTTTATGAAATTAAAATAACGTTATTAATTTCTATTATTTAATCTTTTAATTTAATTCTCAAATTTAAACTCATGCTTAGATCATGCGATCTAGAATTCTTAATAATTTTATATCTTTCAATTTTTAATTATTTTAGAAACTTAATTGATAACATATTTAATTAATTTAAATAACAATAATATTTAGCATTTATTTAAAAATGAACTCCAAATATATTATTATTAAATTAAATAAATATTATCTTGTTCTAAATTTATCTTTGAACTTTTATCTCTAAATTTAATTCTTTTATTTAATTAATTTCTCAATTAATTAAATATAATTAAATATTAAAATATCATAATAATTTTCTATTAAATTAAATCATTAATTAATCCTTTTAATTAAACTTAATTAATAGAAAATACATCAAGGACTCATAAAGTAACATATGAAAACCCATCATAGAAGAACACATACTAAATCAAACAAAAAGGGTTATAATCACGAAATAACATCATTTGATGCATTCGGAGGGTACTTAACTCAGATACTTGTCCTAATTATCAATTAGGACAATTGGCTAAAGGGTTTAGGATTTGGACTTAAGAGTTTATCTCCCCTCTCTTACCATTGAGATAATGCAATAGGGTACGCTCATCCTGGCAATTCAGGGAAGTTGATACCTAGTACTTGCAACCTGCATAAAATTCACGCATGTACAGACACAATATTCTAAGCTAAACAGACAATGGCAGGAAGTGGTGCATCGTGTAGATCCCGACTAGCAGGTGACTACGACTCCCTTCCTTAACCACATCAAAAACACCATACATAAAGAAAACAAACACGCACACCATACACATGCAGTATGGGGTAAGTATCCATAAGAAAGCACATGTGATAATAAACTATATAACTAATCATCATTGATAATTGAAAACATTGAATAATCATCATACATGCATGAAATATAGAGTACCAAGTCATCTCATCATATAATAAATTGAGTGTAAAACAACATCTAATAATCTGAAAGTAATGCTACTAAACATCAAGTATAAAACTGGCCTAAAAGAGTTTTGGCAATGAAGACTGAAATGCGACTTAGGGGCAGGCACTACAAGCTTCTACTGCTCAGGGTATTTAACCCTTTTATCAGTGTTGTAATTACAACCTTATACACACATATAAATGTGTATGTATGACATTTATACATGCATACAAGTTTATAATAAGACTTTTAGTCTTTACAATCTGTTCTGAAATATATATCTTCTTTCTTCTTTTTTTCAACTCATTCAATTAATTTACAAATGATCTCTATATTTATATAGATAAAATTTGAAACTGCTAAGTTACATAAACCTAACTGAACCAGTTAAGGTTGTTCAAAAACTTCTTTTGAAAAATGTTGTTTAAGAAACTAACTTCAAAACAATTTAGTTTTGAATTTGTCCAGTTTCACAAACTAACAGCCATTATAAGTTTCCAAACTGTGCATGAGTTATTTCCAGATTTGAAGACCCTCAACAATTTAAAAAATTCTTTCTAGAAAACCATTTTAGGATCCAAAATGACCCCATTATAGCCTGAAACTATCAGTCGTATTCTTTTCAAAACTGAACAAGTAATATTCTGGTTTTGAAACCTTCAAGTGACTTCAAACAAAAAAAAAACTTTGAAGAATACCATTTTAAGATCAAAGAAAAACCCATTGTAGAAAAAAATGAAAATATTTTTGCGTTTTAGCAATCAGAGTTTATCCCAAAAAAAAATTCTTTTGAAACCCTTGTTCACAAATTGCTATCTTTAAGAGAGATGCCTGATTGTGCTTTTATTTTGAAGTCATTTGCCAAACTTAAGACTAAAGAAATTTCTTTATAACTCAGCCTTAAAAAAATTTCATGCATTTCATTTTAAAACTTTTAAACCCCTGTCTGAACTGAAAATCATATCTTTGCCCCTTTTTAAGAATGACTGTATTCAAGAAGTCTCAAACCGAAATAGGAATAAATGACAAGAATTATATTGCAGCATACCTTTTCAGCAACATACTTGAAGTTGCTCATTTTATTACCTTTATTATTTTGAAACCCTCATGCATTTGAAGATACTTGTTTTACCTTAAGAATGCCTCTTTTGAAGATGAACCCATTTTTTATCTCTTTTTGTGCATGCACAGGAGAAGAAGAAATAATAAGACTTTATCAACAAATACTTCACAATACAAAATCTGTGCTTTTTCAAGTTGAAAACCTTTAAGTTCCAAAACAAAAATCCGTCACAGTCAAGAAGAATGTATCCAGTTCATAGCAGCAAACCTTTCTTTTACACAGTGACAATCATTTCATATTCGTTGTCAAAGCATCACCCAGAAGTCAAGAAAAATATTTGCATTCGAAGACATTGATATACCCAATTAGCAGAGATGGTATTAGTTTGTTAGAAAAAATCTTCACAAAGGAATCCACAGAGTCTTTCACATAAAACACCCACAACCAAAAATGCTTTTGATAAATGTTTCAAGTCCACTTAACACTTGGCCGAAACATGCACAATATTATTAATGCCTTATACTGACTCATGTCAATAATATATGACCTACTGCTGCCGAAACAATGTTATTTTGTTTTATGTATATGCCATGGGATATGTTATGACTCACCACCTTTTAAATGTCGTCGTGGTCAACAATCTCCCCCATTTTTGATGCAAAATTTTTCACCATCTCATACATATACAAGATGACTTTGAAAAAATAATTCCAACTTATATATACAAGATAATGAACAGAAATATAATTGATTTACCATGAAATGCTGATCCATATCATTGAAACCAACTAACCTGAATCAACCACAAACTGAGAAATCAAATCTAAAACCAAATCTATCAAATCTGAAACCAAATCTGTGAAACCAAACCTCTGAACCAACTAAAATCAATCTGTGTGAAACCAAACCAATCAAACCAAATCTGAAACTAGAAACCAATCTGTGAAACCAAACCTCTGAACCAACTGTGAACCAACTAAAATCAACCTATGTGAAATGTTGAACCTGTGTGAAATGCTGATTAGATTACTCCCCCAAAATTTTTGTGTAAAAAATTGACCACCTGCTTTTCATGAATGCTTTCTGTGAGAGGAGCATAAACCTATCATAGAGTAGTGATTAGGAATAGTGTTTATGCAAGAAGTGATTGAGAGAAAACTCCCAATCGTGTTCTCAACTATTCAAATAGTTCTCTTGGTAGTGCCTTTGTAAAAATATTAGCCACCTGTCCTTGAGTAGGCACATAAACCAATTTGAATTCATTATTTTGAACTTTATCTCTCAAGAAATGAAGTTTGATGGCTACGTGTTTTGTATGGGAGTGCATAATAGGGTTTTTGCTTAATTGAATAGCACTCATGTTATCACACATTATTGAAATAGGTTTTGAAACCTGAATGCCCAAATCAAATAATTGATAATCCATCCAAATTAATTGAGTACAACATGCTATAACTGTAACGTATTTAGATTCACAAGTGGATAGGGTTATACAATCCTGTTTCTTAGTATGCCAAGCAACTAGACACTCACCAAGAAAGAAAGTTGCACCACTGGTGCTCTTTTTATCATCAGATCCACCCCAATCTACATCAGTATAACCGACAAGAGTAAAGTCATTGCTATGAGGATACCATAAACCATAATCAAGAGTGCCTTGAATGTATTTCAGTATTCTATGCACTGCGTTAAGATGTGATTGCTTTGGATCAGATTGAAATCTTGACACCATACATATAGCTTGCATTATATCAGGTCTAGATGCAGTTAGATATAACAAACTTCCAATCATAGATCTGTAAAGAGTCTAATTAACTGAAGGTGAATCATCATTCTTCATTAATTTACAACTAGTTTCCATAGGAGTGCTAACAGGTTTGCATTTTGACATATTGAATTTCTTCAACATTTCTTTGGCATATTTTGTTTGGAAAAGAAATAATCCATGTTCTAGTTGTGAGACTTGTAGACCAAGGAAAAAAGTGAGCACACCTAGCATTGACATCTCAAATTTAGATTCCATGATTTTAGAAAAATGTTTTTCTGAATCATCATTAGTAGACCAAAAAATGATGACATCTACATAGATTTCTATAGCCAGAATGTCATCATTAATCACCTTGCTATATAAAGTGCTGTCTGCCTTCCCACAAGAAAAACCATTTGAAATTAAATGCTTATCCAACCTGGAGTACCAAGCCCTAGGAGCCTGTTTTAAGCCATACAAAGCCTTTTTCAGTCGATAAACATAATCAGGTTTGTCAGCTGATTCAAAACTTTCTGGCTGTTCCATATATACCTCCTCTTCAAGATACCCATTTAAGAAAGCTGTTTTAACATCCATTTGATAAATAGTAAACTTTTTATGACTAGCATAAGCAAGAAATATTCTAATTGATTCCATTCTTGCAACCAGTGCAAATGTTTCACCAAAATCAATGCCTTCTTGTTGAGCATAGCCTTTACAAACAAATCTAGCTTTATTTATGATCACTTTACCTTCTTCATTCAGTTTATTATGAAATATCCACTTTCCACCTATGACATTTTTGTCACTAGGTCTGGAAATAAGTTCCCAAGTATTATTTTTCTCTATTTGATTTATCTCTTCCTGCATAGCATTTTGCCAACAAGAATCTGATAAGGCTTCATCAACATTCCTTGGTTCAAAGTCAACTACTAAGAAGAAATGTTCAGCAATATGTGCCTGTTCTCCTATTTTGGTTTTTCTTTTGGTTAGAATTCCGTTCTCTACATCTCCAATAACTTGAGACTCAAGATGTCTCTTAGCTATTATTCTGGATAAGGTTTTTATTTTTGAACTAGTACTAGTTATTTTAGGACTTGAACAATTTTTTAGTTCAGTTTCATCAGCCAGTTCATTCTCATCAGTTAGTGCATGTTTATCATTTTCAGTATGTTCATTATGTACTATTTCTGATCTCTGAAAAGATGAATCTTCATGGTCTTCTTGATAATTATAGCCCACAAATTTTTTATCAAATATGACATTTATAGCTTCCACTATTTTTTTAAGCCTTTTATTAAAGAATTTATAGGTTTTTCTATGCGTGGAATACCCAAGAAAGATCCCTTCATCAGACCTTGAGTTAAAATTTTCTAAAGAATCACCGTTCTTATTGATAAAGCATTTGCAGCCAAAAATCTTAAAATTCTTGACATTTGTTGTTTTACCATTCCATAATTCATATGGAGTGTAAGCAGTTCTAACTCTGATTTGTGCTCTGTTTAGAATGTAAACAGCTATATGAACAGCTTCTTTCCAGAATTTATCAGGTAGTTTAGCTTCATTTAACATGGTTCTGGCCATTTCCTTTACTGTTCTATTATTTCTTTCAACAACACCATTTTGTTGTAGTGTCCTAGTAGTAGAGTATTGCCTTTTTATTCCATGCTTCTCACAATACTCAACGAATTCTTGAGAGATGAATTCTCCTCCCCTATCTGATCTCAAACATTTTAATTTTAAATCAGTTTCTCTTTCTACCATTTTTCTGAAAACTTTGAAGCGTTCAAAAGCTTCTGATTTATGTTTCAAAAATGTTACCCAAACCATTCTTGAATAATCATCTATAAATAACATGAAATATTTTTCACCATTTAGAGAGGCTGTTTTAGTTGGACCACACAAATCAGTGTGCACCAATTCAAGTGGTCTATTTGACAAGTATTCTTTTGTTTTAAAAGAAACTCTTGTTTGTTTGCCTTTAACACACTCTTCACAAATATTTTTTGGTTTGGTAATCTATGGTAGACCTCTAACCTTTTTATTCTTGCTGATTCTTGCAAGATTATCAAAGTTTAAATGTCCCAGTCTTTTGTGCCATAACCAATTTTCTTCTACTTGACTCATTAGACAAGTATTAACTAATGAAGTTTCTTGGATAGTTGAATCTATTAGGTTATAGAGATTACCATTTGTTCTCAACCCGCTGGCAATGACTCTATTCTTTCCATTTTTTATATAACAACCTTTTGCATCAAAAGAAATAGAATATCCACTATCACAGATCTGACTTACACTTAGTAAGTTATGTTTTAAACCTTCAACAAAGTACACATCATGAATTGGTGTGTCTTTATTCAGAATTATTGAGCCTTTTCCAATAATGTGAGCCCCTGAGTTAACACCAAATCAAACAAACCCTCCATCAAAGTTTTCTAGGGTTTTAAATTTGTTCTTACACCCAGTCATATGATGTGAATAGCCACTATCCAATACCCACGTTGCAGATTTTTGAGCGAGTAGAGCTGTTTCAACAATTAAAGACTTTTTTATTGTCTTTACTTGCTTCCAGACTTGTTTTGGTCTCATATTCAGTTTACATTGATTTGCATAATGACCATAATGAAAGCATTTAAAGCATCTAACCACCTTTCCTTTTCTTTGATTTATGCTATTTTCACAAAAGATAGCCTTGTGCCCAAAAATATTACAATTAAAACAATAACCATTGAACGAGAACTTTGTTTTTCTGACTGGTAGATTCTTCTGATGAACTTTGCAAGACTTTTAATTTTTTATCTTTTTCCTCAAGCAAGAGTTTTTGATTTTCTATAATCAAATTTGCTTCCTTTAACTCTTCTTGAATTTTTTGATCTTCAATTTCTTGATTAGAAATCAACTTCTTTAGTCTTTTAAGTTCTTGCAATGATTTCAGAAGTTCTTCTTCTAGATCTACTTCTGCATTTGAATCATATGATGATTCAGATTCACTGGGTTCATGTTTAGGGGTATGGACTATTTCAGCCATGAATAGTCTTTCCCCTTCTTCATCAGTATCGCTGGAATCTTCATTTGAATCTTCTTTAGAAAGAAGACTTTTCTTCTTATAATCCTTGAATCTTTTATTCTGATTCCAAGGCTTCTTTTTAGAAAACTTCTCAATTTTCTCGTCATAATCATCAAGTTTGACATTTGGGCACTTTGCAACAAAGTGTCCTAATTGACCACAGTTGAAGCATTTTGGTTTGCCTTTATATTTATTTCTCATTCTTCTAACTAGCAATGCTTCTAAAGCATCTATTAGATCTAATTCACTTTCATCATGTTTTTCAGCTTTAAAAGCTGATTCTTTTGATGAGGAACTAGCTTGATGGTTAATCCTCATTTCATATGCAGTTAATGTGCCTTGAAGTTGATGCAAGGTCATTTTTGAAAAACTCTTCTTTTCTTCTAAAGTGGATTTTTTGTTTCAAATTTAGGTAACACTGACCTAATGACCTTTGAGACTACATCATGTTCTTCTATTTCTTCTCCTAGACCTTTTCTAGCATTTACGACTTCATCTACTCTTAAAAAGTAAGCATCAATAGTTTCATCTTCATTCATTTTCAGATTGTTGAACTGTGTTTTAAGAGTAATCAATTTAGATTCTTTTACTTTATCATCTCCTTGATATATAGTTTCAAGTTTAACCCATATATCATTGGCTGATTTGCAATAAATGACTTTGGCAAATACGTTTCTAGAGAGACCACAAAGAAGGGCATATCTTTCCTTCTTATCTAACTCAAATTTTAGTTTTTCATTAGCATCAGTGGGAACTGTTGCTGGGACAGTATATTTTGTTATTACAACATCCCACATTCTTATATCTAAGGAATGTATGAAAGCTTCCATCATAACTTTCCAGAAAATATAATCATTTCCATCAAATAGCGGAGCCCTATTAAGAGAAGCTCCTTCATATTGAGCCATGACTTCCAAAAAAATATCCCTCAAACAATTCCCAAAGGAATCCTACGCTTTGATACTACTTGTTCAAAGTATCAAGGTTCTGAGAGGGGGGGGGGGGGGGGGGGGGGGGGGGGGGGGTGGGGGGGTGAATCAGAACACTATTAAATCATCCCAAAATCTGATTTCAATCATTTTTAATTCACAATTTACAGCAGTGGAGAATCAAATTGTACTGAAATGTAAACATAATATGAACTCACAGAAAGAAGAGACATCAATTTTGTGCCGAGTGGAAAACCCTCAAAAATCCTCACGGTTTCGTCATAGGGAGAAAAACCACTCCATGAACCTGTATTCTTTATTGAATTCCAACTCTTTTACAATCAGCAGCTTCTACTGCTTAGGGTATTTAACCCTTTTATCAGTGTTGTAATTACAACCTTATACACACATATAAATGCGTATGTATGACATTTATATATGCATACAAGTTTATAATAAGACTTTTAGTCTTTACAATCTGTTCTGAAATATATATCTTGTTTCTTCCTTTTTTCAACTCATTCAATTAATTTACAAATGATCTCTATATTTATAGAGATAAAATTTGAAACTGATAAGTTACATAAACCTAACTGAACCTTTTAAGGTTGTTCAAAAACTTCTTTTGAAAAATGTTGTTTAAGAAACTAACTTCAAAACAATTTAGTTTCGAATTTGTCCAGTTTCACAAACTAACAACCATTATAAGTTTCCAAACTGTGCATGAGTTATTTCCAGATTTGAAGACCCTCAAGAATTTTAAAAATTCTTTGCAGAAAACCATTTTAGGATCCAAAATGACCCCATTATAGCCTGAAACTATTAGTCTTATTCTTTTCAAAACTGAACAAGTAATATTCTGGTTTTGAAACCTTTAAGTGACTTCAAACAAAAAAAAAACTTTGAAGAATACCATTTTAAGATCAAAGAAAAACCCATTGTAGAAAAAAATTAATGTAGGTACACACTGATACCACTAATGTAGGTATGCTCTGATACCACTGACCAAGGGCCACACCACCCTTACCAACTCACAACCAATAATGCAACAATATAAAGACAATTTTATTATACCTGAAAATTCAATAGCAATTACAATAACATTTTTCCAAGATCTCTCAAGATCCAATCCAAACCCAAACTAGTCCAGATCCACACTCTGGTAGAAACCTCCAAGATCTTAACTTGTGCTCGCAAGCCACCAAGCAATCTCCTTGTTTCTAAACCGCAGCCACTAGCTCTTCTCACAAACTTAATCCAAGATCCAAGTGTAAACTGCCTCACATTCGGCGCTCGGTCTACACACTCACAACTCCACCATAATCCTGCTGTAAACTGCCTCACATTCGGCGCTCTGTCCACAGACTCAGGAAAACTCACTCTTCACTTCCTCCTTCTCTCTCACAACTTCCAAGCTTTCCAAGCTTCCACTACTCAAGTTTCTCCTTCTCAAGCTTCTCCTTGAGCTTCTACTCCTCAAGCTTCCCCTTGAGCTTCTACTCCTCAAGCTTCCCCTTGAGCTTTCACCTTCTTCTCGAGCTTGATTTAGAAATGCTCATAGGCCTTGCTTAAATAGGCACTTACCACCCCATGCATGACTTATCCACAACCTTCTAGAATTCCTCCACAACCTTCTACAACTTCCACAACCTTCTACATCTTCCACAACCTTCTACAACTTCCAAAACTTTCTACAATATTCATAACTTTCTAGAATTCTTCCCACACACCTCGATAAATGAAATGACAACTATTTATTTTTTTATTTTTTCCTATTATGCCACCTATGCACCTCGAAAATAGAAATCCTCTTTTTCTTTCTTTTCTCCTTTTTCCCCTTTTTTATTTTTTAATTATTTTTTCTCTAATTTTCGTCACTTTCTCTCTCCTCCACATTTTTTTTTTTCCAATAATTTTTCCATGCAAGATGCTCCTGCATCAGACTCCCCCGGTAGATAGAAAAGTGTGTCCCACACTTGGATGCCAAAAGAAAGATCTACCACCATCTTCATCTTCACCAAAGGCTTCCACCTCAATAGGGACAACAAAACCACCATGCAAATCTTCCACATCTGCATTACTCTATCAAACACTAGAATCTCAACCATCCAATCAACAAGCTCATGCCCAAGAACAAACTGAATGTAATGCTTCATTAGCAAACTCCCATTCACATCAACAACTAGTGCGTCCATACCAACAATAACAAACTCCACATCAGCATCCACATGTACATTTCCATCAACACATGCCAAACTCTCAACACTAGCAACCTCATTGCTCACAACAAGATGCTCTGCAATACATAACTTACCTCCAACAACAACTGGATCATCCATGACCAAGTGCTCTGCAACATACAAGTCACTACCAACATCAACTAGATCATCCACAACCGAGTGCTCCAAAATCTCCTCAACCAATTGATCATGAAAACCAACATCTGTCCCAACATCAATAACATTAGGAATATCTTTAGCAACAACCTCTAGTTGCTCTACAGGTTTTGCATCAGGCTCCACAAACTGATCAACAAAACCATCCTCTTCCACCTTGACCTTCTTAGCTTTAGCATCCAATCGAGCAAACATCTTAGAAAAATTCCTCTCCACTATATCATGGATTTTCGCAATCATCTTAGGGTCCAATCCTCTTGGAGCCATCTTCCAAGATTTTCGTAAACCCTCTGCAACAAATCCTTCCTACGCTCCTTGTGACAACCTTGAATTGTTTTCAAGTCAGATCGCAACCTGCCACCTCGCACGAACAATCAGGTACCACATCACAAGTCTAGGACAACGGATTTGCAATCCACAAGCTTTGATAAACTTTGCCCAACCAAGGTCCTGGTACAAACTGCCTCACACTTCGGCGATCTGCTTGTACACTCAGGATCTCCCGCTCTGATACCACTAATGAAGGTACACACTGATACCACTAATGTAGGTATGCTCTGATACCACTGACGAAGGGCCACACCACCCTTACCAACTCACAACCAATAATGCAACAATATAAAGACAATTTTATTATACCTGAAAATTCAATAGCAATTACAATAACATTTTTCCAAGATCTCTCAAGATCCAATCCAAACCCAAGCTAGTCCAGATCCACACTCTGGTAGAAACCTCCAAGATCTCAACTTGTGCTCGCAAGCCACCAAGCAATCTCCTTGTTTCTAAACCGCAGCCACTAGCTCTTCTCACAAACTTAATCCAAGATCCAAGTGTAAACTGCCTCACATTCGGCGCTCGGTCTACACACTCACAACTCCACCATAATCCTGCTGTAAACTGCCTCACATTCGGCGCTCTGTCCACAGACTCAGGAAAACTCACTCTTCACTTCCTCCTTCTCTCTCACAACTTCCAAGCTTTCCAAGCTTCCACTACTCAAGTTTCTCCTTCTCAAGCTTCTCCTTGAGCTTCTACTCCTCAAGCTTCCCCTTGAGCTTCTACTCCTCAAGCTTCCCCTTGAGCTTTCACCTTCTTCTCGAGCTTGATTTAGAAATGCCCATAGGCCTTGCTTAAATAGGCACTTACCACCCCATGCATGACTTATCCACAACCTTCTAGAATTCCTCCACAACCTTCTACAACTTCCACAACCTTCTACATCTTCCACAACCTTCTACAACTTCCAAAACTTTCTACAATATTCATAACTTTCTAGAATTCTTCCCACACACCTCGATAAATGAAATGACAACTATTTATTTTTTTATTTTTTCCTATTATGCCACCTATGCACCTCGAAAATAGAAATCCTCTTTTTCTTTCTTTTCTCCTTTTTCCCCTTTTTTATTTTTTAATTATTTTTTCTCTAATTTTCGTCACTTTCTCTCTCCTCCACATTTTTTTTTTTTTTTTTTTCCAATAATTTTTCCATGCAAGATGCTCCTGCATCAGACTCCCCCGGTAGATAGAAAAGTGTGTCCCACACTTGGATGCCAAAAGAAAGATCTACCACCATCTTCATCTTCACCAAAGGCTTCCACCTCAATAGGGACAACAAAACCACCATGCAAATCTTCCACATCTGCATTACTCTATCAAACACTAGAATCTCAACCATCCAATCAACAAGCTCATGCCCAAGAACAAACTGAATGTAATGCTTCATTAGCAAACTCCCATTCACATCAACAACTAGTGCGTCCATACCAACAATAACAAACTCCACATCAGCATCCACATGTACATTTCCATCAACACATGCCAAACTCTCAACACTAGCAACCTCATTGCTCACAACAAGATGCTCTGCAATACATAACTTACCTCCAACAACAACTGGATCATCCATGACCAAGTGCTCTGCAACATACAAGTCACTACCAACATCAACTAGATCATCCACAACTGAGTGCTCCACAATCTCCTCAACCAATTGATCATGAAAACCAACATCTGTCCCAACATCAATAACATTAGGAATATCTTTAGCAACAACCTCTAGTTGCTCTACAGGTTTTGCATCAGGCTCCACAAACTGATCAACAAAACCATCCTCTTCCACCTTGACCTTCTTAGCTTTAGCATCCAATCGAGCAAACATCTTAGAAAAATTCCTCTCCACTATATCATGGATTTTCGCAATCATCTTAGGGTCCAATCCTCTTGGAGCCATCTTCCAAGATTTTCGTAAACCCTCTGCAACAAATCCTTCCTACGCTCCTTGTGACAACCTTGAATTGTTTGCAAGTCAGATCGCAACCTGCCACCTCGCACGAACAATCAGGAACCACATCACAAGTCTAGGACAATGGATTTGCAATCCACAAGCTTTGATAAACTTTGCCCAACCAAGGTCCTGGTACAAACTGCCTCACACTTCGGCGATCTGCTTGTACACTCAGGATCTCCCGCTCTGATACCACTAATGAAGGTACACACTGATACCACTAATGTAGGTATGCTCTGATACCACTGACGAAGGGCCACACCACCCTTACCAACTCACAACCAATAATGCAACAATATAAAGACAATTTTATTATACCTGAAAATTCAATAGCAATTACAATAACATTTTTCCAAGATCTCTCAAGATCCAATCCAAACCCAAGCTAGTCCAGATCCACACTCTGGTAGAAACCTCCAAGATCTCAACTTGTGCTCGCAAGCCACCAAGCAATCTCCTTGTTTCTAAACCGCAGCCACTAGCTCTTCTCACAAACTTAATCCAAGATCCAAGTGTAAACTGCCTCACATTCGGCGCTCGGTCTACACACTCACAACTCCACCATAATCCTGCTGTAAACTGCCTCACATTCGGCGCTCTGTCCACAGACTCAGGAAAACTCACTCTTCACTTCCTCCTTCTCTCTCACAACTTCCAAGCTTTCCAAGCTTCCACTACTCAAGTTTCTCCTTCTCAAGCTTCTCCTTGAGCTTCTACTCCTCAAGCTTCCCCTTGAGCTTCTACTCCTCAAGCTTCCCCTTGAGCTTTCACCTTCTTCTCGAGCTTGATTTAGAAATGCTCATAGGCCTTGCTTAAATAGGCACTTACCACCCCATGCATGACTTATCCACAACCTTCTAGAATTCCTCCACAACCTTCTACAACTTCCACAACCTTCTACATCTTCCACAACCTTCTACAACTTCCAAAACTTTCTACAATATTCATAACTTTCTAGAATTCTTCCCACACACCTCGATAAATGAAATGACAACTATTTATTTTTTTATTTTTTCCTATTATGCCACCTATGCACCTCGAAAATAGAAATCCTCTTTTTCTTTCTTTTCTCCTTTTTCCCCTTTTTTATTTTTTAATTATTTTTTCTCTAATTTTCGTCACTTTCTCTCTCCTCCACATTTTTTTTTTTTTTTTTTTTTTTTTCAATTTTTTTTTTTTTCCCAATAATTTTTCCATGCAAGATGCTCCTGCATCAGACTCCCCCGGTAGATAGAAAAGTGTGTCCCACACTTGGATGCCAAAAGAAAGATCTACCACCATCTTCATCTTCACCAAAGGCTTCCACCTCAATAGGGACAACAAAACCACCATGCAAATCTTCCACATCTGCATTACTCTATCAAACACTAGAATCTCAACCATCCAATCAACAAGCTCATGCCCAAGAACAAACTGAATGTAATGCTTCATTAGCAAACTCCCATTCACATCAACAACTAGTGCGTCCATACCAGCAATAACAAACTCCACATCAGCATCCACATGTACATTTCCATCAACACATGCCAAACTCTCAACACTAGCAACCTCATTGCTCACAACAAGATGCTCTGCAATACATAACTTACCTCCAACAACAACTGGATCATCCATGACCAAGTGCTCTGCAACATACAAGTCACTACCAACATCAACTAGATCATCCACAACTGAGTGCTCCACAATCTCCTCAACCAATTGATCATGAAAATCAACATCTGTCCCAACATCAATAACATTAGGAATATCTTTAGCAACAACCTCTAGTTGCTCTACAGGTTTTGCATCAGGCTCCACAAACTGATCAACAAAACCATCCTCTTCCACCTTGACCTTCTTAGCTTTAGCATCCAATCGAGCAAACATCTTAGAAAAATTCCTCTCCACTATATCATGGATTTTTGCAATCATCTTAGGGTCCAATCCTCTTGGAGCCATCTTCCAAGATTTTCGTAAACCCTCTGCAACAAATCCTTCCTACACTCCTTGTGACAACCTTGAATTGTTTGCAAGTCAGATCGCAACCTGCCACCTCGCACGAACAATCAGGAACCACATCACAAGTCTAGGACAACGGATTTGCAATCCACAAGCTTTGATAAACTTTGCCCAACCAAGGTCCTGGTACAAACTGCCTCACACTTCGGCGATCTGCTTGTACACTCAGGATCTCCCGCTCTGATACCACTAATGAAGGTACACACTGATACCACTAATGTAGGTATGCTCTGATACCACTGACGAAGGGCCACACCACCCTTACCAACTCACAACCAATAATGCAACAATATAAAGACAATTTTATTATACCTGAAAATTCAATAGCAATTACAATAACATTTTTCCAAGATCTCTCAAGATCCAATCCAAACCCAAGCTAGTCCAGATCCACACTCTGGTAGAAACCTCCAAGATCTCAACTTGTGCTCGCAAGCCACCAAGCAATCTCCTTGTTTCTAAACCGCAGCCACTAGCTCTTCTCACAAACTTAATCCAAGATCCAAGTGTAAACTGCCTCACATTCGGCGCTCGATCTACACACTCACAACTCCACCATAATCCTGCTGTAAACTGCCTCACATTCGGCGCTCTGTCCACAGACTCAGGAAAACTCACTCTTCACTTCCTCCTTCTCTCTCACAACTTCCAAGCTTTCCAAGCTTCCACTACTCAAGTTTCTCCTTCTCAAGCTTCTCCTTGAGCTTCTACTCCTCAAGCTTCCCCTTGAGCTTCTACTCCTCAAGCTTCCCCTTGAGCTTTCACCTTCTTCTCGAGCTTGATTTAGAAATGCTCATAGGCCTTGCTTAAATAGGCACTTACCACCCCATGCATGACTTATCCACAACCTTCTAAAATTCCTCCACAACCTTCTACAACTTCCACAACCTTCTACATCTTCCACAACCTTCTACAACTTCCAAAACTTTCTACAATATTCATAACTTTCTAGAATTCTTCCCACACACCTCGATAAATGAAATGACAACTATTTATTTTTTTATTTTTTCCTATTATGCCACCTATGCACCTCGAAAATAGAAATCCTCTTTTTCTTTCTTTTCTCCTTTTTCCCCTTTTTTATTTTTTTATTATTTTTTCTCTAATTTTCGTCACTTTCTCTCTCCTCCACATTTTTTTTTTTTCCCAATAATTTTTCTATGCAAGATGCTCCTGCATCAAAAATGAAAATATTTTTGCCTTTTAGCAATCAAAGTTTATCCCAAAAAAAAATCCCTTTGAAACCCTTGTTCACAAATTGCTATCTTTAAGAGGAATGCGTGATTGTGCTTTTATTTTAAAGTCATTTGCCAAACTTAAGACTGAAGAAATTTCTTTATGACCTAGCCTTAAAAAAATTTCATGCATTTCATTTTAAAACTTTTAAACCCCTGTCTGAACTGAAACTTATATCTTTGCCCCTTTTTAAGAATGACTGTATTCAAGAAGTCTCAAACCGAAATAGGAATAAATGACAAGAATTATATTGTAGCATACCTTTGCAGCAACATACCTGAAGTTGCTAATTTTATTACTTTTGTTATTTTGAAACCCTCATGCATTTGAAGATCCCTGTTTTACCTTAAGAATGCCTCTTTTGAAGATGAACCCATTTTTTATCTCATTTTGTGCATGCACATGAGAAGAAGAAATAATAAGACTTTATCAGCAAATACTTCACAATATAAAATCTGTGCTTTTTCAAGTTGAAAACCTTGAAGTTCCAAAACAAAAATCTGTCACAGTTAAGAAGAATGTATCCAGTTCATAGCAGCAAACCTTTCTTTTACACAGTGACAATCATTTCATGTTCGCTGTCAAAACATCACCCAGAAGTCAAGAAAAATCTTTGCATTCGAAGACATGGATATACCCAATTAGCAAAGATGGTATTAGTTTGTTAGGAAAAATCTTCACAAAGAAATCTACAGAGTCTTTCACAAAAAACGCCCACAACCGAAAATGCTTTTCATAAATGTTTTAAGCCCGCTTAACACCTGGCAGAAACATGCACAATATTATTAATGCCTTATACTGACTCATGTCAGTAATATACAACCTGCTGCCACCAAAACAATGTTATTTTGTTTTATGTATATGCCATGTGATATGTTATGACTTACGACCTTTTAAATGTCATCGTGGTCAACACAACCACGCTGGCTTCTAGTCATGTTTTCATGTGTGTCTACTGGTATTTTCTTTTGCTTTTTTCTGTGTTATTCTTCAAGCACTTAGAATGCTGCCGTTATTGTGTTTTATGACTTACAATCGCATTTACTATCTCACTCATGTCCCACTTACAATTTTAAAATGCATCGAATCAATAATCTAGCCAAATTAGCGGTCAAATGGAAAAGAACGTGTTCTTATCCTTTCTGTTGTCGGATTGTTTTCTTTTAATGGAAGATTCCCCATTCATAAAGTCATTTTAGTCTATGTGATATGAAAGCACCAGTTACTAGACTGAAACTCTCTCAGCTAATTGAAAATATGTTCGGAGAGATTATTTCATCAGATTTACTCAGATATGTTTAATTTTTTCATAAGCAAGATTTTGAATTCTTGCCAAATTGTTAAGAACCATTATAACGGCTTTCATCTGTAATGATAAGTGTGTTACTAAATTTTTGTATACACTTTTGCTTAAAAACCATAGTCGAATAATCAACAAACATTGATAACTACTTCATTAGTAATTTACCAGTGTGAAATTTACAAGGCAAAGTAATATCAGTCGACGAAAACAGAGCAATCGATAAATGATATCTCAACTTGAGACTGCTTTAATTTGCTTCAAATTATTCACAAAAGCCTCTAAATTATTGGCAGATCGTCCTCCTTTGCTTACTTCTTCCTTGGCTGCATCTCTAAATCTCTTTGCTGCCCTTCTCACTCTTAGACTCTCCTCCCCCTTCATTAACATTTTTATCTTGTTTGTTATTTCTTGTGCGCTTATAACCCTGTTTCCATCATCTCCTCTCCTCAACTGTAACCCGAACTCCCATTCGTCGGCAATCAGCTTGCAGTTAGTGAATTGATCCAGCTGAACGGGAAATCCCAAAATAGGAACACCAGATGCAATAATCTCCATAGTGGCATTCCATCCACAATGGCTCAAAAACCCTCCCACTGAAGGATGTGAAAGAACCTCCACTTGACTAAACCAAGGGGCGACAAAACCCTGATCTTTATTTTCATCCAAAAATCGAGGAGGTAACATCTCTGAGACATCAAAGGCATCTCTATCTGGACGAAGAGCCCAAACAAAATGGTACCCGCTCTGCATAAGGCCGAGGGCTATCTCTGCTATCTGCGGTCTGGAAACAGAAACATGGCTGCCAAATGAAACATAGATGACCGACTGCAGAGGTTTGGAGTCGAGCCAGTCTTTGCAGTCAGTTTCAATCCGGGAACTCGTTCCCATCTTCCTATCTTGGTTCTCAGAGCTTTCAAGGTAAGCACAAGGCAGTAAGGGACCTACACAATGCACATGAATTTTGATGAACATGGCTTCCACTGCCTTGCAATCCAGAGGGTACATGGAATTGGCAACAATCCAATCTGCTTCTTTCACACTCTCAATGCACCGCAAGAATTCTACTCTCATAGGAGTGACAAATGGGGATGGAAGGTCTGTATGTTGTAATGGAGGCACCCCTGGAATATTGTCTATACATCCTTCCACCCCTACTGCATCATACATTATAATACATCAGATTTTAGCAGATTCGAAATATGATTCAGGCATGCTTTGCACCAAATATAAATCAAATTGATTATTCTGCCCCAAATAAGGAGCAAGTAAATCTATTGCTATGGAGAAACTTAGCCCGAAATTGGCCTGCAAAAACAGAAAAATGTGCCATGGCGCATAGTAGAATAATGAAGTTACAAGTGTTGATTTAACGAAGGTATGTTAACAACTGAAACACAGCACACATTATTTGTTATTTTGGGCTCTGGAAGTTTTTCATGCTGAATGAATAATAGTGCTCACTGTAACTTACAACAATACTTTGAATGGATCTTTTCAAATGCTGAGTTTTATGCCCATCCTAACTTACAACAATTGTTTGAATGGATCTCTTCTCATGCTTAGCTAATTATAGTGCCCATCCTAGCTTATATCAAGCCCAAGTTAAACTTATAATTTACTGAAAATGTATTACATAATGTAAATCATCACAGTAATATAACCTGACATAAAATCTTTTAGTGTACCCAAATTCTCATTTACTAAAACATTACGAAGTCAAAACCCATCTATGCCTACTAGACCAAGCTAATCACTTCTGACAAGGAGTAAACGAATTGGCTGATGTATGTTGAGATGGAGAAGCTTTGCATCAAAACCGACCTGTAAAAACTTAGAAATGTTCCAAGGTAGAGTAGTAAAATTATGACTGCAGATTAAATGAGGGCATACTGACAGCTGAAAAGAAAATATGTCACATATTGTTTGTAACTTTGGGCTTTGGAAGTTAAACATGCCGATTCAATAATAATGCGCACTGCAACTGACAACGATACTTTGAATGGATTTGTTATCATGCTGAAGTAGGTATAGTGCTCATCCTAAAAACAATACTTTGCATGATCATTTGGTATGCCGAGTTAATTATGATATCATTCGAGCTTACAACCACCCATAGTTAGTGTAACTAATTTTGATGAAGTATCCCTGTAATGTAATCTGAACTACTGATGCAAAATCCTTTTTTCAAAAACTTTGTACTCAATACCCTATACCCAAATTGCTATTTACTAAGGATTGCATATTCAACAGACTAATTAATACTGTTGTACTTTCTGTTTCAACTTTCTGCCTCAAATGCAAACAAGCAACAAGCACTTTGCCTGAAAAGTGACCTGCAAAAACAGAGGGATGCTCCAAGGTAGAATGATAAAATTACAACTGCAGATCGAAGGAGGATTTGTTTGTTATTTTAGGCTTTCGAATTTTACGTGCTGATCCAATCATAATGAATCTTTGAACAGATCTTTTCTCACGTTGAGTCACTCATAATGCCCATCCCAACTTCCAACAATGTCAAGTTAATCTTTTAACTTATTGACAATGCTACAGGATGTTAAATGGATCATTTCTAATGGTGAGTCAGTATAATGCCAATCCTAACATGCAACAATCTCAGGTTTAAGTTTTTACGTGCTGACAATGTATTGTAAGTCATACTGAATAAGTATGAAAGTAATGTAACCTGGGATACAAAATCCTTATTTCAAGCGGTACAACTATTATTGTTTAATAACAAGGTTGCAAATTCAAAATATAATTATGTTTATTTCTATTTCTATTAGAATTCAACTGTTTATTTCTATTTCTATCAGAATTCAACTGTGTAATCAAGTTAAAATTCATTGATCTATGTTCTGCAAATAATGGTTACTAAGAATTTTCTCTCCTTAAAATGAATGGTAGACTTAAGAATCATTGCATTTACACATGGTCAGTTGTTTGAAACTACACCAGCTCAAACAAATTAAAGCATGAGGTTTCTTATACAATTAAAGCTATTTAGATTCCAACTCCATTTACAAAACTTTCAATAAATGTTGTATTTTATAAGCCATTCATTATAGAGCCCAGGTTAATTAATGTTTCTTTCTTCCTATAACCACACAGGAAAATAACTATTTGAGTGGAGACAGATTCCAAAATTTCTAAATCAATGCTTATGGCCCTAAGATTCTATCAAATCTCAAGAAGATTTTGTCAAACATTAATGTAATTTTTCATCAAAATCAAATGCCTCTTGTAATCTATGACAGAAAGTACAAATTCTTACCCACAAGGTCTGAATGATAAAAAATGGAAAACCAGGTTACAGACTCTGTCCACAATGAAACGGATTTGAGAGAATGTCTTTTAGCAAGTGGAACCGCCCATCTGAGGAAAGTGTCGGCGAGCATGGCTATGGGGGGATTTTATGAACAAGAGAGCTTGCTTATAAGTTGACTGACATGGGCTTCCATATTGGCAAGTGAATGAAAAAATCCCATAAAATTAGCCGACCTTTCTGACTCGGGGTCAATGCAGTTGGGTATAATAGTAGGGAAGAGAGGGAGGCTATGTTTTTTAGGACTTGTTAAAGCATCGCCCTCTGCACGTGAAATGGATTTGTGCCATGACTCTGTCACCACAAATGTTACTTTAATTCCATTAGAGGCCAGATTTCTTGCGAGTTGCATCACGGGATTAAGGAGCCCCTGACCTGGATAAGGAACAACAATTACACGAGCTGCCATTTCTTCTTTCATCTGGGCTCAAGCCTTTCTGCCCAGATACCCTACAATTTTAGCATTAAAATATACATTGCTTTGCATTAGTTTGTTTTAAATATGTATCTATCATCAATTTTTTTGCATTCTTTTATGGGAAAAAAATACTTCTATTCTTTATCATATTTGATGTTTGATATTAATAAATAGTATCTGAGGAAAGGTGGGAAGGAGATAAGGTCTTTAGGGAATCTTATCACAGTCTTATGCGGTTAAGTTTTTAATATTTATTAATTGTGGAATGGAAAAGATGTTTGAAGAAGAAGAAATAACTTGAATGATAATGGTTAGGAGAGTATTTGGAATTCTTTTATAGAATGTAAAGAGCTTCTATTCTGGGATGTGGCTATCCTTCCAATAAACTGTACTTTTAATTTTTTCTGAAAATTATGAAAATATAACGATTTTTTTACAAAAATTTCAATATGTATTCATGTTGATTTCAATGATTAAAAACATTAAACAACACTAAATTTGAAAAAAAATTGAGTTTTGACTTTCAGGTGCACTTTGTTAGGAGAATAGCCTGCACCCTACTTTTTAGGTTTACATATTTGAGCAAAAAAATGTGTTTGCTTATTTATTTTATTAATTCAAATTAAGAAGTTAAAAGGTATTTTATTCACAAGACAAACAACTTGCTCAAATTTTGGAGCTTAAAGTAGTACAAAATTTATGGGTTGAGCAATGTTAAAGTATTTGTAAAAATCTCAATAGTTCAACTTTATACTTTTGGAAGTTCCCTTCCATGAAATGCCAACCTTTGAAAGTTAGGAGGTGGGGGTGGTGATCCATCTTTTGTTTAGATACAAGAGTTGCAATCTAAATAATGATGCGAAAGTAAAACATTCCGTTTGTATAAGTCACTCAAAATAAATTTAACTTACAATAATAAAGAAAAAATTATAAAAGTATTTGGAAAGAAAATGAATAATACAACTTTTTTATTGGAAGTAAGTCAATCTACTCCATTAATAAAAATGTTGAGGGCTCTCAAATTATGAAGTGCAGGCCATGATCACCTAATGCAAAGAACAACATTGTTGAAAAATGAATGATTGAACCCCCCCATTATGACATTGACTTGGACAAAGTAGATAGAGCAAAAAGTAGCAAGTGTTATAGACTTGATCCAAAGTGGATCAAAATGAACTTGATGACACCCCCAAAAGAAATATTTAACAAGTAGGGGTTCAATTTGTTTTAAGGGATGACAAAAGAAACTTGTCTATAAGCTTATGCCAAGAAGCTTTGAATCTAGATTAACAATATGGGAAAAAATCCATGGTAGGCTCAATCTCAAACATAGTAGACGTTTGGGTCTTATTAACTTTGTTAACGAAATAGACTCCAAGATCATAGTTGATATGTTAAAAATAAATGTGTCTCCCTGTTAGAATTCTTTAGAATAACTGAGAGGGGGGGGGGGGGGGGGGGGTTTGAATCAGTTATCCAAGGTCCAAATGCCCTATTAATACATTTTCACAACTTTTAATGAATCCATACACTCTTCATCCATCCAAACTTAAATTAACCATATTAGCAAGTTACAGTAAATCAACATGCAAAGATAAAACATGCAAGTTCAACACATGACACAATGATTTATGTGGAAACCCAATTTGGGAAAAACCACCAGTAACATGCTACTTGATTCTCACTCTTCTAAAGTGATGCCTTGTTAAAAGCCTTCCCTATTAAGGGCTTACAACACACTATTAAATGTGACATTGTTAGGGGATTTCACCAAACTGTTAGGAATGGGCCTGGTTAAAGGACTTAGAACATTCACTTGGAATGTCACCCTATTAAAGGATTTATCTTATGGCTATTAAACCAACCTAAGTCCATAGGATTTAAACTTACTGTTACAATTGCTATAAAGTAACGATAATGGTCTTTTGATCTGATATAACTTACAACATACTTTGCAGATTTCAGATCACACTTTCAGTTCAATCCTTATGCTTGGCTTCAATCACTCCAGCTCTGACTGCTTGTCTTCCTCTCAAGCTTCGTCTCCTTGAGTCTTCTTACTCATTCTGCCAATGTAATCATCCTTGTGGTCGTCTATCCAAACAGAGTTCCTGTGCTTTCTTCTCCTTAGCACCTTCTTCAACACTTCATGCTTTTATGCTTGACCACTTTTTTCTCTCATTTTTTTTTTATTAACTTATGTCTTCTTAAATAGAAATCTGATTTGCCTTTGCCGCTCAATTCTCCCTCTCCAATTTTAGGGTTTCAAATGGATTAGGTAGGATACAATGTATCTACCTCATATCTTGTTCTTACCTCCAAACTTCGTCAGTTGTATCTCAAAAATGCTCTACATGGTGTTCTGTGCCACCAGCTCATCATTCTTATCTTCCTTTTAATTCACAAACTTTTAGATAACAACCTTGTCAGCTTAGATCTGGCGAATCTTCAATCTTTGAAATAATGCAGCAACTCGACATTATTGATTTACTGGTGCTCGACACCTCTGTGTTACTCGACACTATTGGTTTACTAGTGCTCAGAACCTATACCTTCTCGACACTTAGTAAACTCTGTGTCACTTGGCATCTGAAGTTTACTCGGCATCTGAAGTTGCTCGGCATCTGAAGTTTACTCAGCATTTGAAGTTGCTCGGCATCTAAAGTTTACTTGGCATCTGAACTTGCTCGGCATTTGAAGTTTACTCGGCATTTGAACTTGCTCGGCATATGAAGTTTACTCGGCATCTGAACTTTCTCGGCACTTGAAGTTTACTCGACTTTAGCTAAGAATTTACTCGGCTCTTACTAGCTTGCTTGGCTCCTTCTCTCCAATGAACTTAGTTGAGCTTTACAAAAGACTTAGCTAAAACCTTATATCTTTGATATGTTTTAATGTGCCCATTCTTTGTGTCTTATAATATGTCATCAAATACACTTTTTCATCAATGGTTTAGCTAATCTTTGTACTTCATTACAACACCATAACTTCAACCTTTCTCTAGGTGTTCTAGTTATTTCTTATTGATTGCCTCCTTCTTGACAATCAACTAATTTATAGTATTTGAATCACTAAAGCAATTGTCATTCCTACAAGTAGCAAGTTTGACATCAATGACAAAACAATGATTGAGGACATTCTTTATCAGTTCCATATATTATTTCAACAACTTTTCTTATGATCATTTCAATCATTTCCAACAATCTCCCTCTTTGGCATTGATGGCAAACCAAACTGATCAATTAATCAACTTAGTTACCACCAAGATTGTATACGTTGCCTACTACGTTTCTTTGCTGCTGCATTTTTACTACTGATCTCATATATCTCCCTCTTTCATATATATCTCCCTCTTTCTTTGTATTGATTAAGTTTCTGCATATTTCTCCCTCTTTGACATAAATGCCAAAGATGTAGCATCTTTATCATGCAAAATATAAGCTTTGGCTTTTTGTTGTTTTTCTCCTTCTGTCACCATGCTTGTGATTGATTTGGAGTTTCTGCTCTGCTGTCATCCTCTGCATCAATCTGTTAATATTTCAATGATTTATTCTGTTGATGTAGGGCAGCTTCCTTGTTGCCTTAAACTACTTGAGTTAGGGGTATTACCCCCAACTTGCCTCTAAGATATTCATAGGCATCCTTGGACAATGGTTTGGTGAAGATATCTACAGTTTGTTCCTTTGTGTGAATGTATTCCAACTTCACTTATTTGTCTTCTACCAATTCTCTGACATAATGATACTTGATTGCGATATGCTTGGTTTTTGCATGCATCACTGGATTTTTGGATATGTTTATAGCACTTGTATTATCACAATACAATATCACAAGTTTTGTTACTTCTTCTTTCATGCCATTCAATAGATGTGTGAGCCATACAATGTTTGTGCTATTGACTGCAGCTACTACATATTCTGACTTTGCAGTGGACTGGGATGTACATGTTTGTTTCTTGCTAGTCCAGGTAACTAGCCTTTTCCCTAGAAATAATGCACCTCCACTTGTGCTTTTTCTATCATCAATGTTGCCTCCCCAGTCTGCATTTGTATATGCATTGAGCTCAAATTTTCCATTCTTTTTGTAGTATAGACCAAAGTTATTAGTTCCTTTAAGATATCTCATTATTCTTTTTACTGCTATGAGATGATTTTCTTTAGGATTAGCAGAGAATCTAGCCACTATTCCAACTGCTAATGCTATGTTTGGTCTACTATGTACTACATATTGTAATTTTCCAATCATGGATATGTACATTGTTTGATTGACTTCAGCTGACTCATCATTTTTGGATAGCTTATTTCATATTCCCATTGGTGTGTTGACTGGTTTGGATTCCTCCAATCCAAATGTGTTAAGAATCTCTTTGATGTACTTTGATTGTGTGACAAATATACCATGTTTGAGTTGATGTACTTGCAATCCAACAAAAAATTTGATTTCTCCAAACATAGAAATCTCAAATTCATTTTTCATTTTGTCAGCAAAGCCTTTGCAAAGTACTTCCTTACCACCAAACACTATGTCATCCACAAAGATTTCAGATACAATAATGTCTTTACCTTCTTCTGCTTTGATGTACATGTTGCTGTTATCATCAGTTCTTTCAAATCCAATTTGCACTAGATACTTGTGAAGTCTCTCATACCATGCTCTAGGTGCTTGTTTCAAACCATAGAGTGCTTTATGTAGCTTACACACCGTATCCCTGTTTTTTTTATCAACAAATCCTTCTGGTTGTTCAATGTAGACTTCTTCTTCTAGTATACCATTTAAGAAAGCAGATCTTACATCCATCTGATAGACTTTAAAATCTTTGTAGGCAGCATATGCAAGTAAAGTTCTTACTCCTTCCATTCTAGCAATAGGGGCAAATGTTTCCCCATAGTCTATTCCTTCTTCTTGAGCATAACCCTTGCATACTAGTCTAGCTTTGTTTCTGGTAATCTCACCATTCTCATCTAGTTTTTTTCTGAATAACCATTTGGTGCCAATCACATTCTTGTCAGTTGGTCTAGGAACCAAACTCCAAGTTTTGTTTTTTCTTATTTGATCAATTTCTTCTTCCATGGCTTTATACCAGTCATCATCTTGTAATGCACCATATACTGTCTTGGGTTCAGATTTGCTGATTAGACATGATTCATGTCTTAGTCTATTTCTTGTCATTGGTCTTGCATCTTTGTCACCAATTATCTGTTTAGCAGGGTGATGTCTTTTTACATATTTGGATAATCTTGGCTCTGTCCTTGTTTCCATGTTTGATCTTTCAGATTCAGGATCACTATGCACTTCGTTGTCAGGTTGTTCTTCATCATATGTACTATCTTCAGAATTAGATTGTCCATTTCCTTCATTCTGCAACTAGGCTTTTGAATGCAACTCGGCATTCACTGGTTGAGACTCGGCTGAGACTGATACTTGTTGTTGAGTTTCAATTTGATTGACATCATCCTCATCAAACGTCATTCCTTCATAAGAATACACAAAGGTTCTATACTCTTCCATTTTCTTTGGTACTTCAGCTTGAACTTCTATGTGCTAATCAAAATTTACATGTGCACTTTCCACAATTTTGTTAGTGTTAGTATTCAAGCACTTATATGCCTTACTTCTAGTGGAGTAACCAAGAAATATGCCTTCATCACTTTTTGCATCAAATTTTCCATTTCTAGCATCTTTAAGGATAAAGCATTTACAACCAAACACTTTGAAATGTTTTACATTGGGTGAGTGACCATACCATAATTCAAAAGGTATTGTATATGTACCTTTCTTGACTTGTACTCGGTTTAGTGTATGAACAAATACACTTATCACTTCTCTCCAGTATTTTAGGGCAATAGTCTTTTCCATCATTAATGTTCTGGCACAGTCAATCACAGATCTATTTCTTCTTTCAACAATTCCATTCTGTGGGGGAGTTCTAGGAGTTGATGTTTGTCTTTTGATTCCTTTATCATTACAGAATATCTCGAATTCATTTGATGTGAATTCACCACCTCTATCTGATCTTAGGCATTTCAAGCTTTTTCCTATTTCCTTTTCAACTCTAGCCACATACCATTTAAACATTTGAAAAGCATCAAATTTTTGTTTTAAGAACATAACAGTCATCAAAAAATAACATTATGTATTTATCTCCTCTATAGCTTTGTATTTCCATTGGACCACATAAGTCAGTGTGAACTAACTCAAGTATTTCTTTAGATGTATAGTTTTTGCTTTTGAAACTTGACTTTGTCATCTTTCCTAGTTGACACTGTTTGCACATGATATTATCAGGCTTCTTCAATTTTGGTAATCCTCCGACTTTCTTCATTTTGCTAATGTTGACTAGATTGTCAAAGTTGACATGACATAATCTTCTATGCCATAACCATTCATCATCAAATTTTGCAATAAAACAAGAAACATCATCCATATTAAGGTAAAACAGATTACTCTTTGTTTGATCTCCTTTTCCTATCAGTTTACCATCAATATCATAGATTTTTGCAGTTTTGTTTCCAAATTCCACTTGGCATCCTATGTTGCCTAACTATGAGACACTCAGTAAATTGTAGTTTAATCCTTCAACATAGTATGCATTGTCACATGAAATTTGTTCTGTGAGCTTAATGGAACCTTTTCCTTTGATTTGACATGGAGTATCATTACCAAATCTAACACTATTCCCATCATACTGAGTAAAGTTAACAAACTTACTTTTGTCTCCTATCATGTGATGTGAGCATCCACTGTCTATGATCCATTTGTCATTCTTGTTTATACATGTTACCAGTGCTATGGGCTCTTCTTCATCAGATTGGTCCTTCATGGCTACATAAACAACTTCATCATCATTGTCATCAGAATTTTTTTCAACAATGTAACACTTCTTACCTTTTTCTTTGTAATCTCTCTTGTCATCATCTCTTCTGTACTTGTATTTGTTGCCTTCCTTGAAATCCTTTTTCTGTGGACACCTTGCGGCAATATGACCTACTTCATTGCAATTGAAACAAATGATAGGCATCTTACCTTTGAATTTTCCTTTGCCCCTGTGAAATCTTCTAGCAAGAAAAGCTTCCAATTGATCCACATCTTCCTCATCAGTGCTATTGTCACTAGATACATACTTCATTTTTCTTTCTTTCTTTGATTTCACCTGTTCAGCATCTTTCAGTGATAGCTTGTTCTTAAAAGAAGATTCAACATTCTCAGGTCTATAGTTGTCAAAATTAGATAACTCAAATGCAGTGAGTCTACCTATTATACCTTCAAAACTTAGATTATTTCCTGGTATACATCTTAGCTCTTGTATTGCTGATACTCTAATAGCATAGATAGGGAGCAAGGTTCTTAAGAACTTACTATTAACAATATCTTCATCCAGTTGACCACTCAAGCATCTTATTGCACTTACCACTTCCTTTATTCTTGCACCATACTGAGCAGCATTCTCATTTTCTTCCATTTTCATGTCATCAAACTTTCCTCTGAGACTTTCTCTTTTTGCTCTTTGTACATTCTGATCTCCTCCATAGATGTCTGATAGAGATTTCCACATTTTGAATGTAGTGTCACATCCTTTGATATCATCAAATTCAGCATAGCTGAGTGCAGAGGCAATTTTCAGCATTGTCTGATTGTGTTCTTGCTTGTTTTTCATGTCTTCTGCAGTAGGAGCACCTGTTGGATCTACATGTATAGTGACAATTGAATTTTGGGCATAATCTCCTATGGATCCAAGATACAGCTTCATCAAACTTTTCCATGCAACAAAGTTGTCTTTTTTGAGCTTGAGAACTTCTCTCTTTGGCATTTTGATCTTTTTTTCTTGTAGTCCCTTTAAATTGAATCAGTAGTCGAGCTCTGATACCAATTGTTAGAATTCTTTAGAATAACTGAGAGGCGGGGTGGGGGGGGGGGGGGGGGGGGGGGGTGAATCAGTTATCCAAGGTCCAAATGCCCTATTAATACTTTTTCACAACTTTTAATGAATCCATACACTCTTCATCCATCCAAACTTAAATCAACCATATTAGCAAGTTACAATAAATCAACATGTAAAGATAAAACATGCAAGTTCAACACATGACACAATGATTTATGTGGAAACTGAATTTGGGAAAAACCACCAATAACATGCTACTTGATTCTCACTCTTCTGAAGTGATGCCCTATTAAAAGCCTGCCCTGTTAAAGGCTTACAACACACTTTTAAATGTGACCTTGTTAGAGGATTTCACCAAACTATTAGGAATGGGCCTGGTTAAAGGACTTTAGAACATTCACTTGGAATGTCACCCTATTAAAGGATTTATCTTATGGCTATTAAACCAACCTAAGTCCATAGGATTTAAACTTACTGTTACAATTGCTATAAAGTAACGATAATGGTCTTTTGATCTGATATAACTTACAACATACTTTGCAGATTTCAGATCACACTTTCAGTTCAATCCTTATGCTTGGCTTCAATCACTCTAGCTCTAACTGCTTGTATTCCTCTCAAGCTTCATCTCCTTGAGTCTTCTTACTCATTCTGCCAATGCAATCATCCTTGTGGTCATCTATCCAAATAGAGTTCTTGTGCTTTCTTCTCCTTAGCACCTTCTTCAACACTTCATGCTTTTATGCTTGACCACTTTTTTCTCTGATTTTTTTTTATTAACTTATGTCTTCTTAAATAGAAATCTGATTTTCCTTTGCCACTCAATTCTCCCTCTCCAATTTTAGGGTTTCAAATGGATTAGGTAGGATAAAATGTATCTACTCATAGCTTATTCTTACCTCCAAACTTTGTCATTTGTATCTCAAAAATTCTCTACATGGTGTTCTGTGCCACCAGCTCATCATTCTTATCTTCCTTTTAATTCACAAACTTTTAGATAACAACCTTGTCGGCTTAGATCTAGCAAATCTTCAATCTTTGAAATAATGCAGCAACTCGGCATTATTGATTTACTGGTGCTCGACACCTCTGTGTTACTCAGTACTATTGGTTTACTCGTGCTCGACACCTATGCTTTCTCGGCACTTGGTAAACTCTGTGTCAATCGGCATCTGAAGTTTACTCGACATCTGAAGTTTACTTGGCATCTGAAGTTGCTCGGCATCTTAAGTTTACTCGGCATCTGAACTTGCTCGGCATTTGAAGTTTACTCGGCATCTGAACTTGCTCGGCATCTGAAGTTACTCAGCATCTGAAGTTACTCAGCATTTGAACTTGCTCAGCACTTGAAGTTTACTCAGCTTTAACTAGGAATTTGCTTGGCTCTTACTAGCTTGCTCGACTCCTTCTCTCCAATGAACTTAGTTGAGCTTTACAAAAGACTTAGCTAAAACCTTATATCTTTGATATGTTTTAATGTGGCCATTCTTTGTGTCCTTATAATATGTCATCAAATACACTTTTTCATCAATAGTTTAGCTGATCCTTGTACTTGATTACAACACCATAACTTCAACCTTTCTCTAGGTGTTCTAGTTATTTCTTATTGATTGCCTCCTTCTTGACAATCAACTAATTTATAGTATTTGGATCACTAAAGCAATTGTCATTCCTGCGAGTAGCAAGTTTGACATCAATGACAAAACAATGATTGAGGACATTCTTTACCAGTTCCATATATTATTCTGACAACTTTTCTTATGATCATTTCAATCATTTCCAACACTCCCCACTCAATCTAGAACAACCTTTTCATTATCTAAGATTTTATTTATTTGTTTAGAAGGGTTCATTTATTTTTGCTAGCATATACATTACGTCTCTCATGGATGTATCTCTTATTCATTCTAATTCATTATTGACTTACTATGCTACCATTTACTTCAATTTTGGCGTAATGCCTTTATTTTCATTAAGCTATTTGCCATGTTTCCCTAATGATGGTTTATTGATAATTATTGATGTGTTGTTTAATTTCCCTTAATTCATCAAGAAAGCTTTGGATGGTGATCCTCATATTCTTCTAACAAAGATAAACCAAAACTTAAGCACCCTAATGTCAAACTTTTCTTGAAACCCTATGTGGAAATTTCAAATCACTCCAAATTTTTATAATACCTTACTTGGAAAGTCCTTTTCTTATATTTAATGTTTTATTGATGCATCACCAAATGTGATTCTAGATCAATTTTGTTTGTATCAAGGTGTCCAAAAAAATCTATGAAAAGTGAGACCAACACTAATGCATTAAGTCATGTTTTATTCGTGTATTGATGCATTGTATTATGATACATTACATTTTAGAGATAAAGGATAAACTTAATTCAATTATGGGAAGTCATTATAAAAAATAACAACATCAATGTCACAACTATTAATGTAATATTATTTTTAAAAATAGGCATAAAGTCAACAAGTGTGAGCATTAAATTGTCAAGTCCTATCAAAACTATCAAAATACACTCAACAATTGAAATCTTGCCCCCTAATTGATGTTAGGTATTTCTTAGATATTATTATATTACTATATCAAATATTTATTCAAATGTATGTTCTTATTTATGATCATATGATGGTATGCAAAGTGTTTGCATCAATATTATCACACTGTCTTGACTCCTTATCTAGTTGGTGCATGTGCAACTCCTTTCAAATTACATTAGAGGTTCAAATCTCTTAGAAGGCATCATGTTGCAACACTATGAGATGGTGGTGTCTATCTTATCCTAATTTCTTTAAGTCTTTAGCTAAATGTGTGGCTCCAACCTCTTCCATGTTAGTGGCAACATGTCAAGTTGTGTTTGTACTACATCTCTTATTTATAATTGCAGGTTCTTTCTTAAAAGTAACCCTCGTGCTTCATAATTATCATTAATTAATTGGCATAGATTTTATTTTTACAAAATAAAATAAAATGTGCTAGATTAAAAATTTCATATTCAAAATAACATTTGCTTGCACAAAATGAATACAAATGATACTAAACACATAAAATGAATACATACTCTAATAAATTTGAATAAATTATCATTGCAACATATCAATAAATAGCTATTGATATGGCATTGCAATTTTTACCTTCCCTTTGGGGCACCAAACCAATCACTTTTTTGAGGCTTGCACTGCCCTTCACACTACTAAGCTTGCACAAGAAATTGGCATAAGATGACTTTGGCTAGAAGGGTATTCTAATAATATCATTAAGTGCCTCAAAGGTGAACATTCAACTTGCTGGTCAATTGAGAATATGGTGGAAGAAACTAAATAAATCCTACTTACCTTTGAGAAGGTCTATATGTCACATGAATATAGAGAGGCTAATTCAGTTGTTGACTGATGGCTAATGAGGAAGTCAAAAGGAACACATCAACTAGGTGGATTAATTGTGATGGGCTTCTGGCGGCAGTTAAAAGCATGATTGAGTAAGAAAGAATCCAAGGAAGGAATAGCATTATAAAAAATAATGATGATAGGTAATGTTATCAGTTCCACATACCATTTAATGAATGCTAAGCACTGGTCGAACATGAGGAAACTTAATATAGTTTCTTATTGGCACACTTTTTGGGTGTTTTGTAATCATAATCATCCATATATTCTCGAGGGTAATAACAAGCTTAGTTTTGGTGAAATATCAAAGGGTTGTTCACTTCTTCTGTAGTTTGCAGAGAAGCATCCCAACTCATTACAACAGTATTGTGGTGAAAGGCACCCCAGAGAGCTAGATGATGAAGTGGAAAAATGGAAAAGGAGGTCGAAGGTCTAGGAGAAGCTAAAGGAAGGAGGCATTACAAATTACATTGAGAAATTACATGGTTGGAACCTTGCAGTGATTGAGCTTATGGTTAATTATTTAGAGATAGGAAAGTGAAAACTTATGGAGTTGATTTCAAGGTTAATGAAAGTGTTATGTTAGAGGTCACTAATTCACCTTCTGAGGGCATCAAATTCTTTAAGGATAAGAAGGTCTACCTCAATGCTATCAAATATTTTGCCAAGAATGCTAAGGAGATGAATGATTTGGTGAAGATGAGGGCATACTATGAACCTGCTTTGTTCTTAGGGTGATCATTTCTTACATGATGTTGGATACTAGGTATGATAGAGTCCGAACCCATCACTTTGTCATCCTCAACCACTTTAGGTATGGCACCAAAATCTCCATCCCTTACTATCTCTTCTTCTTTGTTAATAACAATATCATGGGGTATAAAAATAAATCTTATGCCAACCTTGATTTCCATGAGGGTTTTCTTTTGTTGATTTATGAGCACTTTAAGGCTCAAACCTATTGCAGATCCATAGCCCAAAAATTTGACTCCTCGGAGGACATCACAATCTCCTATCTCCCTTATGATACTAAGGATAACATTGGGCTTCATTCGGATGATAAAGAGGAGGTAGCCAAGATTATGAAGGATTTGGGGAAAAAGAAGAAGAAAAGTGAACCCAAGAAGAATATCATCAAGTTTGGAAAAGGCTCGGTAGGTAAAAATATTAAAATAGGTTTTAATTCTGTAGATGACTATAATGAGGAGGATGAGGGCATGGACATGGAGGAGGAAATCAATGTGAAAAAGGAGATTACAAGAAATGTCCTAGTATGAAGGAAGGTGGAGAGCCTAGCCAAGAAGAGAAGAGGCAATGATATAGACGTTGATCAGGATTTTGGTAAGGGATAGGAACCCTCCCTCAATGAAAAGGAAGGAAAAAATGAGGATTATGGCATGGATAAAACCACATTTACTATCAGCTCCAAGGGCAGAAAAATGGTCTGGAGAAACTTTGAAACATGGACAACTGAAATGGGCAGTGTTAGAGAAACTATACAACCCAAGGTTTTGGAAGGTAATGATGGTAGAATTTGTCTAGATTAACTCATTGATCTAGGCATGGTGATTCTTAGTGACAATGCTAGGGAAGTGGGGATGAATCTACTCAATAATGCCAGGAACAACATGGTGGACAACTTTAGGTCTATTAAATGGATTTTTCATGAGATTGAGGAGATTAAAAATAAGTTGTAGGGTCTAGAAAGGAAGGAGGGGGATGATGGAAATGGTGGAATCAATAATTAGGATAAGAGGGTTACAAAGGTGGAAAAATGGATGGACAGTATGGAGAGCTCTCTCCATAGCATTGCTAATTAGAGCTTTCATATTATCAAAGCTTTAAATGACAATATCAAAAAACTGCACAATATGGTGGAGGTTGCCATAGGGGTCAAAGATGACATGGGAAATGAGGACAACTAGGACAGAAAAGATGATCTCCACCCCCAAGATGAGAGCCTTGGCAATAGGACTAGATCGAGCTCCAAGAAGAGGGACATGGAAGACTCTCTTGATGACATTCAGTTGATTAGTGATGTGACTGAGACTATGGAAATGTTGGAGCTCAAGGCTATAGAGCTGGTCAAGAATACGACTCCCTAACTAGATCCCTTGGCTTACAAGGTTTTCCTTTGGTTTCTAGTTTGTTAGGCTTTCCTACTCTTTCAGAGGTTGTTTTTTGTTGTCATGTTCTCCTGGCCTTCTATGGCCTATTGTTTCTTTGTTGTTTGTTTCATGTTCTGAACTTAATGTTGGTTTCTTTTGTTAAATATTGGGTTTTAGGCACCCATTAAAACCTGTTTTACTTAATATAAAAAAAATATCAATAAATTAATTACCAAATCTAGTACCTTAAGGCTTCTAATTATCAATGTTTCAAATTAATAAATTAGAATTACTAGGCAACTTAAGTGTTTTGGTATGGTAATTAAGTGAGAAATTAAAGTGGCCACATATGGTAATAAAGGGAGGAGTAATTGATGACATGCATTTTTCAAATGATTCAAAATAAATAAAAGATTGATAAGGTGACTCTACAATTAGCATTGCACAAGAGCATATGGCATCATCAAATATTTTCTACAAGCTTATTTTTCTTCATCTACTATTTATGGATCTTGAATTATTTATTACAATTTGAACTATTTGTGACCTTTCGATTTAAGTTTGTGTAAGTATTTTCTTCTATAATTCAATCTTCATCACTATGATTCTTTGTATTATTAGTTCCTGTAGTAGGTAAGAAAACTTACACAATCATTCAGTCTACTAAAAAACTACTAAAAATATTTCAATAGCCAATTGTTAGAAATGCTCTAGAATAACCAAGAGGGTGGAGGGGGGTGAATCAGTTATTCAAGGTCCAAATGTCCTAATAATTTTTTTTCACTAAGTATAGTGAGCCCATTTAAACTAACCATGCATCCAAGCTAAACATTCATTTTAGCAAGTTACTAAAAAATCAACATGCAGGAATAAGACATGAAAGATCAACATATAACACAATGATTTATGTGGAAACCCAATTTGGGAAAAACCACCAGTAACATGCTACTCCTTTCTCACTCTTCTGAAGTGATGCCCTATGAAAGGCCTAACCTATTAAAGGCTACAACACACTATTAAATGTGACCTAGTTAAAGGATTTCAACCACCCTATTAGAAGTGGGCCTAGTTAAAGGACTTTAGAACATTCACTTGGAATGCCACCCTATTAAAGGATTAACAAAATGGTTAAACCAACCTAAGTCCATAGGATTTTACCCTAACTGATACAATTGTTAGAGAGTAACAATAAGGGCTTTTGATTTGATATAACTCACAACATAACTTGTAGATTTCAGATCTCAATTCAGCTCACAAAATTGTTTGGCTTTCAAACTCTATAGTTCTGACAGCTTGTCCTCCTTTCAAGCTTTGTCTCCTTGAGTCTCCATGCTCATTGTGGTAATGCAATCACCTTTGTGGTCACCTATTGAAGTAGAGTCTTTGTACTTTGTTCCACCCTATCGATGTCTTCTCCTTGACACCACACACTATCTCCAACCAACCAATCTTGCTTCTTGACCTATAACTCCTTAAATAGAAGTCTAGAATACTTTTCCTGCTCTAATATTTTTGCTCTTATTTTTTGGTTTGAATGGATTAGGTAAGATACAATGTAACTACCCCTTATTTTTTTCCTTCTAGAAACATCATGTAGAATTCACCTGTATTCACCCAAAAATGGTTTACCTAAAATTCTGTGCCACTAGCTCATCATTCTTATCTTCCATTTGGTTCAAAAACTTTAAGGTAACAAACTTGTCTGCTCAAATCTGGTGAATCTTTAACTTTTCAAATAATGTAATAGCTCGACACTATTGACTTTCTAATGCTTAGCACATACTGTGTTACTCGACACCTATTATGGATTCACTAGGCATCAACTAAGTTTTACTGATGCTCGACACCTATTACATTCTTGTCTAGCTTGGCACCTTCTATCTCACTCAGCACACACTAGATTTTTCATTTTCTTGGCACTTACTGATAATATAAATTGGCATGAACTAACTTGCTGGGCTCCCACTAATGAACTTAGTCAAGCTTTGTAAACAACTTTGTTATAACTTATTCTTCTAAAGTTTCTAAGTGTAGCCAACCTCTGTATCTTCAAGTGCATTACCAATACATCATTTTACCATTGTCTTAACTCATCCTTATACTTCATTAAAAAACCATAACTCAACCTTTCCTTTAGGTACTTTTGTTACATCTTATTGATAAAATCCTCTTCATCAATCAACTAAGTGATAGTACTTGGATCTTATAAGCAATTATCATTCTAGCAAATAGTAGGTTTGACATCAATGACAAAAAAATGATTGAAAACATTCTTTATCAACAATCTCCCTCTTTGCAAACAGTCTCCCTTCTTGAATAGTGATATTTTCAACCAGATTTCAACAATCTCCCTCTTTGGCATTGATGGCAAACTAAATTGATCAACCAAGTTATCAAAATGCTAACTAGGTTAAAACAATTAATCAAATGCCAAAAAGAAAACTTTCATTCTATCAGAAACTTTGAATTTCTTATGACTCCCTCTGAATTTTTTAAGTAACTCCCTCTTTCAAAGTATTAGGGATATCTCTTTTGCTGATACAATGTCTTCTTCTTTTTGTTGTACTCCCTCTTTGATCTTGTTATCAGCTTTGAATTTCTTATTTGTGTTGTTTTCTCCCTTTTACCTGCTATTTTCTTTTGATTTACTTTTTGCTATTTCTCCCTTTGCACATTTGATCCTGTAGATTTGATCAGTTTCTACTATTTCTCCCTCTTTTCTATAACTTTCCAATTTGATCAGTTTTTCTATTTCTCCCTCATTGACAACAATGCCAAAGACATACTATTTCAGCATCTTTTCATGCAAGTGTAGCATTTGTAGAAACTCCAATTTCTTCCTCTATCACCTTTCTTGTGACTTGTTTGGAATTTTAGTACTTTAATTACTTTAGGCAAAACCTTAAGTAAGTATCCTCTACATCAATTTATAACATTTTAGCAATGAACTCATTTGATGCAAGATAATCTTGCTGTTACTTAAATAGTCTTGGATAGGGTTATTACCCCCAACTTACCTCTAAGATATTCAAATGCATCTTAAGGTAATGGTTTTGTGAAGATGTCAACAATTTTTTCCTTTGAGTTGACATATTCCATCTTCACTTGCTTGTCTTCCACCAATTCTCTTACATAGTGATACTTAATTGCAATGTGCTTTGTTTTAGCATGCACCATAAGATTTTTTAATATGTTTATGGCACTTGTGTTTTTGAAATTAAAAGTGACCAAAAAAAATGGGGTCAACCCTTACAACCAAAAGGTTAACCAACACATCTCTAGCAGAAACCAATAGAGAACATCACTAGAACATAAACAAAACAAGAAGTAACTTAACCACTACAATTCTACCCAAGCTATTAACCAACATACTACTATGAATAGAAAAATAAATTCTAAAGTAGAAGTCTATAGAGTTAACCATACTACTTAAGTTCATAATAAAAACCATTGGCACAGTCAAGCCACCCCAAGTTTGAGTAATAGTTGGATATTAGTAAACCAAGTAACAACATAATAACATAAAACAGCTAAGATCTATAGACTTATTTCTTCATTTTTTCCTTTCCCTTCCCAACCAATAAAAATTGAGCCCAATCATTAGCAAGAAACTTAAAGAGGAGCTTATGATCTTCCATATCCAACCCTATTTCTTCTTTCTCCTGTGCTAGCATTTGGAGGGTGGTGGCAGCAACATGAGTGACTTTTAGGGAAAATTTAGAGAAGGTGAAGAATCCTTCCTCTAAAGTTTTAACCCTTTGATCTAGTTAGGAAATTGCCCCCTTTTGCTCCTCAACCTTCTCTTTTGATGGCACTTGTGTTATCACAATAGAGTATCATAGGTTCAGTTACCTCTTCCTTCATACCTTTCAACATGTGCTTGATCCATACATTATTGGTGTAGTTGATGGCTACAGAAACATACTTAGCTTTAGCTGTGGAGTGTGAGGTACAACTTTTCTTTTTGCTAGTCCAAATGACTAATCTTTTACCTAAGAAGAGTGCTCCTGCACTCGTACTTTTTTTGTCATCTATATTATCTCCCTAGTCTGCATTAGTGTAGGCATTCAACTCAAACTTTTCAGTCCTCTTGTAGTATAATCAAAAGTTATATGTTCCTTTTAGGTACATCATTATTATTTTTACTTCCATAAGATGATTTTCTCTTGGGTTTGCAAAAAATCTTGCTACTATTCCAATAGATAATGCAATGTTTGGTCTATTATGCACAACATACTACAACTTTCCAATCATTGATCTATACATTGTCTGATTTACTTTAGCTAACTCATCATTCTTAGATGACTTATGTCTTGTTACAATTGGTGTACTAACTAGTTTTGAATCCTCTAAGCCAAATGTCTTGAGTATCTCCTTGATATATTTTGATTGGGTCACAAATATGCCATTTTTTAGTTGACGTTCTTGCAATCCAACAAATAATTTGATTTCCCCAAACATTGACATCTCAAACTCATGTTTCATCTGATCAACAAAATCTTTGCATAGAGCATCTTTTCCTCCAAATATTATATCATCAACAAAGATTTTAGATATTAGAATATCTTTACCTTTTTCTGCCTTGATAAATAGGTTGTTTTTATCATCTATTCTCTCAAATCCTATCTTCACAAGATATTTGTGAAGTCTCTCATACCATGCTCTAGGAACTTGTTTCAAACCATAAAGTACTTTATGCAATTTTCAAACCATATCCTTGTTGTTATCATCAAAAAATACCTCTGGTTGTTTTATATAGACTTCCTCTTCCAGTATACCATTCAGAAAAATGGACTTTACATCCATTTGGTAAACCTTAAAACCTTTGTAAGCAGCATATGCAAGTAGAGTTCTTACTCCTTCCATCCTTGAAATAGGGGCAAATGTTTCCCCATACTCCAATCCTTCTTCTTGTGCATAACCTTTACAGACTAGTCTAGCCTTATTTCTTGTGATCTCACCATTCTCATCTAGCTTTTTCCTAAATACTTACTTGGTACCAATCACATTCTTATTGGCTAGTCTTGGAACTAAGGTCCAAGTTTTGTTCTTTTCTATTCGATCAATCTCTTCTCCCATAGCTTTCCACCAATCATCATCTTGTAGTGCATCTTTCACTATTTTGGGTTCAATCTTGCTCAGTAGACATGATTCATTTCTTAGTCTATTCCTTATCATTGGTCTAACTTCCTTTTCACCAATGATTTTTTCTGTAGGGTGATGTCTTCTCACATACTTGTATAGCCTTGGTTCTGTGCTTGTTTCCATGTTTGGTCTTTTAGCTTTAGAGTCACTATGCACATCTCTTTTAGGTAGCTCAACATATCTTTCATGTGTACTGATTTCAGAATCAGAATGTGCATTATCTTCATTTTGAAACTTGGCTTTTGAATGCATTTTGAAATTCAATGGTTGTGACTTGGCTGATACTAAAACTTGTTGCTAATTCCCAACTTGATTGACAACTTCTTCTTCAGTAGGCATTCCTTCATAGAAGTATACAAAGGATTTGTACTCTTTTGGTTTCTTGGATTTATCAACTTGAACTTCTGTATGCTTATCAAAGTTTACATTTGTACTCTTCACAATTTTGTTAGTGTTAGTATTTAAACACTTGTATGTTTTACTTCCAGTGGAGTATCTAAGGAATATGCCTTCATCACTCTTTGCATCAAAATTGACACATCTAGAATCTTTAAGAATATAACACTTACAACCAAATACTTTGAAATGTTTTACATTAGGTGAGTGACTATACCATAATTCAAAAGGTGTTGCATTTGTACCTTTCTTGATTTTTACTCAATTCACAGTGTAGACATCTATACTTACAACTTCTCTCCAATACTTTAAAGCAACATTATTCTCCATCATTAATGCTCTGGCATAGTATATCACTGATCTATTTTTCCTTTTTGCAATTCCATTCTGTGGCAGAGTTCTAGGTGCTTATGTTTGTCTCTTAATTCCTTTGTCATTGCAAAATGTCTCAAATTCTTTTGATGTGAACTCTCCTCCTCTGTCTAACCTCAGGCACTTCAGACTCTTCCCTATTTCCTTTTTAACCCTGGCCCAATACCACTTAAACATTTGAAATGCATTAAATTTTTGTTTTAAGAACAAGACAATCATCATGCTAGAGTAATGATCAACAAACAACATTATATATCTATCTCCTTTGTAGCTTTGTGCTTCTATTGGTACACATAAATTAGTATGGACTAACTCTAGTAATTTTTTGGAAGTGTAGGTTTTTCTTTTGAAACTTGACTTGGTCATCTTTCCTAGCTAACACTATTTGCACATTGCATTGTTAGGCTTCTTCAATTTAGGTAAACCTCTGACTTTCTTCATTTTGTTGATGCTAATTAGATTATCAAAGTTGACATGACATAGCCTTTATGCCACAACCACACATCATCAAATCTTACAATGAGATAGAAAACATCCTCCATATCTAGGTAAAATAGATTACTCCTAGTTTGGTCTCCTTTTCCTATCAGATTTCCATCAGTGTCATAGATTTTGGCAGTTTTATTTCCAAATTCTACTTTGCATCCTACATTGCTTAAGTATGACACACTTAGTAGATTGTAGTTCAATCCTTCAACATAATATGCATTATCACATAAAATTTTATCTATAAGCTTAATGAAACCTTTTCCTTTGATTAGACATGGAGCATCATTTCCAAATCTAACACTATTTCCATCATATTGAGTAAAGGTAACAAACTTACTTTTGTCTCCTATAATGTGATGTGAGCACCCACTGTTTGTGATCCACCTACCATTCTTGTTTACATAGGTTACTAGTGTTGTTGCCTCATATTCATTTGACTTATCCTTCATGACTACATAGACTACCTCATCATCATTTTCATTAGAATCCTCTTCTTCAACAACGTAGCACTTTTTGCCTTTCTCTTTGTAATCTCTACTATCATCTTCATTTTTGTTCTTATACTCATTGCATTCTTTTTAGTTCTTTTTTGATGCGTGTCTTGTGGCAAGATGTCCTACTTTATTGCAATTAAAACAAATGATAGGCAACTTACCTTTGAATTTACCTTTGCCTCTATGAAATCTTCTAGCCAACAATGCTTCCAATTGTTCCACATCTTCTTCATATGTGTTGTTGTCACTAGATGAATTATTTATCTTTCTTTTCTTCTTCTTTAGTTTCACCTCTTCAATGTCTTTCAACAACAACTTGGCCTTGAAAGTAGATTCAAGAGTCTTAGGTTTGTAGCTATCAAAGTTGGACAATTCAAATGTAGTAAGTCTTCCCACTACACCTTCAAGATTTAACTTGTTTCTTGGTATGCATCTTAACTCTTGGATGGATGATAATCTAATAGAATAGATGGGAAGCAAGGTTCTTAAGAATTATCTATTAAAAATTTCATCATCTAAATGGCCACCTAAACTTCTTATTGCACTTATTGCTTCCTTTTTTCTAGAGGCATATTGAGCAATGTTCTCACCTTCCTCCATTCTCATTTCATCAAACTTTCCTCTGAGGCTTTCTCTTTTTTCTCTTTGTACATTCTGATCTCCTCCGTAAATATCTGTCAAGGCTTTCCACATCTTGAATGCAGAGGTACATCCCTTGATGTCATCAAATTCAACATAGTTGAGGGTAGAGGCAATCTCTAACATTTCTTGATTGTGCTCCTTCTTTTTCTTCATATCTTCTATAGTAGGAACACCTATTGGATCAACATGTTCCACTTCAATTGAGGTTTGTGCATGATCACTTATTAATCCAAGGTGTAACTTCATTAAACTTTGCCATGCAGTGAAGTTATCTCTATTAAGCTTGGGAACTTCTCTCTTGGACATCTTGATCTTTCTACTTCTAGTACCTTTAAACTAAATCAGCAGATGGCCCTAATAGAATGTTTTAGAAATACTTTAGAATAATTTGGAGGGAGGGGGGGGGGGGGGGGGGTGGTGGTGAATTAGTTATTCAAGGTCCAAATGTCCTAATAAAACCTTTCCACTAAGTATAGTGAGCACATTTAAACTAAACATGCATCCAAGCTAAACATTCATTTTAACAAGTTACTAAAAAATCAACATGCACGAATAAGACATGAAAGATCAACACATAACACAGTGATTTATGTGGAAACCTAATTTGGAAAAAAGCACTAGCAACATGCTACTCCTTTGTCACTCTTCTGAAGTGATGCCCTGTGAAAGGCCTGCCCTGTTAAGGCTGCAAAATACTGTTAAAAGTGACTTGGTTAAAGGATTTCAACCACCCTATTAGAAGTGGTCCTAGTTAAAGGACTTTAGAATATTCATTTTGAATGTCACCCTATTAAAGAATTTACAAAATGGTTGTTAAACCAACCAAAGTCCATAGGATTTTACCCTAACTAATACAATTGTTAGAAAGTAACAATAAGGGCTTTTGATATGATATAACTCACAACATAACTTGCAGATTTTAGATCTCAATTTAGCTCACAAAATTGCCTGGCTTTTAGACTCTTTAGTTCTGACAACTTGTCCTCCTTTCAAGCTTTGTCTCCTTGATTCTCCATGCTCATTGTGCCAATGTAATCACCTTTGTGGTCACCTATCGAAGCAGAGTCTTTGTACCTTTTTCCTCCCTCTCGATGTCTTCTCCTTGACACCACACACTATCTCCAACCAACCACTCTTGCTTCTTGACCTATAACTCCTTAAATAGAAGTTTGGAATACTTTTCTTGCTCTAATCTTTTCACTCTTATTTTTTGGTTTGAATGGATTAGGTAAGATACAATGTATCTACCCCTTATTTTGTTCCTTCTATTAACATCATGTAGAATCCACCTGTATTCTCCCAAAAATATTTTACCTAAAATTTTGTGCCATTAGTTCATCATTCTTATCTTCCATCTAGTTCACAAACTTCAAGGTAACAAACTTGTCGGCTCAAATTTGGTGAATCTTTGACTTTTCAAATAATGTAGTAGCTTAGCACTATCAACTTTCTGATGCTCAACACATACTATGTTACTTGGCACCTACTATGGATTCACTCGACATCAACTAAGTTTTACTAATGCTCAATGCCTATTACATTTTTTTCTAGCTTGGCACCTGAGCTTTGCTTGGTGCCTTCTGTCTGACTTGGCACACACTAGATTTTGCATTTTCTTGACACTTACTAATAATCTACTTGGCATGAACTAAATTACTTAGGTCCCACTAATGAACTTAGTCAAGCTTTGTAGATAACTTTGTTACAACTTATTCTTCTAAAGTTTCTAAGTGTAGCCAACCTCTATATCTTCAAGTGTATTACCAATACAACATTTTACCATTGTCTTAACTGATCCTTATACTTCGTTACAAAACCATAACTCAACCTTTCCTTTAGGTACTTTTGTTACATCTTATTGATTAAATCCTCCTCATCAATCAACTAAGTGATAGCACTTGAATCTTATAAGCAATTGTCATTCTAGCAAATAGCAAGTTTGACATCAGTGACAGAACAATGATTGAAAACATTCTTTATTAACAATCTCCCTCTTTGCAAACAATCTCCCTTCTTGAATAGTGATCTTTTTCATTAGATTTCAACACCAATAGAATTGAAGAATATTATGAAAACTTCATTTTTCTATTAAATTCTAATTATTTGGTATATTTATTAAAATATGAAAAATTCTATTTATTTAGAATCTTATTGGTTACTTGCAAAATAATAAGGAGAAAATTAATTTCTTTCAAACAAAAATTATAGAAAATTTCATAGACACCATTACTTGACAAAAACACCATAATATTAAAACTTGGCTTACACTTATGAGGAAGTCTCTAGAAGCTCAAAGAGCCTCCAAAAACCCCAAATCAAAATGTGCTTTTCTAGAATACTCCTTGACAAACTAAAATGTGCAAAGAGAAATGAATCTTGTAGAATACTTGACCAAATTCCATTAAAAGTTTTATAAATTTTATGCTCAAGAGGTTTCAAAATTTTTATAATTTTTCTTTTTATTGGGTTTTATTTTTTAACATGTAATCCCATTGCTAGAGTCTATGGACTAATGTTTTAACTATTATTCTCACATGATGCAGAACATTTGATGGTAGTTGAATCTTTGTAAAACTTTCACAAGGAGTGGCACTTGTGTAAGTAAAAGCCTTGATTAACGAAAATTTACTTTAAAATTTCAATGGTCTAATAGAAACTGCTAGTGCATTTGATGGGAAATCTTGTGTTAGGACTATTGAAATACATTTTTAGTTCCTTTAAATAATTAACCTTTAATCCTTTGTGAATTTGCCAACAAGATGGTCATATTGGGCATAAGAAGATTTTGATTCTTCTACACAAAACATTAAATATGAAATTGAAAAAATTATATTAGTGGCTTCAGTACTATAGAAAAAATGTATTGTTTTGAAAAGGAAAGTTCCTCATCTCTGAAGAAGACTTCTACTAAGACATGTCTTTCACTACCTCCCCTATTCTTACTAAAGTTGTAATTCCATATTTTTTGGTTGAACCTCAAAGAACTATAGTTGAATAAATAGTAATTCATGTGGATCATCGTGCCAAGTAGATAAAAGAGGAGAAGCTTGGTGTGGAGGCTAGTTGTGGATCCAACCACCCAATTTATTAAATATTACATAATGAAATTGTTCAACCCTATCAGCAAGAAGTTCACCCTTCAAGAAAAAAGGACAGACAATAAATTATGTAATGAAATTGTTTAACCCTATCTGGAAGAATCAAAAACTCAAGAAAGTTAAGGTGCACAATGTAGATATGCAACATGGGCCAAAATAGATGAAAAAGAAAAGGGAAAAAAAATGTAATGCCTTGTGTCCGAAGGCTTTGTCTTCCTCTCTTACTCAAAATGTAACTCCAATATTTTGATGTTAAATTACTTTATTATGTGTACATTCAATATATTTGTTTTGTTTTTAATGCTAAATTACTCTGTTGACATATACAGATGATAAACACCATCTCTTAGAATGCATAGAAATAATTCTTCACATTTTAGGCCATTAAAGTTGTGGGAGCACTATTGACAATTGCAAGGACCAAGGCCCTTACTTGGTTGACTATTAACATGAACAAAGAAGCTTGGGTAGTGCCTGTAAGGAAGGAAAATGGACTACTTGCTCTTGAAACATCTAATTTTAAGAAAATATTTGATGGTAGATATGTACAGATGTGGATACTAATAAGTTAGGAGACTCTTTTAGATTTATCTAGATATTTAGTTTTCTTATTAATCATCAACTATAAATAAGTTTACTCAGGTGAGACAACCAAGGTTTGATTCTATGAGATGAGCAATTGGTTTTTAGATCCCTAGACTTCATCATTAAAGGTACATATGGCTTGGGATTATGAGGTAATTAAACTTGATCTTTATTTGTTTTGAAAAAGTAAACCTATGGCTAATATTTAGTTGGCCTTTGTAGTATCCCTTAATATTAAGGAGTTCTCCTTCATGAGTCTATTTTTTGTACTCAAGCCCCACTCCTTTTCAAAAAACTAGTTTTGAAATGAATTATCTAAATAATAGTTGAATTTTGTAACTAAAAATTTTGCAAACCCTTAAATGCATCCATGAAAGGACTATTTAATGCAGTTAGATAATATTAATCTTAATTTGGTGGAACTAATTAAAATATTACTTGCGTATCTCATATTTCTTGGTATTCAGGTGTAGCATTTTTGTATGGTGTACCATTTTAAAATGAACGAACTTTCCTTTTAAGACCTTTTAGCCTCCTCATGTCATAATTACTTCTTCAAACCATGGATATGCCAATGCCTACTCTCCTTTTTCTTCTATCTTCTTCCTCTTTCCACCTTGTCTTTCTAGCACCTACCCTTTCTTTCTATGGCACCTAGAATTGGACCTCTGGGATTAGGTGGACTTAGGTCGACCTAGTCTAGACTAGGTTCATCCAAGTCAACCTAGTCTAGACTAGGTTGGTCTAGGTCAACCTAGTCATTCCAGGTTGACCCAGGTCAACCTTGTCCTCTTAGGTCGACCCAATCCTAGACTAGGTCAACCTAGGTTGACCTAGTCCTTGATAGTTCCAGAGCTCAAGGCTCGAAAGGCCTTAGGAGTTTTTTGGCCCTCATTTTAACTTTGCCTTATTTTTGAAAATTTTAATGTGAAAATATCTTAAACTATAATGCACAGCTTGGGGCTTTTTGTAATGTGTTATCAATCCTCCAGTACAAACCCTCATTTTGATAAATTTTTCCCATGCCTAGCACCTAGGGTTTCCTTGAGTTTTCATAAAAATTGCTTGGCCTAGTGAGAAAACCCTTGTTTGAGGTCCCCACTCTTTTTGAGCCTTTTAAGTTTTCAAATGTTTCAAAGGGTTGTATTTTGTCTTAATACTTTGACAGTTTAATGTAAACTTATGAAGGTTTTTTAAGTATGTGACCTAGCAACCAAGGGTGGTCACACAATCGAGACTCTTTATTAGATAGTGGCATTTAATGATGTGACCCGATGAAGGAGTGAAATATCTTTGATCTCCTAGTCAAAGCAATCAAATTCATAGTTGCCTTTTATACCACGATTAAGAGAAATAATTAATGAAGCCTCAATTGCATGGTATTCTAAATAAGAAAGATACAATGAATTTTCAAAGTGATTGGGTGAATGCTTATGTTCACACGGTTGGGATCTCAAAAGATAAAGCTTGATGGATGACTGTGACTTCACGAAATTGGTTAAAAGCTCAATCAAGCCTCAGTCGTATGATCTCAAGCATGATCAAAAAATTAGAGGGTTTGATTGTGAATTAGAAACCAAGTTAAAATACTTGATATTATCTCCATTCACATAGTTGTAGCAAGTAGCTTATGTTATACATGATGAATTATGACTTGGTGAAGACAATCACAAGCATTTAAAGGTATTTGTTCACTTGGTCACATGGTTAAAAAGGATATCTAGTCTCCAGACCACAACATGGAAAAAAGGCTAAGAAAGGGATAATCATAGTGGTTAAGTGTCAAGCTTATCACATAATCATAGAGGATTGATGTTAACCATGGTTTGGAGCTGTGATATGGTGAGGGCTTTGTCACATGATTGCATGGAGTTAAGGGTGACCCTAGGTTTGAGTTGTGAAGTAGAAAAATGTAGTTGATCACAAGTTCATAGGAGTTAATGAGTAATCATGGGTTAAGAAAAAAAGGATGTGGTGATCTTCCATGTGGCATGATGGGACCAAGATGCCTAGCTGAGATGGATGAATCAAAAGCTAACACATCGCATTCTCTAGGAGAAAAGTATGAAAAGTAAAATGGTAGGGTTAGTTTTTGAAGGAATGTTGATTGATAAAGTAAATAATTTCTCATTCGATATTTCTCCATCGAAAAGGAAGAAATGTTAAGTTGTGACTTGGCAAAACTAGTTAAAGTTCTCATTTTCTTGGTTGTGCCATTAAGGATCAAAATAAAAGTTTAAACCATGACCAAGCAAATAAGTTAGGATCAAAGTAGAATAGAATGATTGCTTAGTCATGATGATAAAAGTGTCAATAAAGATAAAATGCAAAGTGATGACTGAGTTAAAAGAACATTAAGAAACTTTTCTGGCATGGTCACAAAGAAAAATTATTATTAAACAAGCTAGATTGCGACCCGACAAGGTCTTAAGGTCAAATTGCACAGTATCTTGATTGCACAGTCACAAAAATAAAAACTTAAAAGTAAGAAAGATTTGCAAAGCCACAAAAGGTTAATGATAGACCATTTTGCAAGGTCACAATAGTCTAAAAGAGAAAGAAATGAACTACTATGAAGGTATTCTCATAGTTAGAATGTAGAATTCACAACATCATGGATCAACATGGTCAACAAGGAAAGAAATTTGAGATGTTGTGAAAAGGTAATGAGGAGACAAGTCTAGCTAATCAAATGGTGACACATGGTTCTCACTAGGTGATCAATGAAATATTTGACCAAGATAGTAGAAAACACTAGTTTTATTTACTTAGATTACAGAGTCTGAGTTAGGAAACAAAGACAAGAAGGATGATGAGTTACTAGAGTTTCATAGCCTTTATGGAGATCAGATATTCAAATGAAGTAAAGCAGTAGAGAAAATCAAATAAAATCATATTCATGGAATGATCACCAAGAAAGAAGTAAATATTTTGAAGGTAGTTGCAAAAATTAAGACTATATTGGTGGGAGGTAGCTCAAGAGTTTCATGGTTAAAGGTAGTAGAAGACAAACTAAATTAGGTTTAGGAGTCTTACAACAAGTTCCTACTGCCAACTTTGCAACTACTTTCCTGAGTATTGTTTGAATGTAGAGAATGTTTGTAATGTAATAGTGTAGAAATATCTCTATAGTTTTTTCTCTATTCAATTTTTGACATGTGTCATCCTCTCATCTGTAGCTTGTTGCAATCCTCTCTATATGAGGATTTTTAGGTTGACGAGGAAAAGGTTCTAGTTTTTTGGGTCAAGAGCCTCTCCAACTACTATGAGATCATAGATGGTTCTAGTTTCTATTGAAAATTCCTTTCAACCATTGTGATACCAATAAGGTTCCAATATTTACTACTGTGATCATAGGGATGACTCCAGTTTTATTGGTGTGATGCCACCATCTTCAACATATTTTCTCTTTTATGAACATCAGCTATAATTTCTTGTAAGAATTAGTTATATAGTAATTTGTTGTGTCTTCTCTGAGTTTTGCATACAACATGATGTCTTGATTTTAAGGAAATGAATACAAAGATTTATTGAAAGTATGAATCTAAAATTTGTCTCCATCTTTATGGGTTTCTAATTTTCTATTGATATATGCATAAGGTGCATATTGTCCAATTGTAGTTTGGCTTTAAAGTTGATGCCATTGCATGTTTTTTTGTTGGGTTAAGGGCTCGAGTAAATTTATTGATATGCATTGATAGAATTGTAGGGATCATGGGAGGATCTAATAAGTATGAATTTCATTTTGAAGATAGATGTCTGTTTGCAAGGTGAAAGGATAGATCAGATATATGGGTATATGAGTATATTTTGGATATCCATGTGCATGTTTTGACTTAGTTGATGACCAATGGATAAGAGACTGATCAATTATGAGATTGCATGTATTTTTTTTTTCATACCTTGGTCTTGCTAAAAATCAACATCATAAATCATATCTTTTCCCTTTCATGTTGAAAGAGCTAAAAGAGTTACCCTCACTTAATTTATCTAGTTCATAGGTCATGATATTATCTATTCCATGTCTATGTTGTTTGTATAAGTACTAGAAGATTCAAGGGTTTTTTTAATCTATTTTATAGATTTAGTTATATGGTTTGACACTAGTACCATATAAAGAATCTGAGGTCCACCAGCATAGGTCTTACAGAGCTTGAAGAAGAAGAAGGGGAGTAAATAATCTTATAGGTTGCCCTAGTGTCTGAATAGGTACATTGAACATGGGATTTAGTTTCCCCTAGGTGTATATGTTCTTATCACTAGGTTATTCAAAAACTATTAATTTTGAAGCCAACAAAATGGCAACTCTACTAGGGAGATGATGGCAATAAGCCTTGTTAAAAGGACAAGAATCTCTGGTGTAAATTGAATATTTCAATCCTCTTTTTCAAAATGGTTTTTCCCATCTGAGCCACCAAAAAAATGGTGACTTTTTTGGGGAGTACTGAATTTGAAAGGTGATTCAATACATTTAGAAGAAAGGCATGTGCAGAGTTTGTTATCAGTAGCAAGGTCATGCTGAAGTTTCATACCTCCTAGTAGTGTTTTATCCAGGACAATAATATTTTGAAAGGTTGAATGATAATTGAATTATTACTAGTGTTTCCATCATCAATTAGTTAAGCTAAGACTTTTTTTCAAAGGGTTGTAGTGTTCAGAGACAAGAATGAACAACAAAGTTTGTTCTCTTTTTCTAGTTTGTAAATCTGCAAGAGTGGATTGATGATTTGCATTTTTCCTACAATTAAAAGTCTGGTTTAGATTTTTCAAGTGAAAAGTTATGTTATATTCTCACATTTGTGAGTGGTGACTCTGTATCTTTGTACTAGTGTTCTTAGTTGATTTTATATTATATATTTTGAAGGACTTTCAACTTGTGTGGGCAGATCTAAAACTCTTGATAGTAGTTCTTGGAAAAGAAGCAATGGATTCTTGATCTTTAGTTTGAGTGTTGTATGCTTTTGTTGTTTTAAGAAATTTGAATGTTAGAAGTTGAATCATAGATGTGATTTCTCTATCCTCTTCAAGGTGGTGGAGGCTCTGCATGACTTTGATCAATGGTGTGAAGAAGTAAAGCTTACACTCATGCCAAAATTAGCAGATGAAGTTTTTCATTAGCACTAAATGGTATTTTACTTTTCGTGAGTTTCTCTTTCAAGAAAGTTAAGTGATAGAAATGGTTTCCTCTATTCAGTGAATTTCAGCAATAAGCTAAGAGGTTAAAGTTTTATTTAAAAATGGAGTCAGATCTCAGATATGAGGTTAGTCTACTAGGTTCTGAAAGTTTGGAGATTTTGGTTAATAATATTGCTATATTGAATGTAAGAAAATCCACATTAGGATTGTCAGTTTCATATGAATAACAATAGGAAATATTTAAGGTCTGGGAGATGATCAAATTTATAAAAAGTTCAAATCAGTAATCATGTAGATACCTTTTTCTTCAAGAACTAAGGAATCTTCCTTACCTACTAGTTTCCTAGATATTTTTATTCTTGATTCCATTAATTGGCTAATAAATGTAAGACTACAAGATCTTTTTTAAGTTGAAGAATTCATCAAGAAGATGGAAAGTGATAAAAATAGTGTTCATGTTGCATCGTGTAATGATGTTGGTGAATGTGCTAAAGGTTAGGATGAATGTAATGAATCCATAGATAATGGTAATTTATCTTTAGATTGTGAAGAGATGGATTCAAGATTTTGTGAATCGGATGATTGTAGTTAGTACGAGGAATATGGGTATGTAACTAAAAATGAATCTTGTGATAGCGTATATGAGAATGAAGAAATCTCTAATAGCAGTAAGGATAACCTTTCTTGTGATGAAAATGAGAATGAAACACTTAGTGAAGAGGTAGTGAATAAGGAGAATGAAATGTGCTATACTAATGATTTTGATTTTTTAGATTGTCATACTAATGGTTCTTCTGTTGTAATAATAATCACAACCAAGAGGAGAAGATTTATGAGGAAATATTTTTGAACCCTAATGAAATTTTGGCTTTATTAGCTTGTGATTTTGAAAAGTATGTATGTATTTTCCTAAGGATGCTCATACTCGCCCTTATAATGTCTTTTCATTTAATAAAGTCACTTCCCCAAAGTTTGATGTGGAGAAAGATATAGAATCAAAACCATCTTTGTCAAGTTTTGGAGGTTTATATGACAACACCTCAAATATCTATGCATATGAAAACTTGTTAGATATGGGGGATGTTATTGAAGGAAAATTTCATACTATTTTCAGATTTTTCTCATGTTGGTGATAATGCTGCAATAAGTTTTGATGTTTCATGTGATGAAGAGGAAAATAATGGGGGTTTCCAATCTGACCATGGATTTTCTTTATATGTTAACAAATCATGCGATGATAAATTTAAGGTTTCCTCTAACATTTTATTAGATGAATACTATGATTATGATCAACATATTTTGTGTCAGCATTTTCAAGACAATTTCTCAAACTTGGTGATTGGCCATTTTTTTAAGTGTGAAGAGGTTTTAGCAAATGATAAATCTAATTAAATGAGTATCAAGACTACAAGTAAGTAGGGATCATATTTCATATACTCTTCACATCTAGGTACACAAGGTGAGTTGCAAATATATGATGAATATGATTCAAAAGAGTATGAGCACTTTGTGCTTCCAATTAGTAGCATGCATGCGTCTTTTGATAATGGTGACTCTCAATTTGATTTTTGTATTCAAGAGAATGCTAACCCTTATTTTCATGGTGAGCATCATGTTGGGGATGTTCTTGGCATGCACTATGAAAGTCAGGAAAGTTATTTTGTTTTGCCTACTGAGCTGATTAAGAATTTTGATGTGTTTGGTGAAATAATTGAGAATGACACTTATAGTTCACCATAGAGAGATGTAAATAAAAATCAAGTGTTTGATAGAGGTAAGAAGTTTTGATATTTTTTTGTCCCCTAAGGCCATCATCTTGTATAGTTAGAGTAGGTTTCTTATTTTCAATAAGTTGTTCAGAGAAAGTTTTGTTCTCAGGTGTGTGGTCTAATTCCTCCAAAATTTCTAAATCCTTGTCATGCCCGCAAGGGGCATGCATCCCCATAAAAGGTTACTATTGGCCCTCATTTTCACTTTGCCTAATTTTTGAAAATTTTAAGGTGAAAATGTCTTAAATGTTGATGTATAGCTAGGTTTGTTTTTGTAATATGTTATCAATCCTTTGGTACAAACTCTAATTATAATAAATTTTACCCATGTCTAGCACCTGGGGTTTTCTTGAGTTTTCATAAAAATTATTTTCCCTAGTGAGAAAACCCTTGTTTGAGGTTCACGTTCTTTTTGAGTCTTTTAAGTTTTCAAATGTTTGAAAGGGTTATTTTTTGTCTTAATACTTTGACACTTTAATGTAAATTCATGAAGGCTTTTTATGTATGAGATGTAGTGACCAAGGTTGGTCACACAATTGAAACTCTTTATCAAATAGTGGCATTTTATGATGCAACTCAGTGAAGCAATGAAATATCTTTGATTGCCCAATTGAAGTAGTCAAATTCATAGCTTCCTTTTATACTATGACTAAGTGAAATAGATAATTAGGCCTCAATCGCATGGTCACCTGAATGAGAAAGATATAATGAATTTTTAGACTATCTAGGAAAATTCTTATGTTTTCATGGTTGGGACCTCAAAAGATAAAGCTTGATGGATGACTGTGACTTAACAAAATTGGTTAGAAGCTCAATCAAGCCTTACTCACATGGTCGGAAGCGTGATAAAAAAGTTAGAGGATTTGACTATGAATGAGTGACCAAGTTAAAATACTTGATATTATCTTCATTAAAATAGTCATTGCAAGCAACTTATGTTAGACTGGATGAACTGCAACTTGATGAAGACAATTACCAACCAATTAAAGGTGTTTGTTCATTGGGTTGCATTGTTAAAAATGATATCTAGTTTCCAAACCACACCTAGTGAAAAGGTTAAGAAAGGATTAATAAGAGTGGTTATGGTTCAAAATTATTACATAATTACAGAGGATTAATGTTAACCATGGTTTAGAGCTACGATATGGAAAGGGCTTTGTTGCATGATCACATGGAGTTAAGGCTGACCCTAGGTTTTATTTGTGAAGTAGTGAAATGTAGTTGATCACATGTTCACAAGATTTAATGAGTAATCATGGGTTAAGGCAACAAGGATGTGATAATCTACCATGTGGCATGATGGGACTAGGATGCTTAGCTAAGATGGACCAATCAAAAGCTGACACTTTACATCGTCTGGGAAGAAAGTATGAAAATTCAAATGGTAGGGTTAGTTTTTGAAGGAGTGTTGATGGATAAAGAAGATCATTTCTCATTTGATATTTATCCATCAAAAAGAAAGAATTTTTAAATTGTGACTTTGTGAAACTAGTTAAAGTGCTCATTCACTTGGTCAAGCAGTTAAGGATCAAAAGAAAAGTTTAAACCATGACCAAGAGAATAAGTTAGGACCAAATAAAATTGAATGATCGCTTAGTTGTGATGATAAAAAATGTCAATAAAAATAAACCACGAAGTGACAACTAAGTTAAAATAACATTAAAAACCTTTTCTCACATAGTCTTGATTGCATAGTCATAGAAATAACAACTTAAAAGTAAGAAAGATTTGTTAAGTTGTGAAAGGTTAATGATAGATCATTTCACAAGGTTGCAATAGTTAGAAAGAGAAAGCAATGAACTACTATGAAGGTGCAATCACAGTTAGAATGGAGACTTCACAACATCGCAGGTTAGCATGGTCAACAAGGAAAGACAATTGTGATGTCGCAAAAGGGTAATGAGGAGACAAGTCTAGCCAATCAAATGGTGACACATGGTTCTCACTGGGCGATCAATGAAAGATTTGACCAAGGTGGAAAAAAAAACTAGTTTTAATTACTCAAATTATAGAGCTCGTGTAAGGAAATAGATCCAAGAAGGATGATGAGTTACTTGAGTTGCATAGCCTTTATGGAGATCATATTTTTAGATGAAGTAAAGCAGTAGATAAAATCATATGCATTGAATGAACACCAAGAAAGAAGTAAATATTTTTAAGGCACTTACAAATATTAAGACTATGCTGGTGGGAGGTGGTTCAAGAATTTTATGACTAAAGGTAATAGAAGACAAACCAAATTAAGTTGAGGACTCCTACAATAAGTGCCTGCTACCAGCTTTGGAACTACTTCCTCAAGTTTTGTTTGAATGCAGAGAATGTTTGTAATGTAGCAGTGTAGAAATATCTCTATAGTTTTATTTCCAATCAATTTTGGACATGTGTCCTATCATTTGTAGTTTTTCACAATCCTCTCTATATAAGGATTTCCAGATTGAGGAGGAAAGGATTCTTGTTTTTTGGGTTGAGAGTTTCCCCAACTGTTGTGAGACCATAGTTGGTTCTAGTTTGTGTTGAAAAATCCTTTTTACTATTGTGATACAAATAAGGTTCCAATCTTTACTACTGTGATCAAAAGGATGACTCTAGTTTTATTGGTGTGATAGCACTATCTTTAGTATATTTTCTCTGTTATAAACAACAATTGTAATTTCTTATAAGAATTAGTTATACATTTGTTTGTTGTGTCTTATTTGAGTTTTGCATACACCATGATATATTGATTTTAAGGAAATGAATGTAGAGCTTTATTGAAAGTTTTAATTTGAAATTTGTCTCCAGCTTCATGGGTTTGTAATTTTCTGTTGATATATGCATAAGGTGCATATTGTCCAGTTGCAGCTTGGCTTTGAAGTTATATGCCATTGCATGTTTTACTGTTGGGTCAAGGGCTCAAGTAAATTCCTTGATATGAATTGACAAAATTGTAGGGATCATGGGAGGATTTGATAAGTGTGAATTTCATTTTGAAGATAGATGTCTATTTGCAAGATGAATAGATGGATCAAACATCTAGGCATATGAGTATATTTTGGATATCCATGTGTATGCTTTGACTTAGTTTATTCCCAATGGATAAGGGACTGATCAACTATGATATTTCATATCTTTGTTGTTCATACCTTGGTCTTGCTGAATATCAACATCATAAATCAAATCTTTTCCCTTTCATATTGAAAGAGCTAAAAGATTTACTCTCAACATATCTAGTTCATAGGTCATGTTATTAGCTATTCCATGTCTATGTTTTTTGTATAAGTACTAGAAGATTCAAGTGTTTTTATCTATTTTATAGATTCACTTATATTCTTTGACATTAGTACCATATAACGAATTTGAGGACCACCCACCTAGGTCTTGTAGAGCTTGAAGAAGAAGGAGAGTAAATAGCCTTATAGTTGGCCTTGGTGTCTAAATAGGTACATTAAAAATAAGAATTAGTTTATCTAGGTGTATATGTTCTTATCACTGGGTTATTCAAAAACTATTAATTTAGAAGCCAATAGGTTTAATGAGTTTTTGACCATTATCTAGTGAGCCTATATTATTTTGCTACCCAAAAAATCATATAAAGGAGACTTGGAGGCTTCATTTTCATATCAAGCTTATATCTCATCTCAATCATTATTCATGCATTAAAGCTCTTACTCTCAAGTGAATATTTATTCCTTTTACACTCAAGGAGTTCACGTATTCAAGTTTTCCAAGTATTAGATCAAGAAGATTTCTATCTATCATTGAAGAATCCTTTATGAGCATTTCCTATTCAAGATCTAGCTTATTATTGGCCATGAAGGGAGGATATCTACATTGAAAAAGAATTTATCATCTTCTTCATTGATGCACCTTTATATCCATGGCACCATGATGAAATTATAGTAGATATGTTGCAAAGATTGGAGATACCCTAAATTCCTAATTCAAGATCTACAATACATTAAATTTACATACATGCAAACAAGGTGAATCCTAACATTTAACTTGTCTTTCAATAATTTACATTTTGTACATTTATTGATTAAGGTTAATTTCTTAACCTAGGGCTTGACCAAGGCAAGCCCTCATCAATCCCCAACCCCCAAACCTTTCTTTTCTATGTTGATTTATAGGTTGGGAGCAAAAAGGATTATAGATTTGGAACATACAGTTTGTAAGCTTTCTAGAGTTGTTAGTTGCATATTATCAAACTACATCAACCTAATTGTAGGACATCTTCCCAAGTTGACCTAGTCCTTCAATTTCAAATTTTGGGGAGATTTTTGGGTTTTGTTCCTTTTGTTATTTCATTCCAAGATCATTGGATGGATATTTCAGAAACAATTCAAATCAATGAGTTTCAAAGCAAAAATACATCTTCCTCTACACATTTTAAGGTAAGTCATTTATATTTTATTTCCTTTCATATCTATACCCTAGATTTACATCTCAATTGGGCTAATTATATTTACATAGCATATAGATTTACATTTTTTAAGCAATTAGTTAATTTGACATTCACATTGTCCTATCAAGGGCCAAATAGTACATTTCATCTCAGTACATTTCTCTTTATAATTCAAATTATTTATTAGCTCCCTTATTCCTTTCAATCCTAGCTAATCTAATTTGGATTGTAACTGGAATCATATGTTGGTCTCAGATTGGTTTTGACAATTGAGTGTCAACACACTTAACTAATTTCTAAGATGATGCTGAGTATAATACAGATGCTGAGCTACAATATGTTCCAAGCTAGAAATTCAATAGGTACCGAGTGAACTTCAGGTGCCAAGCAATATTTAAGTGCCAAGTGATAAGAGATGCTAAGTCACTATAGGTGCTGAGTAGAGTATTGATGCTGAGTGAGACAGAGTGACTAAAGATTCCGAGTGAGATAGAATTCCTATATGTGTTGAGCATCAGCAGTTAGTAAGTGCTGAATAACAAAGAATCAAAATATGAGTTTGTGCCTTCACAAACTTAGATGTAAACCATTTTTGAGCCAACTCAGGATGAATCTCGAAGGATCTTGAAGATAAGATCAAATCTTTTGCATTCCCTATGTAATCAACATGCACCAAATAAGAAAAATGAAGAAAGCATGCAACCAATAGGAAAAGTGAAAGAATTGAGTGAACAAAGAAGAATGCCTACTGATTGTAGATTCATACCTAACCCTAAGGCTTCAAAAATTTTAAAAAGAGGTTGATATACCATAATTTGTGTGTTTGAGATTATTGTATGGGAGAATGCTAATGAAGTTTAGAAGGGTGTAAAGACTTAGAGAAGGAAGAGCAGCATTGCAGAATTCAGTTGGTTAGAACTAAGCATCAACATTTCGAGCATAGACATATTAAATCAAGAAGGATTAGATCAGACTAAGTAGAACAATGATCTAGAATCAGCCATTGAATATATTAAGTCATCAGGTCAACACATTCTAATACTTTCTAGCCATTGTATTAGGAATGAAAATCCTATGATGATAGGTTGGTCTAGTAGCCATGTTGTAAGCCTTTCAACAAAGTGCTAAATCCTTTAACAGGGTAACATTCCAAGTGAGTATTTGTAAATCCTTTAACTAGGTCACTTTTAACAGAGTGTAATGCCTTTAATAGGGTAGACCTTTCATAGGGTAGACCATTAGAAGTGGTCAAACTTTGTAACCCTAAATAGTTACATATTGCTCCAGTGATAATTTGTGGGTGTCATCCCCACCCTAGTTTTACCTTCTCATTTTGGAGAGTTTTTGGGTGACTAAAATCTTGTGTTGTCTATTTTCATGCATGTATTTATTTTTCATGTTAAGTAGCTATGTTAGATGCATGTGAATGATCTCAACTATAGGTTTTAAAAGGTTAAAGTTAGTTACTTCTGATTTACCCCCTTAGAAGTAAACCTTCCCACTTGTAAATTCCAACAATTGGTATTAGAGCCTTGTTCTCATAAGGAGGAGCCTTATAGCTTGGAGAAAAGATTTGGAAATGGAAGTCTACAAACTTGGTAAGGTCATATAAAATCAATTGATTGATATACAACTTGCTCTACATACTTTGGAAGAAGCTAGGGAAGAACTGAGAAAATCTTTAAAAAGAAGAAGAGAGATTGCCATAGCTGAGAATGATACACAATACAAGGAGATTGACACCTCAAAGTTGTTTACAAATGGAGATTCCAAAGAGTTTGATGCAGCAATAGTAGACCTAATGGAGAAGAATAGAGCTCAAGTAGAAGAGATCAAAACTCTCAAGATTGAACAAGAAGCACAAGCCATGATGCTTGGTGAAGTAACTAAACAAAGGAAAAGAGCCATTGAAGATAAGGCTATACTAGAAGAAGACAAGAGAAACCTTGCTAACAGACTAAAAGAAAAGTCAATTGAGGTTGCAAGAATTTCAAACATGTAGTTAGACATCCTAAGTCAAATGATGAATGCACATCATGAACTAAATATCAAGGACATTGAAATCTCCACACTAAAGATCCAAAATGAACAACTACAAAATGACCTGACAAGAGAGAAGGAAATTGTAGAGAGATTCAATAAACCTAATGAGGCCATCAAGTACTTTGAAAAACTTCTAAAATCACCATGAGCCAACAATGATGCTTCAAGACTAGGATACACTAGCACTAAAAAAGGAGAGTCATCCAAGACTGTAGAAGAAAGAAGTGATAAAGGTAAGAACACTAAACCTACTTTTCATTTTTGTGGTAAAAAAGGACATACGTCTAATGTGTGTAGAATTAAGAATGCCCATCAACATGAAAAATCTAAGAATGTGGGTCACTATCACAAGTGCAACAGGCAAGGACATCAAGCACTTGACTGCAAGACTAGGACTATCAGAATACCAAGATTTGAAGGTCATTGCTACAATTGCAAGAAGTATGGACATAGAGCTTTTGAGTGTAGGTCAAAGCCTATGTAGACACCTAATCAACTAGCAAGGGAAAATAATCATGGACATCACTACACTTGGGACTACAACACTAGGTATAGCTGCCATTACTGTCAAGAATATGGAAAAATCCTTGAAAATTACATAAGAACACATTTTAGTGGAAACTACAGTAGATGGTTCAGCCAAACTACATGTTTCAGTTGTTTGAATATTGGACATATTAGCATGAATTTCCCAACAAGGTCAAAGGCACCCAACTCAGAGTTTAATAAAGAAAAAGAAAAGGTAGATGTTGAACACATCAGAGGAGAAATGAATAAGACATGGAAGAAGAAAGATGAAAATGACACATCAAATAAAGGGATCACTTCACCTAAAAGGTCAAGTGGTCACACTTCATCCAACTAAGAAAAAGAAGGCATGTGGAACTGATATACAAAGGATTATCATACATTAGTTCCTAAAAAAGAAAGTACTAAAAAGGAAAGATTAGGATAAATAGAGATGCAAAGTTAAAAATTCAAGTTTTCACTAGTGTTGCCAAATAAGAAAAGTTGCCTTTAGATGCTGAGTAAAATCCCAGTGCATGCCAAGTTGATTGCCAAACAAAGTAGAAGTCAAATGATTAATTGCAAAAAAGTTGGTAGTGGAAGCCGAGTGAGGGATACTCTAGTATATGCTGAGTGGTGGAAAGACAATGGAAGCCGAGTAATATAGAAATGCTCAAGAAGTCGAGTGGATAGCTGTAAATGTAATAAGCATTAAATGCTACGAAATAATGGTATATGATTGCATTTTGAACCATTTTTCTTCATCACAAACAAAGAAAAAATATGAAGAAGAGTGCAAAACAAATTCAAAGTAGAGAATCCAGCATTTGAGCCAATTTACACTGATTCAACTTAGTTTCATCGATCTCAAGGCATTTATTCTAGTGTCGAGCTATGCAGTTTCACATTTTCTTCATGTTTAAATTGTAGATTGCACAAGTGGCCTCCAGTTCTAGGAAACCATAGGAGAAAGAGCCGTTTGAGGTGCAAGTTGTGTCAAATGAAGTTAAACAACCTAATTTCTAGCCAATCCCTATAGTGGCATACAAAAATGACCCAACCGAAGCCCTATCTATTATTCCTCCTCAGGTAGTTATGGTCCAAGATGTTAGGAGGTGTTACAACTACAATATAGGAGCCATTGGAGACATGGAAATGAGAGAAGCATATGATAGGTTGTGTGAAAATGGATTTTTGAAGGAAGAGTATCAAATCATTGAGGAAGGGTTTCACTCATGCCCTAGAATTCTCCACTATTTATAAAATTGAATGGATCAGAATAGTGTTAAGCAGGATTCATGATAGAAGTTTATGGATAGAGGATGACCCAGTGAAAATAACAAAGAGGATTATACATAGAGTAACAGGGTATCCAACCCTAGATTGGCTAAAGACCCTCAGAAGTGACTCAAAGGAAGCTATTGAGAAGAACATAAGTACCAAATGGAACAAGAGAGGAATGACTATAGATACTATCCAAGAGCCTCTTGTTGACTTTGCTATTAGGGTTATTTCTCATAAGTTTTATGAATCCAATAGAATCAACAATGTACCATGCATTAAAGTGGATGTTAGCTACAAATTAGTCAAAAAGGATCATACTTATGATCTTGCAGAATTGCAATTGCAACAAATCAATGAAAACCTAGGAGCAATAAGGAGAACCAAGGGAGCACAATGCAAATTTGGTGCAATTTTGATTTTTATATTTTTCTATGTACAAAATGAATATCCATCCTTTGGTAAACTTAGATGGAAAAGCAATAGGTTCATAGTAGCTCAAGTAAATGAATATATTGAACAAATGGGAGCTAATTTTGAAACTCTTATGACAAGCTATTTTGAGGATTTCAAGAAATCCATGAAATAGAGATCGAGGATACTTGTTTCATTGGTAGAAAAACATGTAAATGATATTTTTTTCTTGTAGATATTGATTATACTTACATACAAGTAGCCATACCAAGGGTTAGATGGCTTAGACCTCTTGGATATGAGATAAATATAGATGAGGCATCTACAACTATAATTGCATTATTAGTAGAAGAAGTGGATAAGAGTGCACCACATTTTGGGACTTATGATGTGGTAAGATCAAAGGTGGACATGGAATTGAAAACTAACTCCACATTGAAGAAAAAGGACAAACTTGTGAAGAAGTTAAAGGCAAAATTTGGTTAGGATACTGCTAAAGAAGAAGAAGATGAAGATGCTAATGATGATGAAGAAGAAGAACAAGGATAAGAGCCATTAGCACTAACCCAAGGCATGGGTGAAGATGTATAAGAAGAAGGTTTCAAGTAGGAAGAACCAAAGGCTGAACCCAAGAAGAGAACATAACAAAAACATACTACTGCGTAGCCCAAAGGGAAGAAGAAAGTAGCTAAGCAGAGCCCAAGCTAGCCTACTACAAGGGCAGACATAAGGGCTACAATACAGGTAGCTAAAAATAAGAGAAGAAAAAGCCACAAAGCAAGGAGGGTCTCTAGAAAAGAAAAGAAGAAAATATGTTGCACCCCTAGAGTCAGATGAAGAGAAGACAAAATCTGACAATGAACAATTCAAAGTGGTAAGACATTCCACCAAATCTAACTTTAAAAATATTTGTGATAATATTAGGGATAATGTAGATCTATCAAGATTACAAGATATTGATTTTAATAGGTTGAGTAGAGAAGAATAGAACATAGTGGAAGAGTCTATCTACACTATGATGGCCAAGTTCAAGACTACTCCACTTGAACTTGACAATTCTATGCTTAAGGAGCTAAGCTTAGTTGTTGAAAATAAATGGCATTACTGCCTAAATATGGAGAAGGAAATAAGGGAGTCAATATTGGCTCATGTAATGCTAGACCTTACAAAAGGTCAAATAAATAAGGCTAGCAAGAAACATGGGAGCAAATTTGCACCCAAATATAGAGCCTTCAATATTTTATAGAATAAAATTGAGGATGTTGTAAAGAAGTCTACACAAATATGGAAATTGATTTATGGGTTAACAATAATCAAGGAATGTCAAGAAGATCCCTTTGAGGGAAGGAATGATGATGAAGAAGGAGAGGAAAATGAGAAGGAGGAAGAAGGAGAGAAGGAGAAAGAAGAGAGTAATAGTGGAGGAGAAGACACATAAAAATGATGAGGCAACAACTGAGGAGTAGCAACAAGAATAGAGTGCCCAAGACACACAGATGCCACCACTTAGTCCTCCACATGCACCACCTACATCTTCAAAGAAAGTAATTGTGAAAGATGTTCTTGACACCTCAAGGCAAAACATCAATCCATTGACTATAGAGGATCTCAAAAAGATCCTTCACCAAACAACATTACAGTCGCAGTTGTGCATAAATCTAGTTTTGGTGAGTGTACAAGAGTTACAAAAGGCTACAGATGAAATTACCAAGGAGAAGGTGAACACACAAGAACCACCTTCACAACCTCCTACAGCTACAAGTGATCAACCAAATGAGCAAGCAACACAAGACAAAACTGCTAAGGTTGATTCCATAGTGATAGTAACTTCAACTGCTGAGGAGTCAACACAGGAGTAGATAGGACAAAAGGATCCTACAACCCAAAGCCAAGGTGCACCTCCTCTAATCACCATAATTGATCAAGATAGAAGTGAGGAAGAAAAGGAAGAGGAGAAAACCTCCAAGGAAAGAGGGCAAGAGGCAATATTGACATTGGTTAATTTTCCTACTACAGGGACTCCTACCAAGTAGTTGAGCACTAATGCAATACTGCTATAAATATCAACAACAGCCTTGAGCTCCACCAAGGTAGCAAGGGTACTTCACTATGGAGACCCTACACTTGATGAAGAGATAGTCATATCAAGTTATGACTACAAGACAATGAACTTGGTACAAATCAATGAAGTACAAGAGGTATTAGAAAAGAAAAATAAGTAGGAGATATTCAGGAATGAGTATAGATAGAGGCAAGCACTAATTGAAATTGAAAAAAACTTTCTTGATGCATTCAACTTGCTAGTACCTGATGAAACAAATCCCATTATGGAACAACTATCCAAGATAGTCGACAAGGTACAAAATGAAGACCTTGATACCAATGTTAAATTATTGGAATGGTCTGAGAAGAAGTTTCAAATGAAGGTCAATGAGAAGATATCTAGTGAGATAGCACTATCACAAGTTGAACTAGCTAAGAAAGTTGAAAAGGTGAAAAAAATACTTGAGAGCATATTATCATTGTACTCCAAACTATGTGACTTTTCATATTTCACACAAGAGACTAGCCAAATAATATTGAGCTTGGAGAGGAACCTTAAAATATCAAGCACACAACTACCTAAGGATCTAGCTCAAAGTGAGAAGCATTTTGCCACAATGCTTCACACTCAGAAGGAGTTAGCTATATTAATAATAGAAGAGGCTAATATTAAGGCCAAATTGATATAGATACAGTCTGCAATCACCCCACATTTGCAAGTATTGCATAAATAAGTGGCCTATGCATAGAACATTTTGAGGAACGATCCAAATCTTTCTATAGTAGAAGGCCTAATACATCTTTTAGCAGAGACAACCATCCAACTCAAATCATTGGAAATAGTATTGGACAACTGGGATGCTTCTTTGAAGATAATAATGGAGGTAAATACAACATTTTTGGGTAAATATTCCATTCATTCTTAGGACCCTAATAATACATTATGTAGATAAAGGGGGAGATATAATAACTTGAGATGGAGATAATAATGAAACCCAGAGGAGGAGATATACCCAAAAGGGGAGACAATAAAATTTTGATTTTTGAGGAGAGATAAGGAAATAAAGCCAAAAGGATAACAAAAATTGCAAGGAGATGTGTGAAAGGGGGAGTAGAAATAAAGGGGGCATACAAACAAAGCAGATACAATCCAAAAATAGAGCAGACAAAAACATTGGCAAAGGAATGATAAGGCAAATAATGGAAACAACATGAGACAAATCCAGCTAAAGCAATTTTGGATACATAATGGCACATTAACTCAAGGGAATATACAAAATTTTAAGGTATATAGTCTTCTACAAAATTTTGAACAAGCTTTTGAAGTTTTGTACATATGACAAATAAAATGTGTATTAAACTCATAGAGACCAGATTCATAATGCTTAGTTAAGTGTTTTTGCCACTCATGTCAAAGGGGGAGGTTTTTGGTCTCATATTGGTTTTGACAATTGATTGTCAACACACTTAACCAATTTCTAAGATGATTCTGAGTATAATATAGATGTTGAGCTATAGTATGTGTTGAGCTAGAAATTCAATAGGTGCCGAGTAAGATTTAAGTGTCAAGTGATAAGTGATGCCGAGTCACTATAGGTGCCGAGTAGAGTATTGATGTTGAGAAAGACAGAGTGACTATAGATGCCAAGTGAGATACAATTCCTATATGTGCTGAGCATCAGTAATTAGTAAGTGTCGAATAACAAAGAATCATTATATGAGTTTGTGCCTTCACAAACTCAGATGTAAACCATTTTTGAGTTGACTCAAGATGAATCTTGAAGGATCTTGAAGATAAGATTGAATATTTTGCATTCCCTATGTAATCAGCATACAACCAATAAGAATAATGGAGAAAGCATGTAACTAATAGGAAAAGTGAAAGAATTGAGTGGGAAAAGAAGAATGAATATTGATCGTAGATTCGTACCTAACCTTAAGGCTTCAAAATCTTTAAAAAGAGGTCGATATCCCATAGTTTGTGTGTGTGAGAGTAATGCATGGGAGAATACTAGCGAAGTTCAAAAGGGTGTAAAGACTTAGAGAAGAAAGAGCAACATTGTAGAATTCAGTTGGTTAGAACTGAGCATCAACATTTCGAGTAGAGACACATTAGATCAAGAAGGATTAGATCAAACTAAGTAGAACAAGGATCTAGAATCAGTAATTGAAGATTGTAAGTCATCAAGTCAACACATTCTAATACTTTCTAGCCATTGTATTAGGAATGAAAATCCTATAATAATAGGTTGGTCTAACAGCCATGTTGTAAGCTTTTCAACAAGGTGCTAAATTCTTTAACAGGGTAACATTCAAAGTGAGTGTTTGTAAATCCTTTAACTAGGTCACTTTTAATAGAGTCTAAAGCCTTTAATAAGGTAGGCCTTGCACAAGGCAAACCATTGGAAGTAGTCAAGCTTTGTAACCTTAAATAGCTACATATTGCTATAGTGATAATTTGTGGGTGTCATCCCCACCCCAATTTTACCTTCTCATTTTGGAGGGTTTCTGGGTGACCAAAATCTTGTGTTATATATTTTCATGCATGCCTTTATTTTTCATGTTAAGTAGCTATGTTAGATGCATGTGAATGATCTCAGCTAAAGGTTTTAAAAGGTTAAAGTTGGTTACTTCTGATTCACCAGTGCCCCCCCCACAGACCTTAGAAGTAAACCTTTCCACTTGTACATTCCAACATTACATTTGTAAATTCCCCTCTATCCCTCATACACATATTTTAATGGCTTAGTGACCTCATAAAGTGGAAGTCTACATTATATTTAAAGTGCTTCCATTTTACCACCAAACATATGGTAATGTTACCTATTGAAAAAAAAGTGCTTCGTAGGCCAAAAGTTGAAGATTTTTTTAAAGAACTTTCTCATAAGGAGTTAAAAAATATTCTAGTCAAAAAGATTTTTGTCAGTGCTAATGTTGGCATATGTTCCTACTGAAAACAAAGTCTTTGGTTACTCAAACATTTATAGAATGCATGCACAAATATTGTAGATATCTTAAATACTGGTTAGAAAATGTCTCATTGACAAAGATGAAGGGTTTGAGAATCGAAAATAGAGTTTTGAATTTTTTTGGAGGATATTATCAGAATATAGTAAGTTGTACAAAAAATGCCTACCACAAAACTCTAACATCCATGCATTAGGTGTGTTTGTTCAAGAGATGGGGAATCTTTATTAATTCCAAATTTGAGCATTTACTTTGCAGTAACTCTTTCTAACATTCATGTAACTTGGAAACAACAATTATTAATCAATTAAGGACCCAATAGCTATGGAAATGATTAAGTACCAATTTTTTTTACTAATTAAAAAAAGTAACATATGGCAGTAAGTACAATTTTTCAAAATTTGATCTTCTATGAAAGCTTTGAAACTAAAAAAGTTCATTTTGTTGTACTTTAGACTAGATAATGAGCATACATTATCCTAATGCTACTAAAGAATATTACTACATACATGTATTAGTTAGCAGTGCCCAACCATCTATTTTATATTAAAAAATTATATACTTGAATATCACCCTCAATGGACTAAGTAATTGTAATTAATATCACTTTAGAATCTATGGACCTACAAAGTAGTAATATTAGTAAGGACCATACTGAAAACCCATTTAATATGTTCTAGTGGAACTTAAGTAAGCTAATCTTAAGCCCTTGAAAATAATTAATTGCTTGTTCTTCCCACAGAAATAACCCTCAAAATTCATTAATTTCTTTGAGAATTAAATTGCAAACAACCCAGTACAATACATGAAATGAAAAAGAATACATTTTAGTCACAAATTACTTACCTTTGATATGCTGAGATAAAGGTCCAAGCATAGCTGATGGAGCCTTTAAAAGCCTTCTTTCCTACTAAGAAAATACCTTATCTAACATGCATATGCAAGCACAAACTTTCTATTTGAGTAACTACCACGCCTCCAAGCCTTGGTGCTCTAGCCACTGTTTCATAGAAAGGTCTTTCAAATAGTTCCTCAGAAGGACTTGATTAAAGCATATAATATTTGTAACAATTATTTGGTACAAGTAGAAAGGCATCCAAAAAAAGGGTTGCAAAGAAACTAAACATATAAATGAGGATAATTCCATCCACTTTGGAGAATGACCAACATATACATTGATAAAATATTTTTATCGACACCATCCATTGAAGAAATACTGTCAAAATAAGAAAGGTAATGCAATTTACAAGTTAGGCAACTTGTAGGTAAATTTATTTAGCAAGTCAACAAGATGCGGAAGCATGTGAACCTATGGTGGTAGGAGTGAATTGCACATGAAATTTACAATAGAAATCTGAAATCCATCTTCTAAAAGATTGATTTGTTTGTGGCTATCACACCCACAATGAAGCACTTGAAGTCTACCACAACCACTATTTCCCTATGTTCTCATTGAAACCTTCCCATATGCATGTACAAAAAGTATCCATCAAAAAAGTAGACACATGCCTTCTCTGGTCATTTCCACACATGATACAAAGAAACATAATTTTAAATTCCTAAGTATTGTCTCTAATTTTAAATTCAATTCTAAAAATTAGTTAATTTCTTTATTCTATTTTAATCAACTAGTAATGAAAATTTATTTTTTAATAGTCTCAAAGTTTCATAGTTACTGCCATTTATTTATCTTAAAATCAATCTCATGTAGACATGAGGTGTCCTTAGAATTAAAAGGACATGTCTTATATGCTCACTATTTTTTTAATGAAACTTGAAGAAATTGATGATTTCAAGTAGAATATCTATGGATATAATTGTCAATCAAAATTTATTTTTTACAGATTCAAATAGGCTTCATATTGAAAGACAACCTAAAGTTTTTAATTCAAATACTAATTGGATAGTTGTATCCACAACAATTGAAAAAAATCTCTCTATGCACTATCAATTCATGCATGCCCATAAACTATTATAAAACTCCCATATAACAAAACAAGGATAGTAATGAAGGCAATGTGATTTAAATTTTGTACTTGTGAATAATATTTGCTTGAAGGAATTGTTGTGGTATTGGTTTTAGTTCAAACCTCTTTAGTTAAAAGTCAACTTAAATTGATTGTAATATTTTAATATAAAAACTGTCAATAACATTACAAATTATAGTTGTGATTCAATTATTCAAATTATTACGAGAATTTATCTCAATAACTTTTTTTTCAATGTAGAATATATGAAAATTTTGACAATACATTATTTAGGTAAATAGGTATATTTTCTTAATTTAGTTTTTGTTGAAGTCATAAATGATTACTTGATTTTAATGTTCTTTTAAATATAAAAATTAAAATTCTAATACCCTTAGAATAAAAAAAAAATTTAAATGAGAAAATTAATATTAACTTATATTTTCCTTTCACATATATTTTTATTTCTTTAATTGTCTCTACCTCTCCTCTCATTCTTTATTTTCATTTTCATCTATATATCTTTATTAATATCTCTCTAACTTTCCCCGTCTCTGTATACATATCACCATGTCACTTTTAATGTCTCTAACACCTATATCACTCTCACTCCATCAAACTATCTGGCTATCTTCCCGTCCTCTTAAATATCCTATATCTTCACCTCTCCATTTCTCTATCTTACCATTTCTTCCTATCTATTTTCTCTCTCCCTCTTCATCTCTATAGATGCAAATGGAACTTCAAAAGATGCTGCTAATAATTCACATGACAAATTGAAGACAAATTGTCACTAGTTGATGAGCCTCAACACTTCCCTCAAAATTTTGTTGTTGGCACATTCTCTTTATACTTACATGCTTCTACTATGGCTTCCTCAACTATTGTAATGTAGTATTATTTTCAAATTATCAGACAAGGAACTGATTATCCTAGAAGATATCTAAATGGTACTATGAGAATAATCTTGACAATGCAATTAGCATTACAATCTTAAGAGTACAATATTTGGAGACAATAGTCAAAATCAAATCCATAAATTAAACTTATGTTCTTTATAACTTTTTGCTAAATGGCTTAATGGTTTACAAATACAATAATAGCTTTCATATTCTCGCTTTGTCAAAATACATTTTAAGAAGAAAAAAATTGTGCTCAACTATTTTTTTATCTCACCATATCTTATCCCAAACAGAACATCACATTAGGCATAAACTTTGACAATTGTCTCCCTTGTTCTTATTGTTTTTTCCATTGTTAATTAAATAAAACCATAGATATTATTTTATAAATTTTGACATTTATAAAAAAAAAGGAATATATTTGAAGGATTCGATAACTCTTTAAATCCAAATTATATAGTTATTATCTTTATCTCTATACATTGGCTAAAAAAATGCTTACGTAGGAGTTCACTATTTGTTTAGGGATTAAATAAAATGTCTAAATTTTTGCTTAAAAATTAAATTATTATTTTTGGAACATTTTAGTTTTGTGCTGTTAGTAAAAAAAGTAAAAATGTATCTCTATTATCAATGCATGTACATTTATTAATAAAACTTTATGGATTTCGCTCATACATGTTGTCATTATTAATCATCCAGATAGATATGTTGCTTTGGAAGTTGGGTTTTATATATAGAATGTTGTGTTAGGCTATAGGATCTACTTTTCTAATGATTTGAAATGGGAAATCTTTATCTATTTAACAACCTTTTAATCCTTATCCAAACTCAAAGTCTCCTGATAGGGACTCATGTGTACTAATTATATTAAATTGGTTCCTAACAAGGTCACATATTTCACAAGAAACTTTTATATTAGTACATCATCTTGTGGGCATCATTCCCATCAAGATTTTCCCTTTGATCAAGGATTTCCATGGTTGGCACATCTTGTGTCACTTTGCATGGTTATCATCTTGTGGTTCTTTTCTCTTTTAATTACATGTTTCACATTTGATAAAATCAATTTAAATTTCTTAAGGTGCATAATTGATTCACCTCCCCTCTTAGTTATATTTGTAGACTTTACTTTCTAATAGATGTACAAATGTAAAAATTCCTTGTGAAAATATATGACCCTATTAGGATCCAATTAAATACAATCAGTACATGTAGTCCCTGATAGGAAACTATGAATCCTTGCTAGAAGATTCCAACCCTATTAGGAGCTTATAGGAAGTCAAGTGAACCCACTATCAAAATTATTAGAACTCTTCCACAAATAGATTTATAGGATAACATATCCAAGGGTGAACTAACCAATACAAAAACTTATTTTCGAATATAATTCCTTTAAAGTTCTCAACAAATCCTCAACATTATCTTCTACTATGATTTGATCAAGTTTTTATCCTTAATATTAATACATCAATTAAAATACAAAAGTGGTACAATTAAAACCAAGGAAAATATATTTCCTTTATATGTTTTCCTAATAAGTAATCAAGATAGTCTTGTGGATTTCCGAATATACAACAAATAATGTAGGACCTCATTAAGATTTTACAATACATGTTATAGTACATTTATACATCCCAAAATAAAATAACCAAAAAGTTTACTAAAGGTGAATAAATCACTTGTTATCCTTTAGTTTCCTTCACCAAGTGAAATATAGATTTTGATGAGGGGGAGGTGAATCAATATTCTACAAACTTTTTCCCACAACTAGATATTGTTAATTACTTTATAACTTGCATATGAAATTAAACCAACAATATTGAACAATAAATATAACCATACATAGAGAGAATTGATAACACCATTATTTTTTAATTAGGGAATACTTGGCCAAGGGAAAACCCCAGTGGGGATGATACCCACAAGATGATCCACTAAACTAAAGAATCTTGTTCAGGATATTGACCCTATTAGGAGTCTATGAAGTACATACAGTGTCTTGAGTCCTTGTTAGAGGACTAGGCCCTATTAGAAGCATCAACCTTGTTAGGAGTTGGTAGTGCAATTATAATGAATGTAAGAAGAGCCCACTACCTTAACATGCAATATACAATTAAGTTTCTTCACAAGAGTAGGTATACATATAATACTATTTTACTATTGTATCTCACACTTTCTCTAATCATACATCAAATTTTGCATCACACATGGCTCACATCACTTAAGCTTTCTTCACTATGGTTCACATTACATTCATACTTCCCATTATCTGTGCAAGATATGATCTTTACTTATATCTCACAAATTAACAAAACTCTACTTAGTTGGCCTTGATGCTTTCACATGCTTGACCAAATATAAAATAACTTTGGGTAAACATCTAGGATGCCTACCCAACATGATCAAGTAATTATTTTATTTCCAAAATAATTCCTTAAGTTGTACACTTCAATTTGCTGACATGCTATGTTCTACTCTATTATTACTTGTGCTAGTAATCCTTCTATAACTTACATCATACTATCTGTATAGATCTGTGCACTAACATATGTCATCATGACACTATCATCTATAACTCCCCAACTATGCATGACCTAACTCAATGTCTATCATTTGTACATACCATATCTGTCTTTGTACTATTGCAAACTGTCTAACACTTAGATAATTTTATAGTTCTAATTACATCATGAAATACCAAAAATGGATATGTTTCCATAAATAAAAACACTCATATATCTACCTAGACATATTTCCAACAATTTCCCCTTTTGGCATTGATGGAAACATTTGGGAAAAATTGGCTAAGTCCCAAAACGATGTCATACAAAATGATAATTAAAAAAAAAAACTACACAAAACAATCACCTTTAAAACTTGAAAATTTTATTTATGTTTTGATGGATCATTACATTCCTTGTCACTCCTTTACAATAGATAGATAAGCTCCCCCTTACATATACAATTTTACATACTTCTCCGTTACATATAAAAATATGTAAAAATAATTTTTTCTTACATAATTCTCCCCCATTGACATCAATGGCAAAGGTGTCAAAAATATGTACTAAAAAAAAAAATTGTTTCTCACCTCTGATCAACTTGACATTCTTGATATGCAATCTATAAAGTCATGTCAGTTTTCCTTTCTACATTTTTCTTTTCTTCTCATCATCCTCTTCATTTGAGCTAGAATAGGCAATAATATTGCAAATATTTTTGGTCCCATATCTTGCAAAAGGTTTCTCCTTAGCATCTACAATTATGTGTGTACTATCCACTTGCATGGATTAATTACCAATAACTATATGAGTAGGTGAGTAAGTTTTTTGGGTTTCCTCAACATCTTCTTCATTGTTAGTAGGAGTACTGGGCTCAACATAAAAAAGACTTTTTGTTTCAAGCTGCATGCTTTCCTTGGTGACTTTAATCATGGAAGTCATATACTTCACTATGGCTTCTTCAATTTCCTTCTTTACCTCTTCGAAATTCCCTCCCATAAGAAGGACTACTCTTCTTTTGTTCCTCAACAAAGACTCAATGCCTTTCAGAATCTTTTCTAAGTCTTCCTTAGTACTAAGTTCACATAATTTCTAAATCATATTCTCTCTCAGCTTGGTATCTTCCTCTACTACTCTTTTCTTCCTATTTAATAATCTATTATGTAGATCTTCTGGAATCTTATTTTGAATACTATCAATTCTCTTATTCCTAAAAATCATGTTTCTTACAATAGCATTCTCTAATTGTCTCCTATTCATGTTACTAAATACAAATTATATTACTTATTCAAATGAACAAAACTATCATTATTTATAATCTACATATTCATATTTTCAACTTTAGGTTACCAGGCTTTCATACCAATTGGTATCCTTCCTTTTCTAACTGTTTGTTCCACTAGATTTTCTTCAATCTCTTCATTAGATTCCTTACTATCACTGATTTATAATGCCTTTCTCCCATTTTTGGGTCCACTGGTGGTCTGATTGACCCTTTTCTTGGGAGATGGTGTTTGTTCTTGCTTAAATTTCACCAATATCTCAAATTTCTTCTTCACAAATGTTGCTACTACCACAACATCATTAGATTTCCTATTTTACTAACTAAATTGTACTCTGATTGATTGTACTTGCACAACTACTGCATAAGGTGTAATAGGTATTTGTGAAGTAGACGTAGCTACTATCAGATCCATAGGTGGTACTGCAATGAGAATAGTTGTGCCTGCCAATACTTCAAATTGCTCATTGGCTTTTATCTCCATTCATATGCCTTTGATTTCATTGAATTGTTGTCTTGTCATGCCTGACTTGTTAAGAATGGATGGGTAACAGTAAAAAGTTGTGTCACCTTTTAGGATGACTTATTAGAATGACATATGATCTAGATAAATTCATTTTTTTGAAAGCATATGATCTAGATAAATTTATTCTAGCTAAGTTATATATGGTCTCACACTTTTCCAATTGGAAATGTCTATCAAATGCATGTTTTATACTAGTTTGTATCCAATTACTAAAGAAATAAAATTATTTCAGAAAAGTGGCATTTCAATAACTCTTACTACTTTTTATGATATTTATTTAATAACATATAAACACCATTTTATAGAGCTTAGATTCAAGAATATTCTCATGTAGAGTTTATAGTGTTTTAATTAGATATAGTATATTGAAACAAAAAAATTTCACAACCACATATTTTAACACTCGAAAAGATGTTATTTTTGAAAAAGAAAAAGAATTAAATCATATCAAAAAATCTAAAAATTATATGACGTTCTAGAGGAGAGAGTCCTCTTCTAGAATGTATAGTTTATCTCCTAGTTAGAATAGATTTGTTTTGAAAAATGTGGTGGAGATGAAAACTATCAATTTTAGGTGAGTTGATATTTTAATCTTTATAAAAGAGAAAATATAGTTCTAAAGCCGATTTTTATTTTTGATTGTTCTAGACATATATGTTATCTATAACATAGTCTGAGATCAAGGGGAAATAAGTTTATTTGCATATAGTTTTGTGGTGGGAACTTGACCCCTAATTTTCAGCATTTTTCAACACCTAAAAAATTATCTATAAAAATTAGGAAACTATATCAATTCTTATTCCAAATAATTATTAAAAATTATAATCCTAAAATTCATCCATTTCTATACATTTCATTAGTTTACTTCATTTCCAAATTCAAAATAGTAATACCAATTTTATGTCATTGAAGGTGAATAGTTATGCTTTTGTTAACCTTTTTCTTTACAAAAGGTGACATAGGTTTGTGTTCTTACCCGAATTCAATCTTCTTTTCTATATTCTTTTTGATCTCTTTATTGTGAAGTTCAAAATGAACTTCCCTTATCTTCTCTTCATAAGTACCCCATCTTTGACATTCAGTGTCTCTTTTAGACTACAATATAATCTTTGCGTAGCCTTCAATGAGTTCTTCATTCATTTCATATCCCATGGGTTCAATAAAATTTACTCTAGATTTGATTGCCTCCATACAAGTAGAGTCAGTCTTTACCATGAAACATATTTCATCTTTATATTTCTCCACCTTAGAGGGAGGGATTCTATATCTTTGCTTCATCTCATATTGGAATCTTTTCATCATCCTATCAATATCTCTATCTCTGACATCTTCAAGTTTTTCCCTATAGCACTGTATGACCATAATCATAGAACACTCATTATTGTCCCAATTTGTCATACGAGGAAACTACTTGTTTGCATGGAAAAAAATGTGCCAGTATAGATTCAAATCTAAAAATTGCATTCTTAGACTTCTTCAACTTCACAATGTTATCCAACAACCCCACTCTAATAATTTTACACATGTTTACTTTCTTCTTCTCAACTGCAATTACATAAACCACATGTAAAAATCCTGCTGCCACTAAGTTCACTCTAGAACTGTGATTCAATTTATATCCTATAATTTTTCTCAACACTCTGACTCCTTTTCTTGAATTAGGTCAACTCTCACGTTCCTTCCATCAAACTTAGTCATCAAGTTCGTCTTGACAGTTTTCCTTACATTCCTATCATTTACTGGATTATAGGCTTCATTGCTTAAACCCATGACCTTATGAATTAGGTCATTGTCAATTATAATAGGTACATCACCCATCCAAAACATTTCTTCATGAACTTTTCTTAGAATAATTTTTCTCAACTCATGATTGTCAAATTCCATATAAAACATATACTTAATCAAGTTCAGTTCATTCAAGTATGCATACTTAGATTTTAGGGTTAGGTCCCCATTAGACATAACTCCTAAATCCTTGTGAATATCTTCATCTCCAACACTCTCAAATTTACAATGGATGTAGCTTCTAATGTCTTCTATGTGAAGTACATTTGGCAGGATTTGAGAAAATTCTCCAAATGGATTGTCAATAAGAGAAACAAATAGGTGCTTCTTGTATTTTTACCTAGGTCTCTCACTTATATCACAGATTGATTGGGTTTACATACTACTAACTATTGATATTGAAAAATTCCAACTTAAAGCTTTGTAAAATACCTCTAATACTATGTATTAGGGCTTCTACAACTTTGCACTCAAATGCTTCACTTTACACTTGAATTCACTATCAAATCACTAAATATGTTACTCAAAATCCTTAAATTATTTCAAATTTAACTCCACATTAAATGCACATTTGCTTAATCTTTGAAAGCTATCATTGATTACTAGTAAACTTATTTTCTTCCATACAACTTACAATCATCAAACCTTTTGTGCACTCAACCATAGCTTCCTCTTTATGTTGTCAACCTTCCATTGACTACACAACTTCCAATGCTATTCTATCAACAATTTGGATTAACTGATGCTCTGCCTCTACTAGAAATGCTTAGTTTAAATAGGATGAGCCACAAACAAATGTTGATTTCAATCTTCCATCATGTGCATCAAAATGCTACTCTTCCAAAACTATATGAGAACTTTATGGATTAATAGCTTTCAAAAATACTTCCTTGAATTCATCAACATGTTCTTTAATTTCTTCCTTTTAACTACTATTGCTACCATTATCATTTCTTTTATCATTTCTATTATTGTTCCTTCTATAATTAGGATTATTGTTGAAGTTCCTTTTGTCCATTCTACAAAATCTTGTTGTGTGTCCAAAGTTATTACATAACTAACATATAGGTGCATTCCTTCTCTAATTGGTTCCATTCTAACTTTTAGGTGCTCTATAGTTCCTTGCAATATATCCAAGATTTTTACATTTGTAACATACAAATTTTTTCCTTTCACCATTAGATTTCTCTCCATCATTAGATTTTCTTTGTGATCTTCCTCTCTCATCACCTTTAGGGTTAGTATTCCTAAATGTTCTACTATTTCCATTATTACTATCAAGCTTACTTTATGTCCATAACCATGACAATTATAACAATTGAAATTAGTAATAGGTTTCAAAGACTTACCTATGCAATCTCTTTTCATATGACCAACTTCATTGCATATAAAATATCTACCTATGAATTCATGTTGAACTTCCTTAGATGATTCAACTTTCTTAGGTTCATCAACTTGCTCTATTTTCTTTGGTGCATCATGTTTCACAAAAAACTCAACTAGTTCAATTTCTTTAGATACTTTTATAGTTATGGTTGATTCAATCTTACTCAAACCATATTCTTTAGGAGACTCAACAACTAGATCTAGTTCTTTTCTAATTTCAACTTTCTTTGCTGATTTCTCTACAATAAAATATCCAAGGCCTATCTTATCATAAGAGGGTCTCTGGTAAAATATTTGCTCATCATTTTTCTCACTAGTGGTATAAAGCTTCTCTAACTACTATTTAGCTTGTGCCAATTCTCCTTTCACAATAGTGTTTTAATTTTCTAACTCAACATGTTCTATCTTAATAGAGTCTAATTCAGATGTGACTTGACTTAATTGGGATCTAAGGTCTGTATTCTCATCTTTTAGATCAAGTTCAGTTTTGCTATCATCTTTCTTAAGACTTAACTTACATTCAACATTTTTTAACTCATGATTCAAGATCTCATTTTCTTTTTTGAGAATTCCTACTTCATCATTGTCACTAATCTTCTCATTTGATTCCTTTTTTAATTTCAGATTATCAATCTCGTCTTTCAATTTTCCAATGTAAACTTTTGCATACTCATACCTATCTCTTAGGTTATCTCTTTCTTCAATAAGAAGATCAATTTGGTTGGTCAAGAGCCTCTTCAATATTTCTCTTCAGTTGTTCCATATCCATAAGGATCTTACTAAAGTTGTTAAGCATCTTTGAGTAACTATGCTCTGATACCAATTGTTAGAAGGGTTAATCAATATTCTACAAACTTTTTCCCACAAATGGATATTGTTAATTACTCTATAACTTGTATATGAAAGCAAACCAACAATACTGAATAATAAATATAACCATACATAGAGAGAACTCATAATACCATTATTTGTTAACTAGGGAAACCCTAGCCAAGGGAAAATCCCAATGGGGATGATATCCATAAGATGATCCACTAAAAAAAAGAATCTTGTTAAGGATATTGACCCTGTTAGGAGTCTATGAAGTACACATAGCATCTTGAGTCCTTGTTAGAGGACTAGGTCCTATTAGAAGTGTCAAATCTGTTAGGAGTTGGTAGTGCAATTACAATCAATGCAACAAGAGCCCATTGCCCTAACATGCAATATAAAATTAAGTTTCTTCACAAGAGTAGACATGCATATAATACTATCTTATCAGTATATCTTGCACTTGCTTTGATCATACATCAAATTTTGCATCACACATGGCTCGCATATGACTTAAGCTTTCTTCATTATGGTTTGCATCACATTCATACTTCCCATTATCTACACGAGATATGATCTTTACTTATATCTCATAAATTAACAAAACTCTTCTTAGTTGGCCTTGATGCTTTCACACACTTAACCAAATATAAAATAACTTTAGGTAAACATCTAGGATGTCATCCCAACATGATCGAGTAATTATTTTATTTCCAAAATAATTCCTTAAGTTGTACACTTCAATTTAATGGTGTGCTCTATTCTACTCTTTTAATTACCTATGCTGATAATCCTTTTGTAACTTACAACGTATTATATATACAGATTTGTGCACTAACATATGTCATCATGACACTATCAACTATCACTCCCTAACTGTGCATGACCTAATTAAAGTCCTATATTTGTCTATGTAGTACTACAAACTGTCTAGCACTTTGATAATTTTCAAGTTCTAATTACATCATGAAATACCAAAATGGATATGTTGCCATAAATGATAAAAATCATATATCTACCTAGCCATGTTGCTAACATAAATCACCTATTATCCTTTAGTGGCCTTCACCAAGTGAAATCTAGATTCTGCTACCTTGAAGATATCATCACAAATATGTCTTGAACCATAATCTAAGGTTTCTCAAGTAAATTCCATCTCACTTAACAAATTAATTTAGTTTCCTATGTACTTCCCTATGACTAGTATCCACATTTTCTTTTGAAACTCGTGTGATTCTTTCAATTAATTTATATAGACATAGATATTACAGAACCTAGACATACCTCGAATCATGACTCTAGGCCAACAAAACTAAGTTTTAAAAACTCTGACTTTGTTGAACAAATCTACTTGGGAAACTATGACTGTCATAACTTGATGTTGACAGTAATGAAAAATGAAGCCATGAATGCAACACATACGAAATAAATCTAAGTTCTAACCATTGAATCATATCCCCAAATATACCATAAATATCTCCCTTTGGATTATTTTCAACATTTATGCTAACAAAGGCATGAGGGAAATCCATGTACAAATTAAATGTTTGAAGGGAATGGAAGAAAACCACTAAAATTTAGAGTTGTGATACTATAACTTCACTGATGAAATCATTAATCAAATTTTATAAGATATAGAGATTGCACAGTTAATCAAATCATATAGGCACTAATTATGTGCACACACATGAGACATTCTTTTATGAACGTACTATAGAAATTTCTATTTTCTCATTCCTCACAACATAGGTATTATATTAATATTAATAAAAAAAACTCCAACAAAACTAATGATTGCACATGCATTCAATATAATGAGCTAACTAGCTTCATCATAAATAAAAAAATCAATCATGAAAGTGCACATTCAAGTCTAGGAATAACTACACATAGAATTAGAGCACCAATTTCATATGCTTTGTTGCATAAAATACTAGCTCTAATACAATGTACAATGCTTGCATTTATAGAAAACCCTCCTTAGAGATGTAATTTTCAAAAGTAAGATTTTTACCATATAAAAAGTATGCAAAACTATGTAATTCTATCTAATTATAAACAAAAATAATCCCTAACATGGTGCTAAGCTGGTCTACATTATTGTTTTTCATTATTTTAATGTGCATGATCTTTTATGTGCCATGATAAATCTAAAAATAATAAGAATAAGAGAAGAGTAATGAACTAGAATCAAAACATGAGCTCTAAAGATTCTAAAAATATAACCCTTCTTCATCTTAGTAGTATCATGCAGTTAACTGGCCAACAACTCCAAAAAACACACAATCACACACAAAAAGACTTTATTTTAAGAATTCATAGTGAAAACATGAAAACTTGTGAAAGATCCCTAAATCCTTAGATATAGACATAGGATTCATTGGAGCTACACACCTACAAACTTGGAGAGTGAAAATTTGTAGGCCTGGACACTAACTTTAAAATTGTAAAGTTGTGAGGCTAACTAAACTGAAATTGCCAAAAATAATCTAAGTCAAAATTTGCAAAATTAGAGACATAGGTTTTTTTTTTTCTATTGTTCCAAAATGATTTCTGCATATACAAATTTTAATCTTTCAACTATTATCATGACATTGAAGGAGTCCAATATATTTAGTTCTTCCATATCTTCCTCTACTCTGTGTCAAAATGAACAGATCTCCTTGCGTGATTCCTCAAAATTCTCTATTTATTATCTAGTTTGTTAAGTATTTCCTTGGCCAAAAAAGTTCTCCCCAAATCCTCTTTAGTAGATACCATCTCAAATGAGGTGCAAAAGTTTTGTATCACCATGGCAACTAGGCTTAACTAGCTCATGGAGCCATCAATGAAAATTTATGGTTTTGCTTTACTGGAAAGCTTGTCAGCCACAACAATCTTATTTATCACTTTCTCTCTTATATCCTAGAATTTTGCAAATATATCTATCATTATTTCTCTCTCATTTTTTATATTTCAAATGAACTTGTCAAAATTATCAAGTTTAGCTCTATAAAAATAGCTAACAAATATTTACAGCTTTGTTTCTTTATCTTCTGTAGTGTTGACATTAGTAGCTTCTAGTTGCAGGTTTGATCTAATATTCTATTATTACCCTCAACTATATTTTCCAACCTTACCTAATTACCAAAAATAGAATGCAACAACCTCATAATTTCCTCTATAGATTCAACACCAACTTCCTCAAAACTCTAATGCCACTTGTAACACACATCCAAGAAAGAATATCTATGTATAGGGGTTTGAGTGCATTGTTCAAGGGAAACCTTTAAAGCTACTTTCAGATTAGAAGGGATGAAATCCATGATGGAAGGAAGAGTGGTTCTACTCTTCTTCCTCTTATATACCATTCTCTTTATGGGTTCACAATCTATCATCACTAGTATAATCATCTTCTACTTAGGCACCAACCTTTTAGGAGTAACCTATTCCTACATGGAAGGCACATCAACTATAGGATATTTTCTTTTCCTCCCTTTACACCTTTTAATCTATCAATCATAAGTGACATTCCTCTCATGTCAAAAGATAGTACCAGACTTGATTGATATAGAAGGTCTTCATGTTGAAACAATGACCTAACTCCTTTTCCTTTATCTAATCATGTTGACACTACCAAGGGTTGTAATATTGGCATCAAATTTAGTAGGAAAGCCTTCACAACCCATTTGATTATTAATTCCTTAACATACCTGGCCCATAAATTGATATCATAGTATTCATGATTGGAGTATCATATATGTTAACTCTATTATATAGGGGATCTAATACATTTGGGGAGTCCTTCCTCCATGCCCTTTGGGAAATTGTATATCTAACACTTCTTCAATTGAAGGAAGGCACATCTAAAAATATTCCTTTAACCTTAGTTCATAATCATGATAGACCCTAAAATATCCTTTTCCAAAAAAGAGAATAATTTAATGTATTTTTTCCATTTTGGGAAGAAGAAATCAAGGTATCAGCAAAAAGATGAAATATCAGCATTTTAGAAAGCCTAGAATAAAAAGCTAGCAAAAAAGTGATGACTTTGCTATTTTGATAACAATTTTTTAAAAGGATTCTGAAAATTTGATTTTGATAGTAACTTAGAAGAAATGTTCTAAAGTCATGATTTTGCTGATTACTAAGAATAATCCTACCAAAATTGTGATTTTTCTAATAACTATAAAGGTGAATTCTAAAATCATAATTTGAAGAAGCAGTTGAAAATGCCTAGCAAAATTTCAACTTTGGAAATAATCCCAAAATTGAGATGCAAAAATGAGAAAAAAGTTTTTATAAATTTTTTGAAGGATAAATTATTATTTTAATAAGTTAAAGTACAAAGTGAGTACTCAAATGATGTGACTAATTGAATAATATGTGATGTGAATGTATGTGTGAAAAGTTATGGGTCATAAATGTAGAACAAAAATAAATTGATTATTTAAGCGAAAAGAGTCAATTCATATGCAAGCGAAGCAGAGGTGAATGCTAGTGATGAAGATTTAAAGGGATACCCATGAAGTTGAAGAAAAAAGTAAGTTCAACTCCTTTTTTTCTAGGTATTTTTTACTTGCTAAAATGCCTATAAAAGAAGATACTAGTGCTTAGGAGGTTCATACTAAAAAGTTAATTCAAAATATGTTGTTAGAATTATTTCATGGCTACTCTTTTGGGGGTCAAGAGATTACCTTTTTTGATGAATTCAAGAACTATAGAGATGAAAACTTCCATTACATGGTAGAGCCTCATTCTAGTACTTTTATGCAAATAAAGATAAAAAGTAGCCTAGGGATAACCCATGGAAATTAGATTTAGGAAAAATTGTTGTTCCAAATGTGTTTATAGATACAAAGCTTAGGGTCCATTCGGTTGCTGGCATAGGAATCAAAAATTAGAATAGAAAAATGGAATGAGAATGGAAATGGGGAATAGGAATAGAAAAGGGCAATTCCAATCCTATTTGGTTCACCTAGAATTCAATTGGGAATATGTTAATCCATTGTTTGGTTGTACAAAAATGGAATAGGAATAAGGTTAAGTTTTGTATTTTTTTAAATATTTCCATTAATTTTTATTTTTATTTTGTTTTAATTTATTATTTCTTAGTTAATTTTTTCAATAATGTTAAAAAGGTTAATTTATTTTCATTTTTATTTTGTTAATTGAAGTTAATGAGAAATATAATTTATTTTATTTTTTAAACAAATAGATATAATAATAAAAAAGTTACCAAAAAAATGTTTAAAAAAATAAAATATAAAAAATCATTAAACTAGTAAAATATGTTCATTTATATATGAAAACACACAAAAGTTAGTCTCCATGACAATGCATGAAAAAATTAGGTGCATGGAATCACAACGGATTTGAAAAAAATATGTAATTAGAAAAAATCAGATTGGGAATAGGAATGGCCTATTGCAATAACAAGTATTTTTTGGCATAGACATATGCTCATTATAGAGGCCAAATTGCAATATGTCTTCCTATGCCCAATTCTGATTGAGCCTACCAAACAAAAAATATAAAACATATTCTAATTTTCTCTTCCTATTGCAATCCTATCCCAACAACCAAATGAGCCCTTATAGAAATGATATCTAGTTATTATGAACCAACCACCAAGATTGTAAGGAAAATTGATGTTATGCCACTATTAGTCATCACAAAATCATATATCAAAGAATGTTTTGGATTGAGCACCTGAGTCCTTAAAAACATTCACAAAGAGCACTTTAAGAATGAATATTAAAGAACCATGAAGTTTGGTAGATACAAGGAAATTGCACATTTTATGTATAGGGGCCACAATAATAAAATAATGTATGTTGATCATATGGGTCCGTTTCTTATTGAGTCTTTTATTGATTTGTTCAAGAATATTTTTTATGCATGGTAACAACTATTTGGAGAAGATGAACAACATAAGCTCCCATTGGATTACATGTACATGAAGATTCAAAACCATTGTACTTATCTAGAATTTGAGTTTTCTTATGAGATTAAAAAAATCCCACACAACCAAATGGCTAGATGGAAGGTCACTAAGTCCTTCAAGAATATCCTCTATTGTGCTACTTAATTCTTCATTAAAATGTTAGTCAATTAAGGAATTCTATCAAGTTGGCTACAAATGATGAAGATGGTGTTAGATAGCCTATTCAAATCTAGTGCCCACTCTAGGACACCCAGGCAAGAGATGGTGACTTCAAAAAAATTAAAGATGTGTTTGTGTAGTGGATAGTGAGGGCACTTGGTGGGGAAATCACAAAAATGTACAATCAATTAAAAAAATATTGAGACCCAAAGAGTGTCAAGTTGATAGAGGTTATAAATACAATTTGGGTGACTAGATTTTGAAACCAAAGTATTCATTGATAAGAATCTATGAGTGTAGATAGAAATCTCATATGCTCCCTATATTTATCCTAAAAATATTAGGTTTTTTGAAGTTTGTATGGAAATTACTTTGGGTTGAAAAGGAAATTGTTTAGCCGAGAAGGAAGGGAAACATGATGCCTTCTTTTATAAAATTTTATGGATATGTAATTGGATATAATAAGACTCAATAGGTTGAAGATGTCCTTATAAATAAATTTTGGTTAACCATTGATAAAAGTAGAGAGTATGATCCTGAAGGGCATATTAAAACTATAAACACCATGTATGCACATCAGATAAACATTGAAGATGATATTATTAGAAATTGTGATGACTTGTAAGAGGCATACCAAAAATTAAGATAGAATAAAATAGAATGTGTTGAATAAGATAGAGAATTAAATCTTAAGTAGAGATTTACCTCATTTTCATTCCAAAGAAGATAACATAGTTCTTAGGATTGAGAAATGTATTAAGCATTTTGAAAATTTATATAAAAAATATGTTGAACAAGAAAAGGGAAAGAAAATTGAATAGGCATCTCCCCCATGCCCTCAAGTCAAAAAGAAGAAACTAACTTTAGTTGCTTCTAGTTCTAGTTTTTCTATCCCTAAATCTTAGAGAAAAGGGACTAGTACCCATTTAGTGACTTATGAGGATTCATATGATGAAGTATCTATAGAAACTATTAATATTCTCAAAAACATGAAAACGGGTAAAGATGTTAAAACATTAGATGCACCACGTAGGTTCTCTAAGGAAAAGCATGGCTACTATGCTCTAACAATGGAGAATGATGTCCTAATTGATAGTGAAGATGAGAGAGAAGCAATATCCCCTAGGTTTATTGAATAGGAGAATTTTACTCAAACAAAAGAATTCAAAGACTTCTGGATCAAATATAAGATGATGGATTTTGAGGAAAGAGAAAATAAAAAGCTTGAAGGAGTAGATGAGTCTTAGCATGCTAGATTTTTTCAACAAATGATGGATGAGTTACATTTGGATGATATTTCATGTACTAAGGAAGAGGCTAGAGAAATGGTAAAAAATAGTGATATCTTAACACTTCCTAGTTTAACATTGAAAGAATTGTTTTTGCTTGATCAAGTAAGGAAGTACGTAGACCCATCATTTGTGTCATAATTTGAATCACTAGACAAAGTGGAAGGGACAAGCTATGATGCTAAAAGATAAACCCTTACTACTTGGGTTACATTTTAGAGAAATATGTCCAAAATGATTGATACATCTAAATGAGAAGAAGGGATGACCTTGGTGCAAACTAAAGATAGTACAGACCCTATGCTAGTTACAAAATAATTGACACATCTGTCTATGTTTAATCAAGCTTAGATTACACATATGAAACAAATGGTCCTGGAAATACAAAGGAGGGAAATGAAAATGAATTCAAACATAAATAAAATGCACGTGAAAACTCAAAGACTAGAAAGGAGTTATATGATTAAAAATCCACAACAAACTCTCAGGCTATCTTGGTTCATGAAAGAGAAAATGGTGATATTAAAGAAAGTGCAGACAAGGAAGTTGCCACAGAAGTTGATCACAAGGAATGTACTTTCAAAGTACTAGAAGATATTCTTGTTTACAAAATAAAACTTATTTTGGCTAAATGTGATGAAGTGTATGAGGGGTTTAACAAAATTTTCAATATGTTAGATTTCTTTGTGAAAGGAAAATATATACTCTATAAGATAGAGAGGAAATATGGAGCCCCGAGGAATGAACTAAGAAAACTCTTTGATGTTACAAAGAGGGATCCTGATGCCCCTACACATATAAAAACCACTATTCATTTCATTGATGGTGTTTCAAAAAATTTAAATTACATAAGTCAAGAACATCCAAAGTTGGAGGAGAAGTTGAATGTAATTGCTCATGTTGATCATTCATGTTTCCCCACCATTAAAGATAAAGAAGGAAAGACCAAAAATTTAGAAGAATGGAGCCACGAGTTCACAAAATTACCTCAATTAGTAATAGCCAAACTCAAGGAGGAACAAAATTTCCATATTGACTCATTCCAAAAATTGTTGAATAAGACAATTACCATAGAGGAAAAATTTAGAAAGTTCATAACAGATGTGAGGATCACTTGAGGGAAGAAGTGGGTAGATTTACAAGCTTTTGCCCCAAGATTTTCAAAATATGTATGACCTATTCACACCCAATTTACAAGTGGATTGAAGTCTATTTGAAGGTTCCTACTGATGCTTCTAATGAAATCATGGTTGCTAACAAAAAACAGAAAAGTTAGAATCTTTCTTATATTTTTAATTGTTATTTTTGCTAGTAGATAACTATATTTATGAAGGGTCTGAAGCTATGTTGTACCTTTTCATTTTTATAAGAAAAGGTACAAAGACCCCTATTTTAGGAAGAATTTATTTTTCAAAACAAGGGATATAATTTTTATATATGGCATAAGATATTGCTCACAGTAGATATTATGAAGTAATTTTATACTTTCATGCAATTACTTGCTTTTGATATGCAACAAAACTACTTTTCTATATTTTCTTACTAACAAAGTTAATACAATGTTGATTCCTTTATATCTTAAATGGTATACGGTTTATTAATTACCCATGTTCTTCATTTTCCCTTTTGATTATGTTATTATTTTTATGGATGAGAATAATGCATGAACTTGATTCATCAAATACCCTCATACTAATTCATGGTATCTATCTAATTGGTTTCCTTTGATTGGGGTTAAAAATGTTTAGATCAGGAATTGTATTTATATATTATTTGTCGAATGGTTGATGGGGTGCACACTATTTCTTGAGGTTTGATAATAAGATTATGTGGGAATTGACTCTATACTACCCAAATGGATTAAGTATTGATCTTTGTATATTCATTTTGAGTTGATATGTATAGTTGTAGACTAATGAAATTCTATCCACAAGTATTTCATAAATCCATTCTTTATATTTTTATTCACATTTTAAATATTATTACATTTGATTTCTCCTTGAGAAGAAAGTTTCCATCTCAAGAGCATTAGTTATAAAGTTTTCATTCTTAAATCCTTAAGTTTACCTTAGGGAACATCAATAACTACCTAGGCTTTGTAGAGTCTAAAGTGTGAAGATTGAATTATTATTATTTGGTCTTATTTGTTGGCCAGAATTGTGCTAAGATTTCTAGCATCAAATAGGGAAGGCTTGTAGGAATTCAACCAAAAAATTTGAGAACCAACAAATTGACAAATCTATTGAGGAGAATTACTCACAATTGTCATTGTGAAGTTTCTGAGAAGATTTTGTTTCACAGACCAGAGAGGAAGAAATACTTTTTCAATGTACACTCTTTTGGAAGAAATCCATAAAATACAATAATTAATCCTCTGAAGGGAAGCGGTGCCTCTATTTTTTGGAAATATAAGGTAGGCAAGGTTACGGAGAGGGGAGGAGTGAATCAGGAACCAATAAAACTTTATTTTACTTCACCAATTAATCCTTCATATAATATTCTGATCCAAATGCATGCATGAAAGAATTAAAACATTCATAATACTTTGGCACAAGATATGGTGACCTGCAAGAAACCTTCCAATTAGAAAGTAAAGCTAGGGTGGGGATGATACCCATAAGCTTTAGTACTACAATATAAAGTTAACTTGTTAAGGCTTACAATTGATCACTTTTGGTGATCTTCCCTATTAGGAGCAATAAGGACTATGAGGTCCACCTTGTTAAAGGATTTACAAACATATAATGAAGTATGCACTTGGTTAAGAGATTTAGCAAAAGACTAGTGAGTCTACCATGTTAAACAATTTAACTAATACACCTATTAGGATGAACTTGTCGCTAATCTCTAGTTTGCAACTTTGATTTACTAGTTGAGATTCCTTGAATTAAAATAATCACCTGACTATGATAGATAAAACTCTATTATCCCTTATACTAATTGTAGCCTTTTTTAATTCACACTCCTTCTCATCATATACTTCTTCACATACATATTTGCATATGATAAAATGCATTACATTGATACAAATCCAATTCAAAACTTACTAGAGTTAGCTGCAATACCAATTTCATCATAATTCACAAAGTCAACCCAACTACTATAACTCAAGTTCTGAAGAAAAACTCGGTGATGTTTTGATAGATTTTCAACGCTTGGCAATATTTGGCACTTGTTTGAACTTGAAGCTTGTTCCATACTAATCACTTCCAAGTAGCTTGAACTTGGTCAAAATTGTGTGACTCGGTGAACACTAAGAAACTTGATAGCAACTGGATCACTTGGTTGACATTGCATGACTCGATAAACACTAGACCCTTTTCGTTAACCATGTGAGCTTAGTAAAAATTGTTGGACTTGGTTATCACTATAGAGCTTGGTTAACACTACAATCTTCTTCACTTCCACTAAATATCTTAGTAGCCTCTACTACACTTAATTTGCACTAAACTTTGACTATGAAGCTTGGTAAGAACTGTGACCATTTGACTAAGTGTTGAGGCTCTAATAGAAAAATTGACCTTAATGTTATCAATCTCCCCCTTTGGAATTAGTGACAAAAACAATTATCAAAAAAAAAATATGAACTTCCAAACTATATGTCAAAACTTCTTTTATCACCATTCTATGTCTTCAACTTGGTTTTAACTTCTAGCTATAATGGCTTAGTAACATATTCTAGTTTTTTGATTTTTCAAAATTTATTTTGTAAAGATATTTTTTTCTTATCTATACAAGTATCTTCATACTACTATACTACTCCTCCATACATATACCTCTCCTATATACATACAAATGGAGTATAGTATGTTTCTCCTCCTTTACATATTACTTTTTTCCCTTTTTCATATAATACTACATATTCATTTCTCCCCCCTTTTGAAATAAATGTCAATGGTGTATAATATCTATATGTTAATACCAAAATGTGACAAGAATTTAGAATGTACCTTTAGAATAAGTACCATCATCTTGTCCCAATTCTCCTGCAATGCCTTGCTTGCATGCAATGCAATCTAAACTTCTGCTGATAATTCCATCATGTGATTAGCTATGGAGAATTTGTTATCATGGATGTGTGTCTTTGCATGTGAAATGTGTTTCTACAATGCATCCATGTTTAGAAGAATCATGCCCTGTATTTCTGCAAGTGTGGCCTAGATTCTGACTTCTTCCTTTAATAATTTTGCCTGTAGATTTGTCAGATATCTGATCTTTGAATAATGTGTCAAACTATGACTTGGATCAAGTGATAGATGGTGTGAACTTGCCTTCATATCTTCATCTATTTTCTATAGTTTAGCCTTGATCTCCTTTGTGAATATATGTGTGTCACTTAGTTTGAAAAATAATGAAATGACATTATTAACAGAGGTTTCCAGTGAACCAAGAATAGTAGCTAACTCTGCTTAACATATTGTAATTCTCTATGCAACTTGTTCCAAAACTCCATTCTAAAAATTTCTTTCAGCTCTTTGTAGTAGTTTACCCTATCCATTCAAGTCTTCATTGTATTTGTGGACAATTTCTAATAATTGGTCCAAAATGGGTTGTTTTCCATTAACCTCAATACTCAGAGCATCAATAAATATGCTCTTTATATCTTCAAGAGCTTGATTTTCTTTTTTCTTTTCTTCTCTAAGCTTCTATTGCTCAGATCTTTTCTTTAGTAGTTCACCCATGGTATTCATTTGATCAAGGGTGAGGGTGGAGATATCCCAATTTGGAATAACTATATCCTCATCTAGATCAACTTCTTCTTCTTCTTCTTTACCCTTTTATTTCAAAATAGTAGAAACAATTTGTTTACCCTTCACTAAGACTTTAGTACTCAGTCGAGACTGGTTCTCAACTTTCATTGTACTAGCTATGGATATACTTGGGATAGAAACAATTCTAGAAATCGATGGGATATAATTTTTTATAGAAATGGTACTAACCATAGTTGGAATACCTTGTTGCTACTTGGTCAAGCCTAATGATGGAGGAAATTATTGCTTAATAGATGAAGTATTGGGTACTTTAGTTAATGTAACATTTAGTTGAATAGATCCTGAGCTTTGTTGGGTGCTTGGTATAGTAGTGGTATTCAAAAAAAACTCAGTAGAAGCTATCTTTGTGCCTTATTGCACTAAGGCTATGCTTAGAGGCTGAGAAAATGAGGCCATTACTACTACTACAATTTTCCTAGCATCAGTTTCCTTAATGCTTTGTATCTTTGGAAGGCTTCCTCCAATAGCTTCCTATTCTTCTTCCCCATCATCTAGATGACATCATCTAAGTCATCATCTTTCATTTCTACTTCTTCTTCCTCATCTTCATCATCCTTTTCATCAAAATGTACAACAAGGCCACTAGGTTGATGCAACTAATAGATGTTCTTCCATGTATTTATAGCTATATTTACCATAGATTCAATATCCTTAAGCAATATCATGCAAGTGTTTAACTTGAGAGTGAACTTCTTCTCATTTTGCTTCAACGATTCTTTTACTTCTCACTGAGACTCGACATGAGTTGCCTTAGAGTCTAATCAAAGATGTTCTTTGCAATCTTCTTTGCACTTTCCTATCTTAGTTTTACTACCTTCATAATTTCATTAGGGATTTTTTGTGCAAGCTCATCTGGGGAATACTTCCATTTTCCCAACTTATTCATGATAGTATCCTCAATATGTCTTTTCTCTTCTATATTCCTTGTCTCATATTTGAGGAATTTGAAACATGCCATCCCCGTTCCTTCTTCCATTTTATTCAATCTTTCCTGAAGTGTAGGTGTAGATCATTTGAAGATAATTTTCTTGGCTTCATCTTCACGTAACTTCAATTTCTTCTTAGATTTAGCTACCCTTCTAGTGAATACAACAAAGGAGGATTTGGTAGGTCTGACTATGATGACCTTTCCCTCCTTCTTTGGAGGATCTTCCTTCTTAGATTTAGATTCCTCTTCCTCATCCTCTTCATCACGATCTTCTATACCATCACCTTTTCCTTCTATTAGCATGAGAGTAGAACTGGTTTTCTTTATGCTTTTCAATAGCTTCTTTACTCTTTTCCTTCCTTTTTTTACCAATTCTTGCCTTTGCCTCATCATAAGTTCTAAAATAGGTGGTTTTAGGATCCAAAGTTCATTCAAAAGAGATTCTATAATATCCTTGGTGTCATCAATATTAACCTCATAGTCTAGAGGCTTAACCCATGCCAATCTAGGTTTGACTGTTTGAATATATACTTTGCCACAGTTCACCATGAAACAAAATATCTTTCTCATATTCTTCCACAAGAATCTTGGGTATCCTAAATCTATTTTGCATCTTTTCTTTAAATTATTGAAAATAATTATCCATTATGTTGTCAAAATTCTCACCTATTTCTATTATATGCTCATTGATTTGATATAAAATAGGAACATCCTATCTCCATATTATTATACCTTTGGAAGGCAAAAAGTTTTGAACAAAGAAGAATAAACATTTCAAAAGAGATCTGAAATTACATGGTTTATTCTTTAACACTTTGATGCTCTCCATGTTCTTGTTGAATTGGTTCAACAACAATTCAGCAAGGTTGAAGGATAAATTATTCTTCACTACCTTGTATGGAAGATCTACAACTTCACATGATACAATGTTCAATTGAATACAACTATAAATTTTATGTGCAATAACATGTATGTAAAACTTTAGCTCTATTTCTATTACACCACTAAGTTTCATTCCTCTTCTATCCCACATGACAAGAGTTTTCTTAGTTTGACTTAGGGTTTTGGTTGTCTTAGCTTTGTTTAGCATTGGAAGCCTAGTGATTTTGTGAATCATTCTCTTTGTAGTTTTAATGGGTTGGTCCAACCATAAGTACCCATTGTGAACAAGGCTTAGAATAAATCTAATCCATTTGACTTGGAAGTATCTTGGCATAAGTGAGATATGCATCAAATATTTGGTTTCCAAATGTTGATGCTCAAGTTTTAATGCACCATCCACACATAATTCCTTGAATGCTTCATTCATATCTAGGGTTCTGAGTTCCTGAATAGAATAGTAGTAAAATTAATGGATGTCATGCACATGTAATACATTGGGTGGAATTTTAGATTGTGCACTAGCTAGGTCAAGCACCTCCACAATCATTGGACTCAACTTAAAAAGGTGCCTTGTAGTCAACTCCATGAACCAACATTTCAAAACCTTTCTTTTCTTTGCTATTTGAAGAATCCTTGCTTGGTAAGGTTTATGAGAACTCAAAGATTCTTCAACAATAAATGCTCAAATTTCTTGGGGGCTCTAAATTCACTCTTTGCAAATAAATCTAGAAATTAGTGGTGAAACAATGATTCAATTTCTTCCCTTTAACAAATTTCCTTTTTTTAATTGCCATTAATGCTTCATACTTCATACTCTCTTAGTGAGAGACTTTCCTCCACTCGACTTATTCTTTAATGCTTGAGAGACATCTACAACTTGATACAATCATCAATACTCGTTAGGAACTAGCAACTCTATTTTTGCAACAAGAAACAATATGCAACTTGACCTTGCTTGGTAAGGTCTTGTGACCCGACCTAGCTTGGTAAGCTCTTCTACTTTTCATCATGCTTAGTGATACCTGTGCATCTTGAATGTTGATTAGATCATTCTTCTTGCTAGTTGGAACTAATGTTGGATGAGTTTTTCTTAATCATGATTCTAGTGATTTTCGTAGGGAATTAAGTTGAAATGATTGAACCACCCAACTCATTAACTTGGGTGTTAATTACTTCATGATCTTGGTTTGCCTTCTCTAGAGATTTTGGCAAAGAACTAAGTTGAAATAATTGAACCACCCAACTCATTGACTTGGGTGTTAATTACTTCATGATCTTGGTTTGCATTGTCTAGAGATTTTGGCACCCATTTTTGCCCCATTTGTTTCCTGATATTGTCAACTTTGGATTTCCTTTCATCATCAAATCTACCCATGCTCATACAGTTCTTGGAAAGATGTTCAAGTTCTATACACCTAAATCATCTTTTAGTAGTATCTCTTTTCCTCATGTGGTGTTTCACACAATTTGCCCTAATGTGCCAAAATCTACCATTGTAGTGACATCTAGACCATGTATTATAATTCCATGCAAATATTGCTTTCACAATTTTTTCTACTAGGTTCCGTTTATTGGTTTTGCACTCTTAAGATTTGTGTCCTAGTTTCTTGTGATTGTGACATTTACCTTCAAACTTAGGTTTCTCTTTAAATTCACTTTCTTTATGACCATTCTTATTGCAATTTTAACACTTTCTATTGAATTTTTATTTTCCATTACTCCAACATTTGTTTGTTGTATGACCTATCTTACCACAAAGATTTCAAGTAGGTCTTTTATTCTTTTGAGCTCCTTACTGAGATAATTCACCTTCTTATGTGTAACCTATTCTAGCTTTGCCTTTGTGTCCATACTGACTTTGTTCATTCAATTGATTCATGCTTTCCTAAGATTTCATCATTCTTTCATAGGTTTTCTTTTTAGTGCTGAGATCATTTTGTAGTCTTTCATTCTTTGATCTTAGATTCATAATATTTTCATTTTCATTAGTGAGATGATAAATGAAGTCTGCTTGTTGAAGGGATAGTTACTTAATTTCATTGTTCTTTTCTTCTATCTCTTCTTTGGCTTTGTCCATTTCTTCCGTGACTTCACATAATCTAACTAATTGGATTTCTTATTCTCTTTTCATCTTTCTGACTTCTTCTTGAAGTTTGGAATTCTTTTCTAATAGGTCTTTGATTGCTTCATCGACTTCATTCAAATTTCTTTCTTCATATATGTCTTCAATTCTTTCTTTAGTGTAGAGATTGTCATTCATTTGTATTACAAGATCTTTCCTTTTCTTCAATGACTGAGAGAGTTGCTCTTTTGACTTATTGAGTTGTCTAATGGCCAATTCTAGGTCCATCTTTTCATTGTCAATAGCCTTATCTAGCATGTATTCCTCCATTGCCTCCGATCTTTTCTCAAGATGCTAAACTTTTGATGTAAGAACCAAAAGCTCTAATACCAATTCTTGGAAATATAAGGTAGGAAAGGTTATTGAGAGGGTAGGGATGAATTAGGAACCAATAAAATTTTATCTTACTTCAACAATTAATCCTTCATTTAATATTATGATCTAATTACATGCATGAAAGAATGCAAGCATTAAAACATTCACAACACTTTGACACAAGCTATGGTGACCTAGAAACCTTCCAATTAGAAAGTAAAATTGGGGTGGAGATGATACCCAAAAGCTTTAGTACTGTAGTATAAAGTTAACTTGTGAAGGCTTACAATTGATCACTTCTAGTGATCTTCCCTATTAGGAGCAATTGGGACTTTGAGGTCCACCTTGTTAAAGGATTCAAAAACATGCAATGAAGTATGCACTTGGTTAAGAGATTTAGCAAAAGGATGTTAATTCTACCCTATTAAAGGATTTAACTGATACACATATTAAGATGAACTAGTGGCTGATCTTTGATCTACAACTCTAATTTCCTAGTTGAGATTCCTTGAATTACAATAATCACCTAACTATGATAGATAAAACTATGTTGTCCCTTATACTGCTTTTAGCCTTCTTTAATTTGCACTCCTACTCATCATATACTTCTTCACATACATATTCGGATATGATACAATGCATTACATATATACCAATCCAATTCATAACTTACTAGAGTCAACTATGGTACCAATTTCATCATAATTCACAAAGTCAAGCCAATAGTTGTAACTTGGGTTCTAGAGACAAACTCAGTGATGTTTTGATACACAATAAACACTATCAATGCTCAAAAATCATTAGCACTCAGTTGAACTTGAAGCTTAGTGCATACTAATCAATTCCAAGTAGCTTGAACTTGATCATCATTGTGTGACTTGGTGAACACTGAGAAACTAAGTAGCAACTGGATCACTTGGTTGACACTACATGATTCGGTCTACACTACATCCACTTCATTAACCTTGTGAGCATGGTAGACACTATTGGACTTGGTTATCACTATAGATCCTTGTCAACACTATAATCTTCTTCACTTCCACTGAATAGCTCAGTAGCCTTTGCTATGCTAGGTTTGCTAGAACTTTGACTATAAAGCTTTATAAGAACTATGACCATTTGACTAAGTGTTGAGTCACTGATAGATAAATTAACCTTAATGTCAACATTATTTTCATTCAGTAACTAAAGAAGGTGATTTTTTTTTAATGAATATATCACAAAGAAAAACATTAATACCTAATGGTATTAGACCATTATATCTTAGAAAGGTCATTTATAAACTGGATGGATTATGTTCAACTTTGATTAATAATGTGCCAAAGTTTTATGGAAGATGATAGCAATGGACAGATAATCATTTGAATACATTATATGAGTTCATAAATAAGAATGAAATATATAATGAATGCTACATGATGATATTGTTTACCAAATAATTAAGAGGTGATGCAAGAAATGAAGATGAATCTTTGGTCTCTAGATGTATCTTGTCTTAGGAGAAACTTGAGGATTTTTTCCTATACAGTTTTCAAAACAACATGAAACATTGGGATCCTGAATATGATAGTATAGATGGTTATTGGTATGAACACACATATGAAGGATTTATGGAAAGAAAGATGAAACCTTCAACAAAGATGAAATTTAAAGGTTGTTAGAGACATAATACAAAAGGAATGTGTTAGAAGATGGTGCTTTAGTATGTGATGAGGTACCCTTTGATGAGAGAAAAAAATGATGTTCTTTTAATGAAATGAACACTCCTCTATATGATGAGATGAACTTCGATAATGAAAAAGATGATGATTATTTTTCATAGATTTGTGATCCAATGTATGATAAGATTGATTTAGAAAATGATAGCTTGGAACATCATCTAGAAGAAGATAAGCATTCCAATTGCCTGAGGATTGAAGATTAGGATATAAAAAAAATACTTTGAAAAAAGATCATTATATTGAGAAGGATGGCTAGAATAAAGGATTTGAGTTTATATACAAGAGATGATCTAAAATTAATGTTGAAAAGGGTGTCATTTCCTAAAAACAATACTTAGAATACCTTTCATACCTAAAATACATTTCTGATGAAGAAAACATTGAAATGAGGAATATCTTATTAGAAGGAGATAGTAAAAAGTTGAAAATCCTTGGAATACATGAATCTTTCCACTCATATAATGAGATACACTATGATGATGAAAATTCTTTCAGCAATCAAACTTTACTCATAAGATATATTAAAATAAGATGCAAAAGAACTATATCTAGAGAAGGAATGATGTTACATAAACAACATAAAAATTTTGACAGGGGGAGGAATTGAATATTATGGTTGCTCTTCTAGAAGATAACTAGGATCTCATCAAGCCTCAAGTAGACATGTATCCCTAGAAAGGGCCACTAATAGGCCCTAAAAAATACTTGTCCAAAAAAGAGAGTAATTTAATGAATTTTTTTTGTTTTAGGAAGAAGAAATCAGGCTATTACTAAAAAGAAAAAATATTGGCATCTTAGAAAGTAAAGAATATAAAACTAGCGAAAAGGTGATGACTCTGCTATTTTGATAACAATGTTTTAAAAGGATTACAAAATCATGATCTCAGTGGTAAGTAAGAAGAAAGATTTTGAAATTGCAATTTCTCTCGTAGCTAAGAAGGTTAAAAAATTGCAATTTTGCTAATAACTAAAAAGATGAATTCTAAAATCATGATTTAAGAGTTGAAAAGGTCTGGGAAAATTTTGATTTTGGAAATAATCACAAAATTGAGGAATAAAATTGTGAAAAGAATTTTTATCGAGTTTCTAAAGGACAAATTATTAATTTAATAAGTTAAATTAAAAAGTGAACACTCAGATGATGTGACTAATTAGACAATTTTCAAGGTGATTGTATGTACAAATAGTTATGGGTCATAAATGCAAGACAAAAATAAATTGATTATTTTGGGAAAAAGAGTCATTTCACATGTAAGTGAAGAAAAGGTGAAAGTTAGAGATGAAGATTTGAAGGGGTACCCATAAAGTTGTAGAAAAAAGTAAGTTCAACTCCTTTTTCTCTAGGTATTGTTTATTTACTAAAATGCCTCTAAAAGAAGAAATTAGGTGCTAAGGAGGTTCATACTGAGAAGTCAATTCAAATATGTTGTTAGAATTGTTTCCTCTTTCCTCTTTTGGGGGTCAAAAGAATATCTATTTTAATGAATTCAAGAACTATAGAGATGGCAATCTTCTGTTACATGGTAGAACCTTGTTCTGGTACTTTTATGTAAATAAAGATAACAAGGGACCTAGGGATAACCCATGGAGATTAGATTTATGAAAAAGCATGGTTCCAAATGTGTTTATAGATATAGAGATTATATATATTATAGTTAGTCATTATGAACCAACTACTAGGATTGTAAGGAAAATGGATGGTATGACACTGTTAGTCATCACAAAATCTTGTATCGAAGAATGTTTTGGATTGAGCACCCAAGCCCTTTTGAAAATTGATAGGGAGAACTTAAAGAATGAATATAAGAGAATTATGAGGTTTGGAAGATACAATGAAATTGTGCATTTTATGTATTGGGGTGACAAAAACATAATCATGTATGTTGATCATATGGGTTTGCAACTTGTTGAGTCTTTTATGTACATATTTTATGCACAGTCACAACTATTTGGAGAAGATGCAAAAAATAAGATCCCGCTGGATTACATGTACATGTACATGAAGATCCAAAACCCTCATACTAATCTATAATTTTATTTTGCTAGTGAGATTAAAACTACCCTATGCAATCAATTGGTTGGATTAAAAGTCACTAAGTCTTTCAAGAATTATTCTCTTTTGTGCTGCTTACTTCTTCATCAAAATGTTAGTCAATTCATGAATTACATCTAAATTTGGCTAATATTAATGAAGAAGGTGTTAGACAACCCTTTCAACACTGGTGCCCACATTGGGATACACACACAAGAGATGGTGACTTCATAACTTTTAGAGATGTGTTTTTGGAGTGGATAGTGAGGGTACTTGGGGGAAAAATCACAAGTATGCTACAAGCAATAGAAAATATATTGAGACCCAAATAGTGTCAAGATAATAAAGGTTATGAATACAACTCAAGTGAATGGATTTTAAAACCACAATATTCATTGATAAGACTCTATCGGTGTAGACAATAACCTCATATGCTTCTAGTAATTGTCCTAGAAAGATTAGATTTCTTTTAGTTTGTATGGTAATTTCTTTGGGTTGAAAAGGAAATTTCTTAGCTAAGAAGGAAGGGAAACATGATGCCTTCTTTTATAAATGTTGATGGATATGTAATTGAATATAATAAGATTCAAGAGGTTCAAGATGTCCGTATGAATAAATTCTTGTTAAAAAGTGGTAAAAGTAGACAGTATGATTTTCAAGGGCATATTAGAACTATAAAAGCTAGGTATGCACATTAGATAAACATTGGAGATTATATTATGAGAAATTATCATAATTTACATGAGGCATACTAGAGGTTGAGGAAATGAAACATCTTGAATAAGATAGAGATTCAAATGTGAAGTAGAGGTTTGCCTCATTTGTTTTCTAAAGAAGATAATGAAGTTCTTAGGATTGACAAATGTATTGAGGATTTTGAAAATTTGTATAAAGAATATGTTGAAAAAGAAAAGGTAAAAAAATTTGAACTCTCATCTCCCCCACCCCCTCAAGTCAAAAAGAGGAAATTAACCTTGGTTGTTTCTAGTTCTTATTATATTGACCCTTAACCTTAGGAAGAAGGGACTAGTACCCCTTTGGTGACATACAAGGATTTAGATGATGAAGGATATGTAGAAATTATTAGCATTCTTAAAAACATGAAAAAGGGTAAAGATGTTTAAACATGAGACCCACCACCTAGGTCCTCTAAGGAAAAACTTTACTACTATGCTTAGACAATAGAGAATGATGTCTTAATTGATACTAAAAATGAGAGAGAAGCCATTTCCCTTAGGTTTATTGAATAGGAGAACTTTAACCAAATAAAAAAATTCAAAGAATTCTATATCAAATATAAGATGAGGGATTTTGAGGAAAGAGAAAATTAAAGGCTTGAAGGAGTGGACAAGTCTTAGCACATTGCAATTGTTCAACAAATGATGGATAAGTTACATTTGGATGATATTTCATGTACCGAGGAAGAGGCTAGAGAAATGGTAAAAAATAGTGATATCTTAATACTTCCCAGTTTAACATTGAAATACTTATTTTTCCTTGATCAAGAAAGGAAGCAAGAGGACCCAAAAGTTGTGTCAGAATTTGAATTATTAGATAAAGTGGAAGGGATAGGATATGATCCTAAAGCACAAACCCTTTCTACTCGGGTTATATTTAAGAAAAATAAACCCAAGGTGATTAATATACATAAAGGTGAAGAAGGCATGGCCCTGGTGAAAAATATAGATAGTACAAAACCTATGCTAGTTGCAACACAATTAATACACAAGTGTTGAAAATTTAATTGAATGATGAAGATTGATTGCAAAAAGGGAGATTGTTGTTAAAGAATGATTTCAATCATTGTTTTGTCACTGATGTCAAACCTGCTATTTGTTGGAATGACAATTTCTTATAAGATCCACGTACTATCACTTAGTTGATTGATGAAGAGAATTCAATCAACAAGATGTAACAAGAGTACCTAAGAGAATGGTAGAGTTATGGTTTTGTAATGAAGTATAAAGAATTAGTTAAGACAATGGTAAAATGATGTATTGATAACATACTTGAAGATATAGAGGTTGGCCACACTTAGAAACACTGGAAGAATAAGTTGTAATAAGGTTGACTACAAAGCTTGACTAAGTTCATTAGTGTGTGACGAGCAAGCTAGTTCGAGCCAATCAATTTTTTAGTTAGTGCTAAGCAAATGAAAACTCTAGTGTGTGCCAAGTGATATAGAAGGAGCCAAGTGTGTTTAGGTGCTGAGAAAACTTCAGGTGCCAAGCATCACAAAAACTTAGTGAATGTCGAGTGAATCCATAGTAGGTGTCAAACATTAGTAAAATGTAATGGGTGTTGAGTAACATAGTATGTGCCCAGCACCATAATTTCAATAGTGCTAAACTTCTACATTATTTGAAAAGTCAAATATTCTCCAAATTTGAGCTGACAAGTTTGTTACCTTGAATTTTGTGAACTAGATGGAGGATAAGGATGATGAACTAGTGGCACAAAATTTTATGTAAACCATTTTTGAGCAAATTCAAGAGGATTCTTCATGATGTATCTAAAAGGAACAAGATGTGGGTTAGATTCAATGAATCATACCTAATCCATTTGAACTAAAATTAAAGGAGGGAAGAATCAAGTAAGAAAAGAAATTCCAAAATTTTATTTAAGGAGTCATAGGCCAAGAAGTAAGAGAAGCTAGGAAGGTGCAGGAAGAACAGAGCACAGAGACTCTGCTTCAATAAGTGGTCATAGAGGAGATTGTATTGGTACATCAAGCATGAAGACTCAAGGAGATGAAGCTTGGAAGGAGTACAAGCTGTTAGAGCTATAGAGACCGAAAGCTAGGCAATGTTATGAGCTAAACTATGATCTAAAATATACAAGTTAAGTTGTGAGTTGTATTAGGTCAAAAGCTCTTGTTGTTACTCTCTAACAATTGTGCAAGCTAGGGTAAAATCTTATGGACTTAGGTCAGTTTAACAACCATTTGTAAATCCTTTAATAGGGTGGCATTTCAAGTGAATGTTCAAAAGTCTTTTAACCAGGCCCACTTCTAACAAGGTGGTTAAATCCTTTAATTAGGTCACATTTAACAGTATGTTATAGCCTTTAACAAGGCATGCCTTTCACAAGGCATCCCTTTAGAGATGTGAGAATTGAGTAGCATGTTACTGGTGTTTTTTCCCAAATTGGGTTTCCAAGTAAATCATTATGTTATGTGTTGATATTTCATGTGTTATGCTTGCATGTTGATTTATAGTAACTTGCTAAATAGGAAATTTTAAGTTTGGATATATGAATAGTTTTATAGGCTCACTTTACTTGATGAAAAAGTTTTAATTGGACATTTGGACCTTGAATAACTGATTCACCCCCCCTCTTAGTTATTATAAAACATTTCTAACAATTAGTATCAGATTCATCTGCTGATTTAATTTAAAGGTACTAGAAGCAAAAAGATCAAGATGTCCAAGAGAGAAGTTCCCAAGCTTAATAGAGATAACTTCATTGCATGGAAAAGGTTGATGAAGCTGCACCTTGGATTGATAAGTGATCATGTACAAACCTCAATTGAAGTAGAACATGTTGATCCAACTATACCTACTACAAAAGATATGAAGAAAAATAAGGAGCACAATTAGGCAATATTGGAGATTGCCGCTGCCCTCAACTATGCTCAATTTGATGACATCAAAGGATGTGACTCTTCATTAAAGATGTGGAAAGCCTTGAATAATATCTATGGAGGAGATTATAATGTTCAAAGAGAAAAAAGAGAAAGCCTCAAAGGAAAGTTTGATGACATGAAAATGGAGGAAGGTGAGAATGTTGCTCAATATGCCTCTAGAATGAAAGAAGTGGTAAGTGCAATAAGGAGTTTGGGTGGTCATTTGGAGGATGACACTATCAATAGAAAATACTTAATAACCTTGATCCCCATTTATGCTATTAGAGTTTCAGCCATCCAAGAGTTAAGATGTGTCCCAAGAAATCAGTTAACCTTTGAAGGAATAGTAGGGAGACATACTGCATTTGAGTTGTCAAAATTTGATAACTATAGACCAAAGAATCTTGAATCTACTTTCAAGGCCAAGATATCATTAAAAGACATCGAGGAGGTGAAATCAAAGAAGAAGAAGGAAAAGGTAAAGCATGCATGACAGAAACATAGATGAAGAAGATGTAGAACAACTAGAAGCACTACTAGCTAAAATATTTCACAAAGGCAACAGTAAATTCAAAGGTAAGCTTCCCATCATTTGTTTTAATTACAATGAAGTAGGACATATTGCAGCAAGATGCACACAAAAGAAGAACTATAGTGAAGGCAATAAGAATAAGAACATAAGAGAAGATGATAGCAGAGATTATAAAGAGAAAGACACAGAGTGCTACATTGTTGAAGAAGAGGATTCTAATGAAAATGATGATGAGGTAGTCTATGTAGCCATGAAGAATGAATCAGATGAAGATGAGGCAACAATACTGGTAACCTATGTGAATAAGAATGACAAGTGGATCATAGACAGTGGATGCTCACATCACATGATAGGAGACAAAAGTAAGTTTATTACCTTTACCCAATATGGTGGAAATAGTGTTAGATTTGGAAATGATGCTCCATGCCAAATCAAAGGAAAAGGTTCTATTAAACTTACAAAGAAATTTTTATGTGATAATACATACTATGTTGAAGGACTAAACTACAATTTGCTGAGTGTGTCACAATTAGGCAATATAGGTTGTAAAGTAGAATTTGGAAACAAAACTGCCAAAATCTATGACACTAATGGAAATCTAATAAGAAAAGGTGAACAATCTAGGAGTAATCTATTTTAACCTAGATATGGAAGATGCAACCTATCTTATTGTAAAACTTGATGATGTGTGGCTATGTCATAAAAGACCGTGTCATGTTAACTTTGATAATCTGATTAGCATCAACAAAAAGAAGAAATTCAGAGGATTTCCTAAGCTAAAGAAGCCTGAAAATACAATGTGCAAACAATGTCAACTAGGAAAAATGACCAAGTCAAGTTTCAAAAGAAAAGTTTACACTTCTAAAGAAGCACTATAGTTGGTGCATATTGACTTATGTGGCCCAATAGAAGTGCAAAGCTACCAAGGAGATAAATACATAATGCTATTTATGGATGACTATTCTAGGATGATGACTATGATGTTCTTAAAAAAAAAAATTGATGCATTTCAAATGTTTAAGTGGTATTTGGCTAGGGTTGAGAAGGAAATAGGAAAGAATCTGAAGTGCTTGAGATCAAATAGAGGAGGAGAGTTTACATCAAAAGAATTTGAGATATTTTGCAATGAAAAAGGAATCAAGAGACAAGCATTAGCACCAAAAACTCCCCCATAGAATGGGATTGCAAAAAGAAGGAATATATTAGTAATATATTGTGCAAGAAGATTAATGATGGAGGAAAATGTTGCTCTGAAGTACTAGAGAGAAGCTGTAAATACTGCTATTTACACCCTAAATTGAGTACAAGTCAAGAAAGGTACAAATGCAACACCTTTTGAACTATGGTATGGTCACTCACCCAATGTAAAAAATTTCAAAGTGTTTGGTTGTAAATGCTATATTCATAAAGATACTGGAAATGGCAAGTTTGATGCAAAGAGTGATGAAGGCATATTCCTTGGATACTCCACTAGAAGTAAAGAATATAAATGGTTGAATACTAACACTAACAAGATTATGGAGAGTGCAAATGTAAATTTTGATGAGCATACAGAAGTCCAAGTTGTTGAACCCAAGAAACCAAAAGATTATAGATCTTTTGTATACTTTTATGAAGGAATGCCCACTAAAGATGAAGCTACCAACCAATTTGGGAATCAACAACAAGTTTTAGTATCAGTTGAGTCATAGATAGTGAATGCCAAGCTGTATTCAGAAGCTGAGTTGTAAAATGAAGAAAATGCACATTCTGATTCTAAGATTAGTACACATGGAAGAGATGATGAATGACCAGATACTGATGTGCAAAGTGACTTTGAAGCTGAAGGACTAAACATGGAAAGAAGGATATAACCAAGACTATCCAAGTATGTGAGAAGACATGACCCTATAGAAAAATCATTGGTGACAGGGAAGCTAGACCAATGACAAGGAACAAACTAAGGAATGAATCATGTCTACTAAGCAAGATTGAGCCCAAAATAGTTAAAGATACACTGTAAGATGATAATTGGCATAAAGCTATGGAAGAGGAGATAGATCAAATTGAAAAGAACAAAACTTGGACTCTAGTTCTTAGACTAGTTGATAAAAATGTAATTGGCACTAAATGGGTCTTTCAAAACAAACATGATGAGAATGGTGAGATAACAAGATACAAGGCCAAACTAGTCTGCAAAGGTTATGCACAAGAAGAAGGACTAGATTATTGGGAAACATTTGCCCCTATTGCAAGAATGGAAGGAGTGAGAACACTACTTGCATATGCTACTTAAGAAGGTTTCAAAGTCTATTAGATGGATGTAAAGTATGTTTTTTTTAATGGTATACTAGAAGAGGAAGTCTACATAGAAAAACCAGAAGGATTTGTTGATGAAAACAATAAGGATATGGTTTGCAAACTGCATAAAGCACTCTATGGCTTGAAGCAAGCACCTAGAGTGTGGTATGAGAGATTGCATAAATACCTTTTGAAGATAGGATTTGGGAGAATAGATGGCAATAACAACCTATACATCAAGGTAGAAAAAGGTAAAGATATTTTGATATCTGAAATCTTTGTTGATGATATAATATTTGGAGGAAAAGATGTCCTATGCAAAGATTTTGCTAACCAAATGTAACATGAGTTTGAGATGTCAATGTTTGGAAAAATCAAATTATTTGTTGGATTGCAAGTACATCAATTGAAGCATGACATATTTGTGACCCAGTCAAAATATATCAAGGAGATACACAAGACATTTGGATTAGAAGACTCAAAACTAGTCAGTACACCAATGGTAATAGGACATAAGTTATCCAAGAATGATGAGTCAGCTAAAGTAAATCAGATAATGTATAGATCAATGATTGGAAAGTTGTAGTATGTTGTGCATAGTAGACTAGACATTGCATTAGTTTTTGGGATAGTGGCAAGATTTTTTGCAAATCCAAGAGAAAATCATCTGATGACAGTAAAAAGAATATTGAGGTACCTAAAAGGAACTGATGACTTTGGTTTCTATTACAAGAGGAGTGAAAAGTTTGAGTTGAAAGCCTATAATGATGTAGACTGGGGAGGTAATATTGATGATAGAAAGAGCACCGGTGGAGGAGCACTTTTCTTATGTAAAAGATTGATTACTTGGACCAACAAAAAGCAAAGTTGTACCTCATAGTCCATAGCAGAAGCTGAGTATGTTGCTATCAACTGCATCAATATGGTATGGATCAAACATCTACTATAAGGTATGAAAGAAGAGGTAGTTGAACATTTGATAACACAAGTACCATCAACATATCAAAGAATCTTGTAATGCATGCCAAAAAAAACATATTGCAAATAAGTATCACTATGTAAGAGAATTGGTAGAAGACAAGCAAGTAAGGATGGAATATGTCAACTCAAACAAAAAAATTGCTGACATCTTTACAAAAGCACTATGTAAAGATGATTTTGAGTATCTTAGAGGTGAATTATTGGTGATACCCCTATCCAAGGCCATTTGAAGCAAAAACAAGACTACCCTACATCAAATGAGTTAATTGTTGGCATATTACAAATTGATGCAGAGGTTATTCACTTTAGGGTCATGACTGAAGTAATTAACATGCTAAAGTTCCAAAAAAGTCACAAGCAAGGTGACAGAGGGAGAAATTGAAGTACCTAAAAACACTATACTTGCATGTTAATATGTTTAGATAATGTATCTTTGACATTGTTGTCAAAGAGGGAGAAATAGCAGAAACTAATCAAATTGACATAATCAAATGGATAGAAGGAGAAGTAACTGATACCAGAATAGAAAAAACTAATCAATCAATAGCAGAGGGAGAAATGATCAAATTTACAAAATTAACTAGACAAAGACAAAAATAGTAGAAACTAATACAGAGGAAGAGATACTGTGTAGAGGGAGAAATAATGTAAGAAGGAGAAATGATCAAATTTATAGAATCAACTAGACAAAGAAAAAAATAGCATAAACTAATATAGAGGAAGAGATACTATGCAGAGGGAGAAATAATGTAAGAGGGAGTTAGGAGTATTACAAGAAAAAAGTGAACAATGGTAAGCTGTAGAAAAGAGAAAGAAAAAGAATGTTCAAATACGTAGAATCAATCAGAGGAATAGCAAAACAAAAAGGGGAGAAGACAATTTATCAACAAAAGAATTCAGAGGAAGTTATAAGTTAACTTATGTTGCTGATAAAATGAATAGTTTTGAATGAATTTTTCTTTTTGGCATTTGATTTACTATTTTAACCTAGTTAGCATTTTGTTAACCTGGTTGATTATTTTGGTTTGCCATCAATGCCAAAGAGGGAGATTGTTGGAAATCTAATTGAATGAAGAATATTGATTGTAAAAAGGGAGATTGTTGTTAAAGAATTATTTCAATCATTGTTTTGTCATTGATGTCAAACCTACTATTTGCTGGAATGACAATTGCTTATAGGATCCAAGTACAATCACTTAGTTGATTAATGAAGAGGATTTAATCAACAAGGTGTAACAAGAGTACCTAAGGGAAAGGTTGAGTTATGGTTTTGTAATGAAGTATAAAGGATCCGTTAAGACAATGGTAAAATGATGTATTGATAACATACTTGAAGATACAAAGGTTGTCCACACTTACAAACACTAGAAGAATAAGTTGTAACAAGGTTGACTGCAAAGCTTAACTAAGTTCATTAGTGAGTGCTGAGTGATACAAAAGGAGCCAAGCATGTTCAGGTGCCGAGCAAACTTTAGGTACCGAGCATCACAAAAAATTACTGGATGTTGAGTGAATCCACAGTAGGTGTTGAGCATTAGTAAAATGTAGAGGGTGTCGAGTAATACAGTATGTGCCAAGCACTAGAATTTCAATAGTGCCGAGCTACTGTATTATTTGAAAATTCAAAGATTCTCAAAATTTGAGCTGACAAGTTTGTTACCTTGAATTTTGTGAACTAGATGGAGGATAAGGATGATGATTTGGTGACACATATTTATATGTAAATATTTTTGAGTGAATTCAAGAGGATTCTTCATGATGTTTCTAGAAGGAATAAGATGTGGGTTAGATTCAATGAATCCTACCTAATCCATTCAAACTAAAATTAAAGGAGGGAAGAATCAATTAGGAAAAGCAATTTCAGACTTCTATTTAAGGAGTCATGAGCCAAGAAGTAAGAGAAGCCAGGGTGCCAAAATGTGAAGTTGCTAAAGGATGTCAAGGAGAAGGTGAAGAAAGAACAGAGCACATAGACTCTACTTCGATAAGTGGTTATAGAGGAGATTGCACTAGTACATCAAGCATGAAGACTCAAGGAGATGAAGCTTGAAAGGAGGAGAAGCTGTCAGAGCTATAGAGACTGAAAGCCAAAAAATGTTATGAGCTAAACTATGATTTGAAATCTGCAAGTTAAGTTGTGAGTTGTATCAAGTCAAAAGCCCTTGTTGTTACTCTCTAACAATTGTGCAAGCTAGGGTACAATCCTATGGACTTAGGTTGGTTTAATAGCCATTTGTAAATCCTTTAATAGGGTGGCATTCCAAGTGAATGTTCAAAAGTCCTCTAACTAGGCCCACTTCTAACAGACTAGTTAAATCCTTTAACCAAGTCACATTTAACAGTTTGTTGTAGCCTTTAATAGGGTAGGCCTTTCATAGGCATCACTTCAGAAGAGTGATAATTGAGTAGCATGTTAATAGTGGTTTTATCCAAATTAGGTTTACACATAAATCATTATGTTATGTGTTGATCTTTCATGTGTTATGCTTGCATGTTGATTTACAATAACTTGCTAAATAGGAAATTTTAAGCTTGGATACATGAATAGTTTTATAGGCTCACTTTACTTGATGAAAAAGTTTTAATTAGAAATTTGGACCTTGAATAACTGATTTACCCCCCCTCTTAGTTATTCTAAAGCATTTCTAACAATAAGTCTATGTTTATTCAAGCTCAGATTAAACATATGAAAGAAATGAATGTATAACTACAAAAGAGGGAAATGGAAATGAATTTGATCATAAATAAAATGCATGTAAAATCTCAGAGACTGGAGAATGAGTTGTATGATTTAAAATCCATAGAAAACACCTAGGCCATTGTGGTTCATGAAAGAGAAATTGTTGATATTAATGATATTCCAAACAAGAAAGTTGACACAACAGTTGATCACAAGGAATGTATTTTCAAAGTATTGTATGATATTCTTGTTTATAGATTAAATTTTATTTTTCCCAAATGTGATGAAGTGTATGAGGCATTTAACAACATTTGTGATATACTAGATTTCTTTGTGAAAGGAAACAATATACTCACTAAGATAGAGAGGAAATAAGGACCCTCTAGGTATGAACTAAGAAAAATCTTTGGAGTTACAAGAAGGGAATTTGATGCCCCCACACATATAAAAACCACTATTGATTTCATTGACATTGTTTGAAAAAAATAAAGTTATATAAGCCAAAAACATTCAAAGTTGAAGGAGAAGTTAAATTTAATTTCTTTTGTTCATCATTCCTCTTTCCCTACCATTAAATATGAATAAGGAAAGATAAAAAAATTGTAAGAATGGAGGCATGGATTCACAAAATTACCTCAAGTACTATTCTTCTTCTTCTTTTAGGATTGACAACAATTGTTCATAGTAAAAAACTTATAGTACTTTTTGGATGCATATGCATACTTACACTTTTGACTTCTCACTTACATTTCCTACTATGCATTTGCATTTCCTTCTGTGCACTTACATAAATCTTTCTAAATCTACCTAAAGAGATTACTCTCCCCATTGCCATCTTAACAAGTTCTTCTCTCCCCATTGCTTATGTACATTCTCTCAATATGTTTTTCATGTACATTTCCTCTCCCATTGACATCAATGTCAAAGGTGTCAATCATAATAACAATTGTTATATATCAATTTCTAATTAGTTGCTCAAATTATCAACTAGCTTGAGTGTCCAAAGACACCATTCAATACCAATTACCAAGAGTAATTTATGACTCAAAACATACCAGATACTCTCCCATTTAGGAAGCATCAACATTCAATCTAGTCTAACCATAATGCTTTGTACCAATGGACTGATGCACTCCTTACATCATCTACTCTAAAGTAGGTAGGAGACTAACACCTAACATACCTCTTAGGTACTCAAAAGTATCTTAAGGAAAAGGCTTTATAAAGATATCTACAATTATCTATTTCTCTATTTCCTTCTCTCTAAAAACATGATGCTTAATAGATATTTGTGTTGTCTGAGAATGCAACACTAGATTCTTAGACATACTTACTATACTTGTGTTATCATAGTAAATGATAATAGGTTCTGTAAACTCAATTTGAATATCCTTCAACATTTGTTTCATCCACATAACTTGATTATAGTTATTTCTTGTTGCAACATACTCTACCTCAGCTATACTTTGAGATATATAGTCTTGTTTCTTGCTTAACCAAGAAACAAATCTTCCTCCAAGAAAGAATGCTCCACCATTGGTGCTCTTTCTACCATCCATACTACTAGTCCAATCTGCATCAATATGTGAGCATAAGGTGAAATCGCTTGATCTATCACACTAGATTCCATAATTAGATGTACCCTTCAAACATCTGAATATCCTTTTTACTACTACATAATGATACCCTTTTGGATCAGCTTGGGATATTTCCACAATCCTAACTTCATTTTCTATATCTAGTCTAATGTGAGTCAAATATTACAATTCTCCAATCATAGATCTATATTTCTTCTACTCAACTATAGGAGTTTCATCTGTACTAGATAACTTGTGACCAGTTATCATGGGTGTACCAATAGGTTTGCAACCTTCCAAACCAAATATTTTCAACAAATCTTTTAGATACTTATTTTGTGAAATAAATATCCCATTTGTCTTTTGTGCAAATGTTAATCCTAGAAAAAACTTCATTTCTCCTATCATGCTCATTTCAAATTCAGTTTTCATCTCTTCAGAAAACTTATCACTTTCTTTATCATTTCCTCCAAATATTATATCATCCACAAATATTACAATGATAAATAGACCATCATCAACTTTCCTTTAATACAAATTGCCATCTACTATACCTTTAATAAATCCAAGCTTAGACAAATACCTATTCAACCTTGCATACCAAGTTTTAGGTGCTTGCTTCAAACCATACAATGCTTTCTTCAGTTTGCATACAAGAACTTTATCTTCTATCAACGGGAATTCATTAGGTTTCTTAATGTAGACTTCTTCTTCAAGTTATCCATTCAAAAAATTTGACTTGTCATCCATCTAGTAAACTTTGAAATTCTTGCTTGCTACATAAGCAAAGAACATCCTTACTACTCCCATTCTTGCAATAGGTGTATATGTCTCTTCATAATCTATGCCTTCTTCTTATGAGTAACCTTTGCAAATTTTTTTTTCCTTGATTCTCACAACCTCTCCTTGATCATTCATCTTATTTTTGAATACCCACCTAGTTCCTATAACATTTTTGTCTTTAGTTCTAGGAACTAATTCCGATGTCACATTCTTCACAATCTTATCTAGTTCTTCTTTCATTTCTTGCATCTAATGATCATCCTTACATGCCTCATATGTTCTCTTAGGTTCCACTTGAGAACTCAGACATACTTCCTCATTCACTATGTTCCTTGTCATTACACCTTTATCCTTAATCCCAATTGTCTACTTTGGAGGGTGATTCTTTGTCATGTTTCTGCTGGAAGTAGGAGTTGATATCTAAACTCTTATCTTTTCTCTAGGTTTAGATATCTGATCTTCTCCATGCTCACCAAGTACATCATTATATAAGTCATTGTTAGTCTCAAAAATAACTTCAGCATTCTATGTAACAATTCTAGAGTTATCCTCTTCTTCATTAGAATTATAATCTAGCACCTTCTCTTTAGTACCAATCATTTCATCAATCCTTACATTTGTACACTCAACTATTGTCTAAGTTCTATGGTTGAAACATCTATATCCTTTACTTTTCAATGAGTAACCAAGAAACATACCTTCATCACTTCTAGAATCAAACTTAGGTCAATAACATCATCTATCTTTATGTAACACTTACTTCCAAATATTCTGAAATACTTGACTGATGGTGAGTGACCAAACCATAACTCATAAGGTATCTTGCTCATACCTTTTCTAATCTATACTTTGCCCAGAGTATATACTATAGTTTTAATTACTTTTCTCCAAAATGTCTTTGAGACATCATTCTCAAACAACATTTCTCTTACTACTTCTGTTACTAACTTATTCCTTCTTTCAACAATCCCATTTTTTTTTAGGTGTTCTAGGTGAAGATATCTATCTTTTGATTCCATTCTCTTCACAGAGCATGTTGAACTTTCTAGAGGTGAACTCCTCCTCTATCTGATATCAAACACTTAATCTTGACACCGTGTTCATTTTCAACTCTATTCTTAAATATCTTGAATTTCTCAAAGCTTTAGACTTCTGTTTAAGAAATGCTACCCACATCATCCTAGTGAAATCATCAACAAAAATCATAAAGTACCTTTCACCATAAAATTCTCTCATTCTTATAGGATCACAAAGAATTGTGTGAACAATATCCAATTTCTCTGTAGTAGAGAGCTTTTTGCTAAGAAAAGACACTTTCCTCTACTTAGCCAAAATACATTCCTTGCAAATAACATTAGTGGGTTTAATAATATTAGGAAAGTCTCTCACTGCAAATGTACTACTACCTTCACAATATTATCAAAGTTTAAATGATAGAACCTTCTATGCTATAACCAACTGTTGTTAACCTTTGCAACCAAACATGTTATTTTAGTAGGATTTAACTAAAATACATTACCTCTAGATCTGATTCCAGTACCAATCAACTTACCATCTTTGTCTTTGATAATACAAGTCTTCTCTGTGAATTGGAAAAAATATCCCTTGCCTATCAACTATCCAACACTTAGCAAACTATGTTTCAAACCATCAAGAAATTAAACATTAGCAGTGTTAGTTTTAACATCAAGAGTAATAGATCCAATCCCTATAATATGATAGGCTACATTGTTACCAACTCTAACAATACCCCCATCGTGATTTCTAAATTTGACAAATTTTTTCATATCACCAATCATGTGATGTGAACATCCACTAGCAATTATTCAATCTAATTTCTTCTCAACTTGGGTAACTAGAGCTCTTTCTTCTCTAATTTCTCTATCAAGGTTATCTTAATTAATAGCCACAAATCCTAATTCATCATCACTTTGAGTTTGATCTTTTTCATTAGATTCTTCATCCTCCTTAGCATATAAACTATTTCTATCCTTATCTCTTCTAGGATTGAATTTTCCTCTAAATTTTTTCTCTCTTTTAGGAAATTTAGATGCACAATGACCATATTTATCACAAGTCCAACATTTAAATATTTTCTTGCCATCTTTCTTTCTTCTTACCAGAAGGGTTATTTCTTCTTCAATATTTCTTCTTCAATATTCTTATCTTCTTTAGATCTATTACTACTAGAAATGTCTCCTCTTGCATTTGTACTTCTTGAAAAATTAGGTCGAATGTTCATAGCACTGAAAGTTGTCCTCATTTCCTTTTGTTGAACAATATTGTTCTTATTATGGAGTAACAATGCAGACTCCTAGTTTATTAAGGAATGCTCTCTATCCTTACCCACTTCTCTACCCCCTTCAAGCGTCACTATTTGTAACATTTAGGGGGTAGGGGGGTTGGAGAGGAATGAACCCCAGGTCAAAAGGATAGGGACTTGAATCAACTTGGGCTAATTCTCTAGGCCATCTTACTTCTACTTCTAAAGATTCTAATCTTCTAAGCAATGCTTCCTTTGTGAAATCTTTGATGCAGGACATTACTAGTTGAATCATCTAAGTTGTTTTATTGAATGGTGGTGATAAAAATTTCAAGGTCTTCCATATAACCTCATCATCTTGTTTAGTTCCACCAAGAGATCTAATACTTGTAATAATTTTTAATATTCTACCAACATAACTTCTTATGGATTCATCTTCCATCATCTTAGAATCTTGAAATGTGCAAACCCAATTTTGCAATTTTATTCTTTTTGCATGATCATCACCTTCAAAATTAACTTCTAATGCTTTCCAAATTTCATGAGAAGTTTGAAATGTCTTTATCTAGCCATATTCATTCTCTAGAAGAGTTGACAATGGGGCTTCTCTAGCTCTCATGTTACACATGAACAAATCTCTTTCTACCTCATTGCATTCCTCTAGCTTTTATTCTTCAACAATTTTCTTCTTAGCTTTTGTCAAAAGCCAATATCTTGGAACCATGCACTAATACATTTGGCATTGATTTTTGATGGCTAAGTGTCGCAATTACGATGGCAATGTGTTGCCACTACGATAGTAATAGACGTCATTGTTTTTTAGTCGCAAATTACAAAGTCTATCCTTTGCCATCGCAATTTTGATGCTTGGTCGTCACAACAAAACCACTTTATATCAGCATGAATCTTGTCGCAATGCATGCGACATATGTCACAATTTTGATGTCCACCCTAAGCATTGCGACGAGGTTGCCTCGGCATCTGGCCACAGGGTCACTGTGGCGGTAAACGTCCCATTACTTCCCTGGATGTCATAATTGTGATGTCCTCTACAAATTGTGATGGGTACATGTCGGCACCTAGTGGTGGGGTCGCTGTGGCGGCGACACTGCCAGCCGTCGCAATTCTTGCATTGACATTGCAATTGCGACGTCCATGCAAGAATTGCGACGGTGACACTGTGTCTACGACACACATTTCATCGCAATGGTCAGTTAGACCTCGCAATTGTGACATCCGCAACAAGCACTGTGGTAGGGTTGCTATGGTAGTGATGCCAACTATTTTCACCGCTACAGCAACCCTGTCGCAAGCATATTCAGCCTGCTGTGCCTTCAGCCATGGTGTTTTTGGTACTTTTGGCTAGAAATATATTTAGTTTCTTGACTATATTTCTGCAACCTATGTGGATGCATAGCTTTTACACATGACCCATTCATTTCCCTTCCCTTACAGAGAAAAGTACCATTTTTGCCTCCCTACCAAAAGGAACATATAAAGATTCATTAGGACTAAAAGCAATTTTCTCAAAATCAAACATATACACTGTAGCATTAATATAGAAAACAAGCACTTGAAATAAGGAACCATCTTCTAGGGATAGGAGCTTAGTAGCCTCACTCTCATTATCTATAGAATTATGGACCACACTACCATTCTCTAGATGCTCACTAACTACAAGTTTACCATTTGAATCATTTTTTGGAAGTTTAGTAGCATGATGTTGAGTAATAATACCTGTCAAACCATTTGTAGAATGTTTGACATTCTCATGATCTGTTACCATTAATTTTTGAATAAGCTTCAAAATTTATACCAATATAGTTCTCATTATCATTGCTCACATCACAGTTTCGAGAATGTCTAACAACCATAATATTAAAATTACCCACAGAATTAGTTCCCTTTATTTCAGATTCCTGCTTCTTAACATTATTACTAGACCCATTCGATGTGCATCCATTACTTATGGTATGACTTGACTAGAAGACATTATTTGTTTGAATACCATTGATTCTTGGAGGCACCATCTGTAATGTAGCATCATGATCTGCTGATGATATGGATTTACTGCATGACTAGCCAGAACTTGTGTTCTTTTCATTTGAAAAATTTTCTACCTGTTGGGATATCTTGTTTACACCTGCAACACTAAAAGAGATTGTTGTCATTTGGAAAGAATGCATGTTTTATGTCACCTGGGGGGTATATGAATCTTGTATGTGGTTTTCCTTTGGATGTCCAATGTTCAATGACACCCTCTTCTTTAGTTTAGAGCCATTATACTGAGATTCAGACCTACCTGCTATTTGAATGCTAGTTTTCTTATCTCATTTATAGAATAGCATGTAAGCTTTCTGGTAAATCACACTTTTCTCACTGACTGAATAGACCTAGAGTACTAAATGCAATAAGAATAACTTCAATTAGTCTAAGCAACTTCAGTATAATTAGTGTTACCATATAAAGAAAAGGTTCTACATAAAATTGTAGTTCTTTTGTGTATTCTGTTATACACAAATTATAATGAGCTTTCTCCACAAAATTAAACATGTCTTCACAACTCTAGCAAATGTATACCTGATTATCATCTAAAGCATGCCAGATGCCTGTGGATGAATGAATAAAGCAGAAATAATGACCAGAATGTGTGCTCCAACCATCATGAACAAGAACACCATAAAGAGTGTACTTAAAATTGCCCTCCTGTGATTGATCAATAGACAAAGAAACTAGAATATCATTCAAATGTGAAAAATTTATTAAAAATCCAGTAGATATTACAAAAACTATATTATTAGATTCCACTAAAAATGTGATCCATTGGCAAATAATATTTTAAGGGCTACTTACATGTGAACTGCTAACAAATGGTTTGAGATCCAACATACAACCAAAGTCTACTTTTCTGTCAATTTTTCCTCCAGTTCCAACTACACTGAAGTGCTTGAGATGTATTGCAAGAAAATTTAGTGCTTTATCAATTTTGAGTTGTTCTAGAGCCTTCACTTTTACTTTGCATCATTCACATTGATCTCTTTTCACACCCCCATCTAACTGCTCCACTGCCATGTAATGGGATAATGCTTTCAACAAGGAATCTACTCGAATGATCTCTAGGATCAAATCTAAGAAAGGATCAAATTTATTTGAGCAATAAGAACATTGTGTGCACTTCACCTACAAGCCAGTTTGAAGCAATTGTTAATGAATAAAATACTTTTCTAAGACTATAACCTAGAGTTCCCAGCATAAAAATAATTTCAAAGGTTTAAGTGACTCAAAAAATCTCATTTATGAAATGAACAATAAATCTTGGAGGTGTCTATAAGCCCCTCTCTATTCCCTCGCTAATATTAAAAAAGATGATGTTTAGATATGGATAACTTCTTCTGATATCATCTTACATTCACTCATCCTTGTTAACAAAGTACGAATTTTTTTGAAAATATAAACACCTAAAAATCAAAACCTGACTTATGAGTCGGCCACCAAATATTTTATGTACTAGACTCTTCTCATAAGCAATAGGTGATTCAATTAAACAATATAGATAAATATAATCATACTGGTGAAAGAAAGTTTTATGTTTTTTTTTGTGTTTTTTTGAATATATGATTTTTTCCTTTGTTCGAAATATGAAATATATAGCAATACATGGGAGTTGAAAGTGTCGATACAATCCCCTCATATGATCTTTCTATCTCTTGAGTCAATTCTTTCCAATGTGCTTGAGCATACGTAGAACAAACCTGCATCCTTTCTAAGTTTAGGCCAATCTTGTGAAGCAACAACCTGAAAGTTCAAGAAACACGAGAAAAATTAAACATGGAAAAAAATCCAATACTATCATCATTATAATCTACTAGAAATAGAAAATTGTTCATGTCCAAACCTATCAATAAATTCCTAAATGCAACACCTTTTCCTATAGAATAATTCATCTACTCTAATTTTAAAAACTTATAGAAATTATATTTCAGAAGTTTGTTAGGAAAAACACGTAGATAGATATGACATTATTCTCATGCTCAAATTACACACCCATTGATAGCATAACATATATTAATTCAATGAAACTAATTTTAAGAAGGGTTCAGTAATCTGGATGCCTATTTCACATGTGAGCAGTGGTACTCTGCAACAATCATGAGATAATGTAGTTTAGATTTTGGTGAAAATGTTGAAATTTGATAAATAAACTTACATTGTTAGTGAATGTACATGTAAGTTCATAAGGATCATTGTGATGAAACTAAGTTACAATCATGATTCCAAGAATAACTTGTCAAATAATAAACAAGTCAAAATATGAATTTTATTAAATTTTAAAAGTTTAGAGATTAGAAATTGGATCTATGAAATTTAGTTTTACATGTTTATGGATTTAAAAAATAAATTGATCAACCAACATGTAGGTGCCATGATGAGACGACACACACCTGTCCATATGCAAGAACTGTGGCATTATAACCTTGGAATAAACTATCAATGAGTGGAGCAATACATTCTCCAAAAATCATTGATCATGGAGAACTAGTACTGCCATACACGTGATCAAATGTAAATGAATGCGTACCAATTTGCATCTACAAAATTATAATAAAAAATTGGTAGAAGTTAGAAATATACTCTACAACTCCATTGAATGTAAAATCTAGATCTCAGAATCTATATGATTAAAATACAAGGCATTAATGGATTTCAATAAATGGAAGCAAGTACTGAGAAAATATGCATCATGCACTATTTAAGAAATAAATGGCATGATAGTATTTTCATGTGCACATATTAATATACAAAAGAAACTAGCAGTTTGAAAGCTATGTCTGATATAGAAGTGTAATTAAACAACAAGAGAGTTGGAATTGTAAAGATTATTGTTACTGTATTTCTAACACTTTAGTTTTATAATGAAAAAAAGTTCTATCGAGTTGCTCAACACACACACACTGAATATTAATTTGTGCATATTCAATTACTAAGAGTCTAGTTTAAAAGTGTGCAAAGTTGTTGTCTAAAAGACTTTGACATAATTCATGAGCTCAAAGGTGCTAATCAATCTGTGTTGTAGCTTGCACAAGGAGTTTACTTCAACCCATACAATGATTTGATCAATTGACATAACTGATGCTCTAGGAATCTCCTTGAACTTTCTTTATAATCTACTGTACTCTTGAGATCCATTGACCTACTTTTGATAATCCATGGACACTAACATATTTACTTCTTTCTTTCTTGAAATTAAAATCCTTCGAGTACTTACATATTTGCTTCCTCTTGGAGATTCCAACTCAAAAAATGCATCTTCACATCCATTTGGTGAATGCACCATCCAAATTTAGTAAATGTTAAAGGATCAAGCATTTCTAAGGTTATATAACTTCAATTATTTGAACTAAGTGAGGATATTATTTTAATAGAGACAATCTTGTGCATCTATCTTGACCAATGCACCAATCTTCATAGTGCCTCTAGGCCAAGACGCCTGCTTCAAATTCAAAGTAAAAAACCATTGATGATAGATTTCCTTTCATTTCATGAGTTCTAGATGCCACAAGAAATAAGGGAACCCTCTGCTAATCGAACACAAATTTGAAGGAGAAAATTTTGCTTACTTGAACACCACTTTGACAAGCCATAAGAACAATGATTGCAGCTACACAATAGAAAACCACAACCATATCTAACAAAATGATTTTCCATTTCTTAGCCAATGACTTCAATATTTGACTGAAAAAAACTATTCCTGTTTCCTTCTTGATAAAACTAGAATATATGGTCTTCATTCAATCAAACATTATTTCTCACTATCAAGTCCCCAGATAATCTCATCAATTTCTGATCTCTGAACTAGTAACTTTCTCAAACATCAATTAAAAAAGAACATATTGATAGGTTATTCAGAGGATGATATTGATATGGATTTTTCAATACTTCAAAAAAATTATACAATGTAATTTAATATCAATATGTTACAGTTTTTTGGTTGTAATATACATTCACAATCTTTTTTTTTTTTAAACTGCACAAAATATACCCAAGCTCCATGTATAACCTACTTTGCATTGTGACTATTGTATATCTCCATGCAATGCATGAGCTTTACCAAGAAATGATTTAGCAAGCTTAGATGCATCATTCTTTGTCTCTGTAAAAATAATACTGCGTCCCCCACTGCAAAAGTAAAAAAGAATTTACCTTTCAATTAAGAATGGAGTTGCTCATGAGAGATGCTTGACAATACAATAATCATAATTTACAAAAACCATTTCCAAATACATAGATCATATATTTCTCATCCAACTTGCTGAAGTAGCGAATGACATCTAGTATAACCATTGCTCTTGCTTTATAAAAGTAGGGAAGAACAATGTGCCTCACACTTGTTGCTAAAGCTTATAAACGATGGCTCTTTCTATGAAGAGTTTGGTCACATATTGGCTTTACAAATCCTGTGTTGGCCTTGTAAGTGCCCTAGAAGCAACTTTTTTGACTCAAAATAACATCAAAAAAATGCCTCAGCAAACTATATGACTACATACAAGTGAATGTAATGAGAAATTTGTTCTTATGAACCACTACTTGTGAAACATGGGTCAAGAGTTGAATCCTGTTAGCAATATCACAATATAAGGTCAATTTTTCCAAACAAATTTTGAGAATATTTTTGATGTTCAATATGGTTCAATGAAGTTTAAACATGGGTCATGAGATATGAACTTTAGTTAACCACTAACCACTGCTCATTGAAATATGGATCATTGTAAGTTGAATCCAGATAAATAAGCACAAATTGATACAATACAGAGCACCAAATATTTGAGTAATCTATACAAATCACAAGATTGTAAGAATTCAGATATCTTGATTAAATGTAGAGATAGCATAATTTGACACACTATAGAAAAAAAAAACACTTGAAACTGAATTCAATTTGAGAATAAGAACAAGTAAACATGAGAAGGTAACCATTAAAAGTAAGGCGCTAAAGATACATCATGGAAATTGGCACTTCTTATTGAAAACTCAGCAAACATGTAATTTATGTCATTCACAAAAGAAGTCATATAGTCTATTAGTTACAATTTCAATACAAAATTACAAATCATACCAAGGATATTTTCCATGTCCTCCACAAAGCCCATGTTAAGAATTTCATTAACCTCATCAAGGACACAAAATTTCAATGATTTCAATTTTAGACTGCCTCTCTCAATATGATCCTATGTAAAGAAATCAAAACATTATTTTTACGAATGAACTGTTGCATATCAGGAAAGTAGATAATAAAAGCTACTCATTTACCTTGATATGACCTGGTGTTCCAACAACAACATCTACACCTCTGCGTAGTGCATTCTCTTGTGGACCATACGGAGCACCTCCATACACACAACATGTATTACTTGCAATCATCAATAGATCCTATCAAATTTGCATCTATGTAAAAGATGCTCGTGTCCTTCCACTTGAAAGGGGCCTTAGCAAGACACAGTGTTATAGGTCTAAGCATAGGACAAAATAGAGAAATATTTAGTATCTGATTAAGATTCACTTTGTTTCAAGAATAGTTTAATATTTTCTACTAAATAGGGCCAATTGGCCCCACCCCCTCCCCCTAACATCTCTCTACATTCCCCGTTAACATCTAAAATTCATTCATTCTTTCAACCATTAATAAAATGTAACATTCAATCAATACCACATGATAACATTCAATCAATATCACATGATAACATTCATTAACACATTAGATTTGTTAACATGCAACATTCATCAATATTCTGCATTAACACATAATTTATTAACATTCATTAGCACATAATTAAATTCATTGAGACATAAAATTGAGTCATTATCAATTAAGGTAAGTAGATGAAAATCATTTCTTTTTTTTCTTTCTATTTCTTTTTTCTATGTAATCTCTAAGAGGATTATCAGTGTCATCATCAATTCCCCCCTCGTCAGTTGTTCTGTTCTCTATTCTTGATGATCTCAAATTTCTATGTTGTTGCAAAGGGGGTTCCTCTACAATAACAAATAAAAGAGTTAAATTAAAAATAATTTATTATAATTGTTACAAGTATTTAATTATTTTAAATAACATAACTGTGGCGCTCTTTACCTGATCTGACCACATCATTTTGTTTGGACTCAATGTCAACACAGTCATGAACATCGACCCCTCGATCCTCTACAACTGCTATACAAAATGTTACGTTAAATCCAAACACCAATTGCAATTACATATAAAAAATTTAATAGCAAATGTATACCTCCACCACTGGGATGCACATCATGCGAACCTTCAGCATCCATAGATTGTGTAGAAGGATTATTAAGCTACATTCTAACATCCTACACATTCATTGCTTGCTTAGAACATATATACTCACTTTATATTGGAACTTAACGTCAAATAGACTAATTGGTAAAGTATTCAATTTGAAATAAATTTCATTTAGCTTATTTACTTGTGGCTTAGATGCATCATTATTAGAACCTTCCACACTACTGATTTCAGCTCGTAGCCATTTAGCCATGGCTCTATAGCCTTGTTGGAAGCCAATTCTCTTATCCTCTTCTATGAGGCATCTCTTGAACTCTGAGCCTTGCATTTTTGCGTGGTATGGTGAATTTTGCTTGCATTGTTTCATCAACCAATGGAGGGTAGTTAAAATATCAAAAGGAAATGGTAAATAGTTAGCAAGGTTTCCAACCCTTGTTACACTTTATTTTGGTCATGTTGGAGTTGTTCTAAACTGTCTTTGGTCTTTGGGAGTCCTAGAGGATCCAATTTCACTCTTGGTTGGGCATGTAGAATAAAGGTCAAGTGCTGCAATCTGCCCTGTCACTGGTAACAACAAGTTTGCCTTAGACTTGATTTGTTTTGGGTTGTGTTGATGTTTTTTTTGGTTTCCATTTATGTTAGCGGGTTGGAGTTCTCCAAAATACTTCATGTCAAGGTTGGGTGTATGAGACCTTGAATGGTACAAGGGAGAAGTAACTAGTATGCAACCTTATGTGATGAGTTGGGTCCATGAATTAAAGGAGCATACATTGTAACAGTATATTAGTTCATTGTTTAAAGGTGAATCAAGCCTTGAATGTTCTTGTAGAGAACAAAGGATTAGGGTGATAACTTGAATTGCTTAGTTCTTCCAAGGTGCTAGGAGTTTGTTGGTGCTTGGTGCAGGAGCACCTAGGCTAACCTCTACTAGGTAGTCAATCTTGGCTTGTACTTGACTCTAGCAAAGTCAAGAAGTTAGTGTAATTTGGTTAAGGAACTTAGAAGGTCTTGTTTTATGTTGGCTAGGTGAATTATTCACTAAGACTAAGGTCACACAAATAGCCTTTGTTACTTGTTATGTAAATTCTTAATGTTAGGAGTTAGGGAGATTGAGTCATTAATATGTCTTAGGCCTAAGAATGGTTAATGGTTATTAAATAATTATGATGATCATGAATGATCTTGGATCCTCAAAATATGTGAGGATAAGAAGCCTATAATATAGAATTAAGGCATGTGATGTCTTAGTGGATTTGGCACTTAGATCCATCTAAGTGAAAGTGAGAAAGAGAACCAAAATTAAGGTGTGGATCATCCAAGGTGGAGTTTTCAAGGTGTGACTCTTGTAGTAAAGAGTGAATAAGATTTAGTTAATGATCTAATCCTATTAGGAGATCCTACAGAAGCATAGGATACTAGGAGATAAGAGAAATCTCTTGGTGGAAGTGGAAAACTAAGTCTAGGAGTTTTATCTTACACAAGTGCTTCCAAAGCGTGTTACTCTGTATCATATATTGGTGTGGAGGAACACTAAGATCCAAGTTAAGGATCAAGAGCATAGACAAGCTAGTCTATCCTAGCATTTCCCATCACATTATATAAAAAATTTGATACAATTTTTCATTTACTAATACTTACAACTCTTGCTTGAAGTTTTGAAAAACCACTAGAGCTGAGCTTGTGTGTCCCGTGCTTTTCTAGTCTTGCCTTGTTTCCTTTGATGTGTCAAGCAATCTATGAAAAGTTTGAAATATGTTAGATAGTATAAATATAGGGTTAATTAGTACATAATTAGATTCTCAACAGTATCACATACCTTATTGTACTCTCCATTGGTGTAATATTATTTTTCTTGTCAGCTTTATACTTTCCATCCAAAATTAGAGCTTGCCACTCAGCCTCAGGAACATAGGGCGGACGCTCGTACCTGGGGTTATCCCATAAATTTTTTCTATACTAGTCCCTAATATACTTGAAACATAAACCAGCTTTTTCAAGGAGCTTGTTTCTCTCAAATGCACGAGGTCCAAAGAGTTGGTTCATACTCTCTATAAGATCATCCTTCAATGGTTTGTGTTGGTTATTCCACCTTTTAAGTAAAAAAAACACGTTAGACTCATAAATGAAGTGAAGCTACCTTTAATATAGTTCAAGAAATGGATCAAAAGGAAAACTATTATAGCAATGATATGAAATCAAAATAGTGGTTTGGGGTTTTAGTTAGGATATGATGTTCTACCAGGTATGTAGGGTGGGCTCGAATATTCACAAACACTCATCACCAAGTTTTCTCCAAAAAACATCATTCCCTACAAAATAATCCTGGGATCATTAGTCGATGAAGAGTGATCAAAAACTAAATTACTATTATATCACTATAGAATAATAGTAACTTTAAAGTACCTGGAACTTTGGCTACTTTTAATGGAATGCCTTCATCGTTGCTGATGATCAATATGACATCCTTCACCGTTCCTATACTAGGAACATAGGAACATCCAGGAAATGATGTTGTGGCTCCTATTGCAAAAAAGTTTCATAAGTCTTTCTCATGAAGTATAAAAGAACAAATGATAATTGATGTTAAAAAGTTGTAAAAAAAAAACTGTTTGTTGCTGTCATAAGAGAGAAAAAGAGGAATTTGTGTACTAGCAGATGGTGCAATAGTCAATGCCTGTAAGCTGTGTGTTGCTGACTCAGTAGTCGAAAAGAGATTTGTGGTTGTCTTGGATGGAGGCGGCATCATCATAGGATTCAATTGATGTGAAGCTAAAGAATAAAATTGTTAGAGCATGCATAAATATAGAACGCATGGACTAGCATGGACAAGATTGTTAGAGCATTAAAAAAAAGGATTGTTCGAGCATGTATTGTCAATGATTATGATAATTCCTATATATATTCAGTGGAAAATAGAAGTGGGGAATGGAACATGCGATCTACCTGAATGACATGAAGCACCCTCATCATGGGAATGGGGCTCGAAATCACGCAAAAATTTTTGTAAAGACAACGCATCTATTTTTTAATTAATGCCATAAAAGAGCATAACATAAAAACCATTATTGAACTCCTGTTATAATTAAAAATTTCATTAATACTTAATTTTAAGGTTTCAAAGATGTGCATCAATTCAGATCCCCTTTCTCTTATTTCCTGAGTAGTAGGCTTTATGGTTGCCAAAAGTAAAATTTCTCTGCCAATTTTCTTTAGCAACTTTTTAGTCGAACCGATTAGGTCATTGGTGTCTGCTAAATCAATATAGAAAGGGTCCTCCTTAGGGGGGGCTTCTCATCAGGGCTGCAGGTTCCTTTCCCTCCCTCCAACCACTGGCCCTCTATGACAACAATAGTATTAGTATTATAAAAATTACTCCAAAACAATGAAGAAAATAACATTAAAAAAATAACATTTTGCTTCTATCTAGTTTGCACAATTACAATGAGTTTTACCTACTCGTGTGTAGATGAGTTGGGAACATTGCCAACATCCCCTTTGGGCCGTTGCTCCATATTGTGCCCCTATGTCAAAGATCAAATATAAAAGTGTTAGTCAAAAATTTATTGACTAAATGGTATGTTGGGGTCATTGATTAGAAGTTGGTTTAATAGTATGTACCACCCCCATGATAGTAGCCTCATTTGTATCTATGTGGTTCAAATTGTAATCAATAAGAAGCTCTTCCCCTGCACGTATTGATTTTATCGCATAGATGAATACACGATTCCCCTCGCGTACCTCAATTATGCAATTGGGTTGCTTTATAGTTGACTCTGGTCATGTACTATTTATAAAACCCACAATATTCCCTATTGCTTTTGGCCTTCCATCAATGTATATAGCCACACTTTTACTTTGATTATTGTCTTGCGATTGTATATAATTTTTCGAGAGGGCATACCTACGCATACATTTTTTATATTGAACAATATGTATCCAACTTTTGTAATTGTAACATGGTTCAACATACTCCATCAATTCAAAAACTTTATTGTAAGACACCTTTATGTTGTCCATATAAAATAGGCCCAAACCATGTAGTGATGATGGTGCTATGCGATATATCCTCTTGTTAACACAAAAATCAGTGTTTATTGGAGGAAGTTCCTTGGGTACCCCATGTTTCTATAGATGTTGGTACCTCAAGGGCACCTCGATGTCACCTTCCATCTCATCATCATAAGAACATGACCCCCTTTGAGAAAGGAAAAATTTCATGCATTTATTGAATTTCCTTCTAGTCCTTTGAACTCTAGTTAATCTCCCTATTCTAGATAAACTGCATGTCTCACTTTCCTCTTCTGTTCCTATATTTCCCTCTCTTAAGGAAGACACTTCTGAAAAATACCTATTCACTGGTACCTGCAAATGGGAGAGATCTTAGAAGACATCAATCTTACTATTGATAAGTGTATTAAATAGACTATCTATAAGGAGTATTGACTTATACCTGTTGATCCATGAGACTGTGCGAGATGCTCCTAAAAGGGGTTTAGTTTCCTACAACTGTAATTCAATTATTGTGAGCATAATCACATCATAATCATAATCACATCCATCATTAGCATCACATAAAAATTAAAAACATTAAAAGGTACACAATATAACACTTAAATCAAGCTCACATTATAAGCCTACTAGGGAAGTAGGCCTAGTGAAGGGCTAAAATTGGGTTTTTGTATTAGCCGATGAGTTGAGGGCTTAGTCACCTTGGGGACATGCTATTTGAAGTTTTTTGATGTGTGTGGAGGTGGAGGAAACACCTAGTTAAGGTGAAGTCAAGTTTTGCGCCTATTGAGGCATTGTGAGCATTTGATAGTTCGTTGATTAGATTGCTTGGAAGAATCCATTGGATGGATTGAAGGACATTCATGGGATTATTCCAAAGATTTAGAACCTAAGGCGGCATAAGGATTTGGTTTGTACTCTGATAGGTTATGGAGTTGGCTTGGATAAAGGAGAGGGATCTTATGAAGATGCTTGGTTGGTGTTGTGAGAACACTATGGAAGTCCCTCTTGTTATGAATGATTGCAAGTCCACCTAGGGTCTCTGTATCACCTACAAAGGTAGAATTATTAACCAAAAAATTGGGTAAGCACTTATATTATGTTTTCCCTATGAATTTTATTCTAGGTACAACTCCCTTTTATAGATATTTAATGAATTCCCTTTTCTAAACTAAAAACTTACAAATACTTTTTTAAAAGGCTCGAGATCCCAAATGCGATCTACATGGATATTTGATGCAAACTTAGGAAGATATTCAGTAACGTAAACCATAGTCTGGTATATCATATATCCCTCTACCATAGAACCCTCAGGATGTGCTCTTTTTCGAACCAAAGCCTTCAAATATTTCAAATGCCTCTCAACCATCCACATTGACCTACTATGTACAGGTCCACACAATTCAATCTCGTCAACTAGGTGTATGAGGTAGTGTTCCTATGCATTGAAAAAAGTTGGAGGTAGACACTTTTGCATTTGTCACAGTAAATGAGGAATTCTTCTCTTCCAATAGTTTATATCTTCTTTATGGATTTCTTTAGATGACAACCACCTACATTAAGAGATTCAAGTCACAAAAAAATATAGATACAAGACTTTACCAAATAATATACAATAGATTACATAGCAAGAAAAACAAATCACGAATATAATTAATATATACAACAAATTGAACAAATATTACTACTTACCTCATGTATTTTCCAAGATCGTATATCACTTGTTTGATGTTATTGTTGAAGGGCTCTGGGAGAGATAGAGGAAGCACATACTGCAATAATTATAAACCAATCATTTCATTGTTTTCTAACATAAAATAATGAATAGTACACGTAGTTTATGAATATATTGTAAATACAGAAGAACATAACTTACCTTGATGAAAGTATGTCAATCATGCATTTTGAGCCCTGGCCCAAATTCACTTTTTTTTGATATGAGATTGTTTATGTTCATAGTAAATCCTGTGGGAAATCAAATTTTTCATATGACTTCTTTTATGGCATCACTTTTCTGCTCTGTTAATAACCAAGGAAGGGCACTTATATTAATATGATCTCTGTTCCTATTTGAGTGAATGAAATTCATCAGTGCATGATTGGATTCATAAATGTCATTACAAATTTTAAAAAAAATTTCTTTGTCACGCCTTCCATCCAATATTTTCCACAATGTCTCTGTTATATTCTTTCCAATATGCATAGTATCAAACAAATGCACAATTTGTAAGTGCTCATAGTAGGACAACCTACTAAATTGTCTAGGATAGCTTTTTAGTCCCTTTGGAAGGTTGTCAGTACTGCCTTGATGACCTTCACGATCATCAATTACACAATTAGTAAACAAAAATCACAATAGAAATATATAAATTACAAACATAAACCATTAGGTGGAATGAGACTACCTCGACGATTAATTCTATTATATTCCAACTTCCATAGGCGAGGTGTCATTCTTCATGGCTTTGATGTAGTCTCTTCTTTCCCATTGAAAAGATGTTTTTCCATAATTTGATACTTATGATTCCTATGGAGGAAGTGTCTAGACTCATCAAACACCTACTTTCTTAAACTTTTTGAATGACGAGATTTCATCTTTGGACCACAAACTGGACATGCAAATTTTCCCTTTATTTGAAGACCTACAAGATAATGATATAATTGGATTATTAAATATGTTGATTTTTATAATTAGAATTATCATGTGAAACTTGAATTCACTATAACATACCACAAAAATGTGTTAGCCCTATGGCATCATGTATTGTCCATGCAAGTATTGCATGGAATTGAAATTGTCTTTGTCCTATTGGTCTAGACACGTCATACATAGTGACACCGTTCCATAACTCCACCAACTCATCGATAAGAGGCTCAATATATACATTCATATATTTAACTTGATATTTACCTACTTGAATGAACAGTAACATTACATAATTATTGTGACCGTTTTACTACAAGATTTTTAAGTAAATGTAAATTAATAACTATCAAATGATAAGATACCTGGAACAATCATTGCCAACATAATATGCTCCCTCTTTATTGACATCCACAGAGAAATATTATTGTTGATAACAAACATAGGCCACACTGAGTAAATAGATCTCATCTCTCCAAATGGATTGACACCGTCCGCTGCTAATGAAAGCTTGAGATTACGAGGTTCTTCTTTGAAGTGTTGCCACTTTTCCTCTATGTGCATAAATGCTGAACCATCCATAGGGATTCAAATAATGTCATCTCAACTTCTATTGTGTGCATGATAATCCATAAATTGAGCCAAGCTACTACACCTAAATAATCGTCTCATCCATGGAATAATGGGGATGTAACGAATAACCTTTTGAGGCACCTTTTTTATTAGTTGATCTATTCGATATCTAGTCATATGACATACATGGCATTGTGTTGCAAATTCATGTTCTTTATAATATATAATATGATCATTGGGACAAGCATGTATTGCTTCATGCTCCATTCCAATATCTTTCATAATAGTAGATAATTCTCGATATGAGCAAGGTAGAATATTTGATGGTGGTAACAAAAACTCGCCTATCAATCTTCAACAAAAAATATAAGTTGTTAATATGAACAATATTAGTGGTACATTATTCACCCTTTGTTAACTATAAAGACATATATGACATACCTTAACATATGTGACATTATTATGTTGGATAAACCATTCATAACCTTCAAGTTCAACAACAAAAATACAACAGAGAGAAGAGTTGTTTGGGAGTCTTTGTATAGGGGCTCGTATGCATTCGCAAGTAGAGGTACATTGAGGCTATCATCATCATCATGATTAGATACGCTTGGACTAAATGTGTCATGGATCAATGTATTTATACAATCATCTTCAATTGTGTTTTCTAGCGCATGATTGTCATCTTCCATGGGATCATTATCTTCACCTTGGATATTCACACCTCCATGTTCCTCCACTTTGAAAACCATATTCTTTGGATTGTTGTGGTTCATATCATGTACTTCCCTGGGGAGATCAACCTATACAAAATTGATCAACATAAATTAACTATGATCATCAACTAATCATCAAGTGATTTCATATGTATATAAATTTTTAAAATGATATAATGAACAACTTACCAGTGGATGATAGTCATGCCCCCCTTCAATGTGACCATTCTCCCTAAGTAGCAGTCTTCTACGGTTTAAGCCCTTACAAATTTTGAAGGACAATAACATTTTCCATCACCTTTTCTTTTCAAGTTAGACCACAATCTATTGATTTTATCCCTATTTTGTTCTTCACTTATATTATTTGACATGATAGTTCTTCACATGAAGCAAAAATTGAGCTATGAAAACTTCGGTCTACAACTTTCACAAACTAAGAAAAACTATCGAAAGTACACAAATCTTCTTAGAACTGGCTAAATACTTTAATATTTTAAAAATACTTTCTTAATTGACTTTATTCCTAAGACATTTAACCCAATCACCTTTTATAACATTTAGTCAATTGCTCTAGGCAAATTTGTGGATAAGATTACTTGTAAAACTTTGATCAACTGCTTGAAAGTCTTATTTCAAGAGACCTTATGACATTAAGCCACTAAAACGAATATTAAAACATATAAGCTAAAAGTCTAGTTAAAATATACATTAGATTAAAAAATATACAATTTTCATACCCAATTGCGTGGCTATAACTCATGCAACGACCTTTTTTCTTAGTTGTAGAAGCTCTCCAACCATCAAATTATACAAGCTACAAGGCCTAACAACAATTTCAAAACATATAAGCTACAAGGTAAGACATATTGCATGACATGGCAAAAGGAACAAAATTTACAAGCTTTACCAAGACATATTAAACAACATCATAGTGCTAGAGAGATCACAATTATATGAGTCAAACATAGTCATGAAAAAGCACATAAATTATCTGGTTATTGATTTGTTGACATATTGTTGTTGATAATGCTTTGTTATTATCTAGTTCAGAGATTTGATATATACTCATATTTTCTATTTAAATGCTATTTAAATGCATATATTTAATTACTTTATTATTATGATGGTTTAAATGGTGATCAGATATGAAAGGGTCAATGTTCTAAAATTTGAATATATAAGAATGATTATGCCATCCAAATGCCCCTTTATTGTTATGTAAAGGGTGATGCTGATATCTTGGACTGGTGTGAATGATCTTTGCAATAATATCTTAAAAAATAGGAGACTGTATTTTTAAATTTTAATTATTAGAATTCGGCATTATTAATTTTAGGAAGATATTTCAATTATTAATTCCATTCTTCAACATGCTTCTGAATTGTCATGTTGAAAGGCAATGGGTAGTGTGAAGCCATTTTTCCATTCATTAAGTCTTAGTTCAGAATCTGGAGTTCTTAGAATTATTGCCTCCATTTCAAATTCTTCAGATAGATCTAACCAAATTCTAATTGGATAATAATGAGTATTTAAATGTCATCTCTTATGTTCTAGACTATTTAGTGCTACATCTTGCATTTGCTGGAAGACAAATTATAAATTTACATTGCTTAGTTTACTGATAGAGCATGCAAGATCTTGGTTTTTTGGCAATGAATTGCTTGCTAGATCTTTACTGGTCCAAGAATATTTTCCTTTGATAGGAGGGATTTAACCATGTTTAGATGAATCCATAATATCTGCCACTGATTCACCATTTAGATTCTTCACTTGACAACTTCCTTTTTTCCAAAAAAATTTAGAACTATTTAGGCATGTGATGGTTTTAGCATACTTGAAGAGATTCCAACAATGTTCTTTTCATAGTTGGTGGCATAAATGTTAACAATGGTAAAGGGGATGTTGACTTCTTAGAGTTTGAGACTGTTCAACGTGTTGAGCATGCTCCTTAGAGTAGGCAGTGAAAAGACTTCTAGAAGCTCTTTTCCTTCAATGATATGTATGAAACTAATTTTCCATGGAACTCAGAATACAAGAGACAAGAGACGGTAGAAGGGTCCATTATTAGATTTTTCTGCATGGGGCAAGGAATTAAGGTGTGATCTGTTATATTGTCCCCATACTTCCAATGTTCAACATTTATGCAAGTTGATAACTTTAGTAGCCTAAAATTATATTCAATGTCTGACAACATTGGAGAAACATTTTAGTCACATGTTATTGAAGGCAGACTCTTGGAGGCATGATATATTTTTAAAAATGAATTAATGTGAATGGCCATTTGTGAAGAATCAAACCTTAAATGCTAAACACTATAGTGGTTGGCAATAAATTAGTTCCAACAATTATTAGGGCTATTTGGATGGTTTAGAACTTCAACATCTGCATTATTCATCGATTGCATCTGAGTTTCATTTGATTATATTGATTGGTGTTGATGTTTGTATTATGTTCACCCACAAAGGTTTGAATGCACTCCAAAATCCCTCAAGTCTTCATTTCAGCATGCAGAAAGTTCCCAAATGCACCAATATACCCAAAATTGTGACATTTTTCACCACAGGTCCCACCTATCCTCTTAAACAACTTAGAGCTTCATTGATAGTTTGATTCGACCCTACAACTACTAGATTCAATTTGAAGGCTCCAAGAAAATTTTCCTTTATGTGGTTCGCATAAAGTCGAAGAAAAATCGATGCTCATCCATGCCACATTTATTATTGCATGACCCAAAGATTTACATATCATCTCTAGGCCACTGTTTCAGCTTCTTTTTTCCAGTGATTTCATCATCATTGCACAAAATCTAACACACCATCAAGGGTATGGTGAATGTATAGGAGGCTCTTCTAATAGGAAACAAGTGAGATTGCAGATTTACACATGTAGATGCTGGTGTTTACAACTATTTGTGCACAAGCACAAAGTGATAGTGATTTTTTGTTCATTTTTGTTCATGTTGTTAGCATTGTTGTCCTAATTTAAGTGTGTAATGATGCAATTGCTTTAACAAAATCCCTTGCATGTTTTACACTTAGTTCCAAGGGTCCCTTGGTGGGGCACTACATAGCCAGTACAACCAACTTGCTTTCAAATAGAAACTATTTAGTAACCAGGACAAAAAATTCTTCTAATAGAGAACACTAAATAGAACCAAATCTAAGACACTATCATGCATAGAATTGAATTTTATGGTTGTGATCTTCTTTTCAAATCTATGAAGCACACAACATTATACTTATGTGTATAGACACACTTCCTGTATTCGATCCAAAGCTCATATGTTATCAAGTGTGTCCAATGATGGGGAGAGACCTCTGTGCAAGCAGAAGATCTGCAATGAAACAAAAGAAAACAAAATTTTCTTATAGTAAGAACAAGTTTGTTGTGCTGCACAGGGTACCAACACAATAGTGTATAATATCTTTTTCTTTACCTGGCTTTCAATGAGGACTGTCAGTGGCAAGTAATCAAAGAGATCTATAAAATACTTCCATACATTTGCATTTCCATATATTCTCAGACATTCATCGTAAAATCCATACCTGAAATTGCAAGAAAACAAAATAATTCTTGAACACAGTAAAAAAATTAAGATAAATTACAAATAGATTGACAAATTTTGGTAAGCTTTCTAATCTCCCCATTCAGATACTAATATTTTGCCTCCCATAATTTAGATATAGCCTCAAATGGCAAACAATATACATGTCTTATTTAAGCATGATGATACAAAGAAATTCTATAGTTAGTGCCTCTCATCAAACAAGCCAAGCAACAATTTTTTTTGGTAATTTGAAGTTCCTAAATTGAATTATGTTCCCGTATGTAATTGAAACTTATGTAACAAATCCTCTTCTACCTTTCAATGAAGTCAAGGATGGTGGAGGAGTTAATTTAATATTTACTAAATTGTAGGACAATTTATCTTGGGAAATATAGGAGTTGTACGTGTGTTACGACAATGATTTTTGAACTCTAACTAGCTACATTTCATAAATGTTGACTTGGGTGAGAATGGTTGTATTTAAATTGAGAAATGATGTTAATTCATTTGAATTTAAGAGATTATTGTTTATTGAGCTCACCATTTGTTACAATTCAGCATGAGAGCCTTTAATAGAAAAGTCAAGTTGATAACATATTTAAAAATAATGCATTTGATACAATCATGCATTTTGTTGTTGTTGCTTATGTTGGAGATAGTAGTCTTGACCCATTAAGCTATATTATGATTATGTGAATTTATATTCTATCCGTTTGCAAGTTATGGATTGGAATTATTTGCAAAAAGTTTTTTTAATATCAATTTCTTCTAGAGAGTGAATTAGGAGTGTGCAGTGGTACCAGTGGATTTGGAAGAGAGCGGTGGATGACCCATATTTTTTTTAGCTCTAGTATAGTCGTTCATCACAAAGCTTACATGTCATGTGTGGGAGTAACTCTAGAATTTCACAAATTAGTATATTATTATAGTTCAAATCTTGTTTATTTTAGTTTTAGTTTTATTTTGTAAAAGTCAATCTAGATTTAAATAATTATGCCTTTAGTTTCAAATTTAATGGGGGATTGAATTGAACTAACTATTTCCTCTTATTAACTAGTATACCAAATTACAAAATTCATTTATTTATGAATAAAATAAAGATGCTTAGTAAAAGAAATTTGCTCAAAAATAGGTATGGAGGTTTGTGTTTACTGGAGGGTAGCATGACCAAGCTTAAAAATAATAAGAATGGAAATACATGTGATCAATGGATTTGTACATGTGAACAATGTGGCAAGCTCAAATTGTAGGGGTAAGCCATATGGATGCCTAATTTTCATGGAAGCACCTTCATGCCTGCCTTCAACTTGGGACCTCATTGCTCCATCTAAAAAAATAACAACTTAGTGTCCATTTTTGGCTACTCAAAGTCATGTCTATTTATCTCCAATATTTGGTGCATTGATATTTTGGTGAAACTATTGTTATTTATTTCCCTTATTTACCAGGTTGAATATGTTGAAACATATGAACTGCATTTGTTTGCATTAATATGGTTATGGTTTAAATGTAAAATGATTATCTGATTTTCATTGTAGATATTATCATAATATTTGATTAGATAGTTTGACTCTATCAAAGGCAATACTTTCCAATAAAGATTCATCTTAGACCACACCCAATATAGATACTTCGTCACTGTTGTGATTTAATGATACCCTGAATTGTTCCTTTAATAAATCTAGATTATTACTATAGATACACTGCAGATGCAATAATATCATGGTGACTAAATATACTTTCCATCCACAGATAATATATACATATTACCATGATAAGTCGTGTCCCATATATCTTCTCAAAATCATCACTTTATCCTAGATATTGACTGTATCAAATTAATACCAACAATAGTCTCTATCTTGGATTCTTTTGTGCCAGATAACACCAAGGGACCAATGCCCAAGCATCAATTTTTAGTATTATCTAACAATCTCACAAGGATGGAGAAATTTATAATAGCTCCTTGATTCACAATGTTAGAAGACAAAAGATCAATTTCCAAGAAAAAGGAAGAAAATTGGTTGGTAATCCAGTTTTTGACTCTTTGACTACTTATTTATATCATTCCCACTTTACCAGTTACAAATAACCTATGGTGAATGCGAGTTTTCCATGGGGTAAATGTAGGTTAGCCACTTCTGTTAATCATTTAATACTATTCTTTTGGTGGCTGTCACTATCGTATATGGATTCATAATGAGGCACCTTTTGTATTGAAATGGCACTATTTTTTGAAAGCATATCTCAATATGCAATCAACTTTAACTTTTGATTCAATCTTCATATTCATCTTGCCCTTGATATAATCATATTTGCTAGGTTTGGTTGAACAAATATGTCTTCTTTATATATATGGATTAAATAAATTAATTTTGTTATGTGATGGTTATAAAGTAGCTTGGGTTCACTAAAGTCTCGGCTCCTTGAGGTTTCATTAATTGTTATAAATTGCAGGTTTTCTAAGCAGCATCAACAATAACTGTAATAGAGAACAATTTCTTATCGAAATATCCTCTATTTGTTTATTCTCTATTGTTCGGTTCTTTTGTTTCTCGACTGTTTAGAATGTTAGGTACTATTGAAAATCCCTACATTTTTCTATTCTTTCTATCTTATAATTCAATTATTGTGGCTAGTGCGAATGAGAAAGTCATTTAAACCCTCTGTGCAAAAATTCTTCAATTAATTTTTAATGAATAAAGCCCTAATTCAATAAGTGTCTTTTTTTGATAGGGATCATTTCAGACATGGACGAAATGGATTATGGATTTGAGTATTCTGATGAGGATCTGAATGAAGAAGATGTCGCCATTGAAAACCAGTATTACAACTCTAAAGGTGTCAAATTAATTGAATCTTTTCTATTTTTTATTTTTTTAAATGACAATGATTTTTTATTTATTTCTGAATAAAAATTGGGTATTTGTAGAAGTAATCACATGCCCTAAAAGTCAGGGCAACGGTTACTATTGTTCGTCAAGCGTTATGTTGTTCGTGTAATGCTAGATCATTTGTTATCGATGTTGAATTTTTCAAGTTTTGGGAACGTTTCAGTTAATGGCTATTATGTTGATGACAATGAGTGAATCTTGCTTCACTATCTCTAGAAGGCTCCACTTACTTCATTACTGTTGAGAGTGCAATTGGTATAGAGAGACTATAAAGATGCATTGTGATGTGTAGGTTCTTATGAGAGGGGGCTTTAAACTTATCGATACTATGTATTAGGGTACAATTTGTTGTAACAACTTGTGACTAACTATTGTAATCCTTTTTACGACGACTAGAATCCATTGTGTCTGTAAAAAGTATTTTAGATCCCTTCAAAACATATTTATTCTATAATAAAACTATATAATATTTGAGTAAACTCGTTGATCCACATTTCACTAGAAGTGGTTCAGAAGAATCTCTCATGAAAATGAATGCTATACTTAGCATTCATTACACTAACTTTTCCACGCATTTAAGAATTAGAAAATATATTAATTAGAAAAAAACTCTAATTAAAATATGGGGGGATCAATAGATTTATAAAATTAATATTTTAAACTACTAAATTAATATGCCACAAATATATGTTTATGTAATTTTTTTTGTACTCAAATCATTTGCTTACATTTTTCTAAATAGTAAGCTGCATGGCAGTGTGTGTAAGCATAGCTTATTAACAAGATCTCTGTGTTTCCATTATGCTTGGTTATTGGACATTTTTTCATATAAAAAAATACTATATTTTAGCAAGCCAAAATTTTTTCTAATCAAGATCTTTTCTTTCATAAAGTATTAGTGAAAGCCAAAATATAGTGTCAGCTGTCCAAAGAGAAGTTGAAACAAAAAGATCTTTGCATGTCGCCAAATACCCAGTGGAACTTCACATGCTTGTGAAAGATTTTGAAAGGGTGTGCCTTGATCAGCTTGTGGAAGATTTTGAGAGGTTGTTCTAGATGAATGAAGGAAACAAAGAGAAGGTTCAGATCATCGACATTTTTGGAATGGGTGGGGTTGGCAAAACAACTCTGGCCAAAGAGTTGTTTAACTAAAAATGCTCCCAATATGAGCGAGCATGTTTTTTGTTCTATGTGAGGGAAGCCTATGGAAATGTAAGTTTTTCTTCTTTACAAATGAAATTCATCAAAGATCTATTCTAGATAGATCCATTCCATTTTCAATATATAGAGGAAGGAAAAACTCATATAGTGAATTGCCTAGACAGGAGCAGTAGGCTAAGTTTCCTAATCGTTCTAGATGATATTGATCACCTATAGAAGTTAGATGCTCTACTTATAACAAAAATTGTAAAGAATTTGGTTTATAGCCTTGTAATAGTTACAACTTGTGATGTGGGGGTGCTTATAAATGCATAAATTAGTGTTGCTTATAATCTAAAAGGGGTGGATATAAACAATGCTAGAGAGCTGTTCTATTGGCATTCCTTTGGACAATCCTGTCCAGCTGAGGGTAATGAGAATATTGTTAACTCCTTCCTGAATGTATGCAGAGGATTACCTCTATCACTTCAAGTTCTTGGTAGTCATGTTTGTGGTAGAGATTAGAATTATTGGAGGTTAGAATTGAATAAAGTTACCAAGACATTGCCTCGAGACATACACCAAAGCCTTAAAATAAGCTTTGATGCATTGGACTATGAGGAACAACCAATTTTCATGGATTTTGCATGTTTTTTGTTGAAAAATCCAAGTACACTGCCATGGAAGTATGGGAGGCATCAGCATGGAGCTCTCAGCATGCAATGGAAACACTTAAAAACAAGTGTCTTGTTCAAGAAATGAAAGGGCATTCATGAGAAACATTTACAGTTATAATGAGAATGCATGACCATCTGTGGGACATGGGAAGATAAATTGAAAATAGCTTGAGCCCACCACATTTTTGGCGGCTAGGAGATAATTTACATTTGGTATGGTTGTATCCCCTCCCATTTTCTACTTCATATATATAATAATAATGATTGGAGAAAAAAGGATTCTAAGAGTAATGGGTTTGTTTGTTTTGCACCTTGCCATCATCCTCCTCTGAATGTTGCCCTTGGCCCTTTCACTGCAGAGATCCCCATAGAATATAGTAGGTCAAGCAAGCAGTTAGCAGATGCAGGTCTTTGCCCCTCTCAATGCATCGAGTTAGCTGATGTAGTTCTCTACCCCTCTCAATGCCTCGAGTTAGCGCTAGATGCGGGTCCCTACCCCTCTCAATTCTGTTGAAGTCTCCCACCTTTCCTTTCTGAAGAACCCTGTGTCGATTTCTTTCAAATGAGAAACATTTTTCAATTTTTTTTCCCTCTTATATCCCGTTGGAGTCACAATTGCGATGTTTTCCATCACAATTGCAACGACATCGGGGTAAAATTGAAAATATTTTTTTAAAAAAAATTACATTTTCTTGTCCTCGCAAATTGACCCCTAATGTATTAGTGATGCATAGAAAATGAGTCTTCATATTTTCATTCCAACTATCATAGTTGGCCCTATCAAATCTTGGACTATGCTTCCTAAACATATTCACCATTGTTCTCCCAAAGCTATTAAGCTTTATCTTCAAGGACTTGATGGTTTGATACCAATTGTTACAATATATAGTCTACTAATATAAGTTGTGAATCAGTTATCGAAATATTATCACAATCATTATCTTTAAATAGTCTTAACCATATGAATAATATTAACTAAAACCACAACAAGATACTCAAGCATAATTAACACCAGATATGTTAACTAGGGAAACCCTTGATCAGAGGGAAAAACTTGATGGGGATGCTACCCACAAGATGATGTACTAATATATAAATATTTCTTGTGAAAGGATAGACCCTATTGGGAGTCTTTTACAAAATTCATTACATATGAGTCCCTATTAGGAAATTCCAACCCTATTAGGAGTTCTACCGACCCTGTTAGGAGATGTGGAAGATAGCTGGACCCACTACCCAAATATCTTCAAGGTTAAGCTCAAGGAACCCACTCTCAAAATGATCTCTATATTATTCCTTGTAGAATAATAGAACTAAAATATACTTCCTTCCTCTATCTCTATCATATCAACCAAACTTCTACTCCTTTAGATCTTGTAACCAAATCTCATACTGCACATCTAATGATCCCTTAGATCACTTACATGCATTCAGTAAGCATTCTACTCCTTCTTGAACTATGCATTAATACTTTGCATTCTACTTGACCCTCTAAATCAAGTCTACTTCATAAACAAGGAAAACAACTTTCCATTATACCATATCTTCATAATAATTCCTTGAGTCAGCCTTGAGGCTTTCCTAACTAATTAAAATAAGATAATTAATTAATTCACAATTATAATAGTACTGTCAACTCAAAATCTATATAAAATGTCACACATGTGAAGCCACATCCTATGCACACTGTAGCATCATCACATGAGTATCTTTTATCTTTGGCTGACTATGCATCATGTCATTATATCTTGGATAAAAGATATAATGCAAGCATCAAAAACTGCCAAACAGATGCTCTATTTCTGTACTACTTCTAGTAAATCAAATGTAACTTCCATACAACATCAAATCAGTCTTAGTCCTCTTAACGATATCATCAAGACAACCTCAGGAACATGTCCTCCATTGTGTATCATCTAAAAATTCCTTATCTTTTGTGCATACTAAGATTACTTACTCCTATTCTTCTAGTATTAACAAAATTATTGCTATGTTGACATCAATGACAAATATAGTCACAAATGCAACATATCAATTCTATACAATGCTTAGGATACTCCCCGAATGTAGTATCATTAGCATTCATGCTACCAATGTTGGTATTGTTGGACTAACCACCAATATTTCCCTTCGAGATTCATGACATGGCTTAACTACCTCATGTGTTCTATAAGTCTAATGGTTGTATTGGGCATTCACAAGTTGATCTTTTGGTGCAACAACAACCCTAGCTTGTAACAAGTGTTACTAGAATTTTTTCACAGGTTCAAATCCTTAGACCCTTGGGTAACACTAAGGGGGATATTGTTGAAAATTTGTTCAGTGCTCCCCATGGGATTCGTGACAAGGGCTTAATCGCCACCTATGAACTATAAGTTGAGTGGTTGTATCGAGCATTGACAGGTCAATCTTTTGGTGCAATGGGAACTCTATCTTATAACAAGTGGTATCAAAGCTTGGTCATAGGTTCAAATCTCCTTGGGTAACACTAGGGGGGGATTGTTGGACAAACTACCAACATTCCCCTTTGATATTCTTGAGATGGCTTATCCACCTCCTGTGTTCTATAACCAAACATTAATAGGTTGATATTTTGGTGCAATGACAACCCTATCTTGTAACAAATACTATATAAGGGGAGTACTATATGTTGGAGAGTATTGACATGTTGCATTCATGGTTGCATTTGTCATTGATATCAACATAGTAGTAAGTTTGTGAAGACTCGTAGAGGAGAAAAGAGATATGTTAGTTGTATAAACAAGGTTTTTTTTGTCTAGTGATGCATGGTCATGGACATGTTCAATATAGTGTCTATTATTCTACAATGAATAATAAAGAGATCATTTAGAAAGTGGGTTTATTGGTCTTAACCTTGAAGATTTTTGGGTAGTGGGTCTAGCTGTCTTTGCCAACTCTTAATAGGGTTGGCACAACTCATAACAAGGTTGGAATATCCTAGCAGGAATTCAAAGTCTCCTAATAGGGACTGCTATGTACTCAATGTTTTCATAGAATCCTAATAGGGTCTATCCTCTAACAAGGAATATTTATATTAGTACATCATCTTGTGGGTACCATCGCCACTAGGGTTTTCCCTCTAATCAAGGTTTTTCCTAGTTAACATATCTGGTGTTATTGTGTATTAGTATCTTGTTGTGGTTTTTGATTATATTTCTCATATGGTTAAAGTTTATTAAGGTCAATAATAGTGATAATAGTTGGATAACTTAATCATCCCGCCACCCCTCTCAGTTATATTGGTGGACTATATACTCTAACAATTGGTATCAAAGCATTAGGTCCTTAAAGGATAAGACTAACAATTTTTGGAGATCTATGGAGAATCTTTTTAGAAAGGATAGTCTTATATTTGATGGGGCCAACAATGAAAGTTGGAAGGAGAATATGAAGACTTGTCTATTATGCATGGGTCTAGGTTATTAGCTCTTGACAAAGAGTGAGAAGACGATTGTGAAAGAAATGAAGTGAAGCAGAAAGATATCTGTTCATGTGCAATATAAGAGCTAGAGAAGATTTACTATCAAGTCTTCTAGAGAATGAATACAATCAAGTCACTTCAAACATCTCATGAAATTTGGAAAACATTAGAATCTATTTTTGAAGGTGATACACATACAAAGAGAGTAAGATTGCAAATTTGGATATGTGCATTTCAAGATGCTAAAATGATGGAAGATGAATCTATAAGAAACTATATTGGTAGGATATTAGAGATTTTTGTAGGAATCAAGTCACATGGTTCATCCAAGGAAGAAGATGAGGTTGTGTGGAAGATCTTGAAAACTTTGACACCAATATTTAGAAAAGTTTATTAGATGATTCAAATACTAATACCCTTCACTAAGGAATTTAATAGTGAAACATTGTTCAGAATATTGGAAGAACCAAAAGTAGATCTAAGACAATCAGGAGAACTAACAAGATTAGAGACAATTTTCGGCTCCTTGAATATTTGGCCAAGCCTATCTAGAAGCGCAACCACACATGGAGATTTTGCTAGTAGTAGTAGAAATAGATCTGATGAAGATAAGAAGATTTAAGAAGGTATAACACTTCTTGTGAGAAGAGAAAAGGATGGTAAGAATATCTTCAAATTTTGGGCATGTAATGAGTTTTTTCATTATGCATCTAAATGTCCTAAAAGAGAGAAAAAATATGAAAGAAAGATTAAGCCTAGAAGAGATGGAAATTTTTTGTATGCTAAAGAAGAAGAGGAATCTGATGAAAAAGGTCAAAGTGAAAGTGATTATGAGCTAGGATTTGTAGCTATTAAGGAAGATGATCTTGATAGCAAAATTAGAAAAGAAAATGCTCTATTTTCCCAAGTTGAAAAGAAATTTGATAAGATAATAAATAGTGGTGATATGAATAAGTTTGTTAAATTTAGAAACTACAATGGAGGTATTGTTAGAGTTGGTAACAATGCAACTTATCATATTACAAGGATTGGATCCATTACTTTAGATGGAACAAGTAACACCAATGATGTCTTTTTGCAGTAAGAAGTTCACAACCATAGAGAAGTTGGAGATTGTTCACATAGATCCGAGTGGTCCCTCAAAAACAAGATGATTCTATGGTGAGAGGTATTTTATGATTTTTGTTGATGATTTTTTTAGAATGATGTGGATAGCATTTCTTAAAGAGAAGTCTAAAGCTTTTGACAAGTTTAAGATATTTAAGAATAGAGTTGAGAATTAATCTGGTGTTAAGATAAAATGTTTGAGATCAAATAGAGAAGGAGAATTCACCTCTAGAGAGTTTAACATATTTTGTGAAGAGAATGGAATCAAAAGAAAATTATCTTCACCTAGGACACTTGAACTGAATGGGATTACATAAAGAAGAAACATATCAGTGGCAAAGGCAACAAGAGAAATGCTATTTGAGAATGATGTGTCTAAGACATTGTGAAGAGAAGCATTCAATACAACTGTGTACACCATGGACAAATTATAGATCAAAAAAGATATGAGAAAGACACCTTATGAATTATTGTTTTGTCATTCACCATCAATTAAGTATTTTAGAATATTCGGAAGAATGTGTTATATTAAGAGAGATGATGATGTTAGTAAGTTTGATCTAAGAAGTGATGAAGGTATATTTCTTGGCTATTCATTATATTAGGATTCTTTACATATCAGGTGCTCCTTAAGAGAAAAAATTACAAATTATTCAAGCTCCTTTCAAGAAATCACACGAGAAACAATAATTGGAAGACCAAGAGTCACAACTTAGAATTCCAAAAAGATCTCCCTCTTGGGATTGGAACCAAAGTGTCTATAATGATAACTCATTGCTTCAACCAATTAAGCTAAACCCCTTGGATGTTTCTTGGCTATTCATTGAAAAGAAAAGCATATAGATATTTTAATCATAGAACTAAGACAATATTTGAGTGCACAAAAGTAAAGATTGATGAAAAGTTTAGAACTAAGGAAAAGATGTTCGATTACAATTCAGATGAAGAAGAAGATAATTCTAGAATTGTTAGACATAACACTAAAGTTTTTGTTAAGACTAACAATGATCTGTAGAATGATGTGTTAACTATTGAGCAAAGAAGAGAGCAATGGTCTGAACCTAGAGATGAGATAAGAGTTGAGATGTCAACTCCTACCCCTAATAGGAATCTGACAAAGAATTCACCTTCCAAAGAAAATAATTGGAAGAAAAGACAAAGGTGTGATGACAAGAAAAAAAGTTAATGAGGAGATATGTTTGGTTTCTCAAGTTAAACCTAAATGTGTAGATGAAACATGTAAATAGGATCATTGGATTCAAGAAATCAAGGAAGAATTAGATTAGATTTTAAAGCATGAAACATGGGAGTTAGTTCCTAGACCTAAAGACAAGAATTTTATAGGAACCAAATGGGTATTTGGAAACAAGATGAATGAGCAAGGAGAAGTTGCGAGAAATAAGGCCAGAATTGTATGCAAAGATTACTCACAACAAAAAGGAATAGACTATAAAGAGACTTATTTCCCTATAGCCAGAATGGAAAAAGTAAGAATGTTCTTATCTTATGCAATGAATAAGAAGTTCAAAGTATATCATATGGATGTTAGATTAGCCTTACTGAATGGAGAACTTAAAAAAGAGTATATATTGAGAAGCCTCAATGATTCCCTTTGACAAAAGAAAAGGATATGGTATTCAGACTAAAGAAAACTCTACATGGTTTGAAGAAAGCACCTACTACTTGGTACACAAGGTTGGAAAACTATTTGGCAAAACTTGGATTTACTAAAGGTACAATAGATAGTAACTTCTATCTGAAAGAAATTGAGAATTGTTAGCTAATAATAGTAATATTTTTTAATGACATCATATTTGGAGGTAATGATGAAGCAAGTGATAAGTTTACTGATGAAATGAAGAATGAGTTTGAAATGAACATAATAGGAGAAATGAAATTTTTCCTAGGATTGCAGATTGTGTAGAATAGTGATGGTATTTTTATCTCACAAGCTAAGTACTTGAAAGATTTGTTGAAAAGGTTTGGATTGGAAAGTTATAAGCCTATTGGTAGATCCATGATAACTAGCCACAAGTTATCTAGCAAATATGAGACACCTACAATTGAGCATAAGAAGTATAAATCCATGATTAGAGGTTTGTAGTATTTGACTCACACTAGACTAGATATAGCAAATGCAATTGGGATTGTAGCTATATTTTAAGATGATCTTAAGGAGTATCATTCTGTAGTAGTAAATATGACATTAAAATATTTGAAAGGAACACCTAACTATGGAATTTGGTATGATAGAATGAGAAATTTCACTCTATCTACATATACTAATGTGGATTATGTAGGCAGTATGGATGATACAAAGAGCACTAGTGGTGGAGCATTCTTTCTTGGAGGAAGATTGGTTTCTTGCCACATAATGGTGTTTTTCTTGTATTCATTATAATATTGGTGCATAAGACCATAGAATTGGACAATTAAATTATAAGTTATAGTTTGTTCCTAATTTTTAAAACATTCTATGTATTATTGTTAAGATAGTTTTTTTATATTCCTCAACATGTCCATTCCCTTGTAGATAGTAGATTGATAAATAATTTTGCTTGATTTAAAATTTTGTATATAGCTCACTTATATATTTTTCTTAAAATCCCCACCATTATCTGTTAAAATGGAAGAGAGAATCACATACATATAGATGATATAGTTTGGGATGAACATAGACAGTTGTTTACTAGTTGCCTTGATCAAAAGGATGACCTCAATTCACTTTCAAAAATACTCCATGATTATGAATAGTAGTACATTTGTAGATGGACAATGTATGATATTACCATGTAGTTGACAATTATTATATTTTTTTACATATTTGATTTCCTCTTTCTCCACATTGGACTAGTAATACCCAAGTTTTATGAGTTTATTGTCGAACAAAAGATGGTTTGAATGATATACACAAATACCTTTGTGCATGTCTAGTAATGTGTATTGGAAGATTTAATTTTTTTTAAAACCAAGTAGTGTACTATCTAGATAATACACACACTCACACAATAGTTCATTAGTTATGACTAGATAATATGATGTAACAAGGATGATCTTTTCTCATTTTTAGATAATCCATTATGAATGATTTAGTCTCTCAATAATGAAAGTATTTGTCTGTATCTATAAGGACTTATGACCTACAATGGAGACAGATCTTTGGAAATCTTGGTAATGATAAGAAAGAAAGGTTTCTTTCATGTAAAACTCATAGCAAAATTGTTGTTCTTAAGTGTATAAAAATAAGGCTTAAGTAGCCATGGAATTTGTTTCTTTATTTTCCACTCTAGGAATCTACTAGAAAGTGACAACAAAAAGTATTTCTTTAGACCATTGATCATCATTTTATTTGACATGAACTTATCACATTTTTGTTAATATTAATTACATTGATTTAATTTATGATTAGGTGAGAATCCCCATAGATGTTTAACTCGACAATTTTATGTTTAATCTCTTATTTCAATCCATTCACTAAAGCTTCATATTAAACAAGGTTTTTCATACATAGAAAAATAATCTTCTATTCTGAAGGAAATTTGTATCCTTGAGGTATTATAAAAAGAGTACTAGCTCCTAAACCTTGTTGGGTGAATGATCCATCAAAGAATATCTTCCATATGTGCTCTATTGGTTTTAGGATTTCTTCTTTAGGAAATTACATAGTCAATGATTTATTGTGTAGAAGTAGTGAATCAGATTGATTATTATAAATGACTTGGCCTTTATGGATTCTCTATCCACATATTTAATATCATAACCCATTTTTCTAACATGCCTATTAATAATATTTTAGTCAACAAGTATTTGAGTGGATCAATCTTTTAATTAGATTTACTAAATGTTGTATCATGTGACATCTAAAATTTTGTGAAGAAAAAATCACTACTAAGAAGGATTTTTCAATGATATTATAGTAAAGTTCATAGGAGACCAGTGTCTTGTTGATGTAGTATACTTCTCTTTCTTTTAATTCTTCATCATATTGTGCTAATAGAGATCTGAGTGACCTTGTTGTAACTGATATGTATAATAGTAGAATATTCCCTTAGATTATAGTCATTAGTATGGATGTATTAGCCACATATTCCTTTATCCTATTAAAATTCCTCTCACACTCTTCATCCATTTTAAAGTTACCACTTTGTACAAAGTCTTTGTGAAGGGTAATGCTTCATAAGTTAATTGAGAGATGAACATGGCATTCCTTAGTGGATACATCTCCATAATTTGTTTTAATTTTGCTAGTTCTACATCAATACCTTTAGATGATATAATTTAACCTAAGTGTTTACCTAATGCTACTTATAAGACAAATTTCTTTGGCTTTGACCTGAATTTGCACACTTTTATTTTCTAGCATATTATTTCTAAGTCTGCTAGATGGGTAGTTAATTTAGCAAATGATCAAATATATTTTCCACACAATCTTCTATATTCGTATGCATCATATTATGGAATATGGTTGTCATTTCTCATTGACAGGCCACACTAGTGTTCCCATGCCAAAATGGAATTATATTTTAATAGAATGTTCCCCAAGGAAATGTGAATTTTATGTTTTACAATAAAAATAAAATTTTAGGTGTAATTTTGATTTGGTTATATCTTGAGTGATTTTACATTAATAAGGTCATTTGATATCCACTAGAATGAATGACATTTTTAGAGGAGTTAATGGAAGAGCTAGATTGTAAGGCTGGTTTTAATTTTAATTCTTTGAGTAAAAAAAATGGTTGTTGTGATTAGGAGGTCAAATGTTAAAAGAAAACTATAGAGGCCTCTATCCCTACTCTAGGCTTTATTCCTAGCAATATTCTATTCTCAAAATCTCTAGGGGTAAGTTCCAAAAATTCCTTGAAGGATGATCTTTTTGGGACTTTGGTTGGAGTCCCTAAGATGGTGGGCCCACTTCCTTCTAGTTTTATTAACAAATCTGACAAAGTTGGTCTTGAGATTTATTCAAAAGTGGGGTCTAAGGGTCCATTGATACGGATCCTCAAGTGGGATTAAAAATATTGGGGAAGGTTGTTCAAGGCCAAATTAAATAATAAGCCCTCAGTTCTTATTGAACCTATCAAAGTGGGATGCCAGAAAGGGGAGTTCTCTATGTTTATCCTTGATTACTCCTAGCTTCTACCATTTCAGCCTTGGAGATGATGCTTATTGGTAAGTTTCTTGGTTCCCATCCTAATATTGAAAAAATCCATTCCTATATTAAAAAAAAATGGTATCTGAAAGGCCAATTTGAGATAGTAGCCCTTCTGAAGGGTTTCCTACCCTTCGATTTCTCAATTAAAGAGGATTTTAATAGAATCATTTTTGGGGAACCTTGGATGATTGGTAAAATGGCTCTCTCTTTTTGTAAATAGGCTCCCAAATGGAACTTTGAGGAATTTTTTTTTCTTCTATCCCTATTTGGATAAGATTCTAAAGGTTACCTTTAGAGTTTTGGAATGAAGCAATATTCACAAGTATTGCGTTGTTGATTAATATACGACCTCTAGATCAAGGATGATATTTGCTCATATTTATGTCAATGTTTATAGATTGGAGATCCTATCATCTATTATTATGATCAATTCTAAGTAGGGTTAACTAAATTTGGAGGTTGAACTCAAATCCCTTCACTTTGCCTATTTTTTCTTGCAATAAGATAGGTCATTAGGCTAAAAATTGGCCTAAAAAGCTAAGAAGGTTGTTTAGCCTCAACCCCCCTAGGGTAGAAAAGTAGTGAATCTTTAAATAATTTTTATTCTAAAGAAATATTCTAGGTTAGAGGACTTAGGTTATGTGAATCAAATTAGTCCTCCCTCGAGTGGACTCAATAATTCCAAACTCTCTTAAAGACCCCAATAATACCAATGAACTTAAGTGTGGGAGTGCCATAGAAGAATGCAATATATAATCTTTGGTTTTAGATGAATCTTTTGATTCTAAGAAGACATATGTTGTAAAATCCTAGAGGGAAGACTTTCTTTAGAATTAGGTTCTTCATGGAGAAGGATTGAATGATGGGATTTCTAAGGAAGTACTAGGTGGGAAAATGAATGTATCAACAAGTCTTCAAGGAATGATTAAGGTTGAGAAGGTGGGATCATTTTCTTCAAATGAGCTAATTCAATTTTTCCAAGTGGTGTTACCTAGGCCATCAGTCACTAGTCCAAAGGTAGTGGTGAACTTTTTGGAGCCATAGGATCTATCTTAGATGTCCTCTAGTCCATCCAAGGACTAGTCTTAGGTCCCTAAAACTTGCCTATCATTGTTGGGTTAGGAGACTAAAGCTTTGGTAAAGATAAACTATATGATCTCTTCTCCTCATCAAACATGGTAGTTTGTAAATTATTGGAAAAATTTTAAGTAGAAAATATTATTATTTGTCAAATAAAGTGACTAAAAATCTCATCAAACTGGATGTAGTGGGGAAATAAATTAGCATTGGTAAGAAAAATAAAATAGAGGCTCGAGCTAAGACAATAAGAAAGACATTATGGATGGGAAAAAAAGGACCATCTAGGAGATCTTCTTCCCCAGTTCTAAATGAAGATCATATCCTAGAATATGAGGAGATTGGATGCCTCTCATAAGTAAGATGTGGTGAGGAATGTGATTCAAGATCATAAACTAGATGTTTTGTTAATCTAATAAACTAAAATGTATAAAGATAAAGTTGAAGTCCTTTATCTTTTCAAGAATGACAAAGTGAGGGTGTGATTCTTAAAGAGTCTCAAGTGGTATAGTGATCTTTTGGAATAATTTACTTATTCAAGGTGAGGTTATTTTGGATAAAAATAATATTGCTTGTATTAATTATTTTCATATTAGGGATAAGTTTACTTGGATTCTCTCTAATATCTATGCCCCCAATTCTAAAAATGGGAGGTAGGTTTTTTTTGGAAAGTCTATGCTCTTTAAGATTTTTTTCATGGATTTTCTATGGTTAGTAATGGGTAAAATGATGCCTTGAATGTGCATGATAAAATAGGTGTGATTTCCACCCAAGATTATCTAGATGGTAGGCAAGATTTTATGGATTTCATAAACTTGCATGCTTTGCTAGATATGGACCTCCAAGGTTTCTCCTATATGTGGTCTAGCCACTGAAAGGGTAAGCATATTATTCAAGGTAGACTAGAGAGATCTTATTTCTAGTGATTGGTTTGATATATTTAATTATTCTCTACCTTACATCACTAAGATAAGATCCGATTGCTTTCTGATCTCTCTATTGGCTGAGCCTCTAACTATTAAGTGTAACTTTTCTTTCAAGTTTGAAAGGATGTGGATGGAATGCTCCAACTTTGATATTATTGTCTAGTACTGGTGGAATGTGAAGGTTGAAGGGTGGTCTATGTTTAGGATTTCTAAGAAACTTAATTATGTTAAAAAAAAATTCAAATTTTGGAACAAGGACACTCTTAGATATAACTTTCACCAAAAAAATGATATAAAAATGGTTTGAATGAAGTACAAAAGTCTACTCAAAGGGATGGGGATTCCCATGGGTTTTTTGAAGAGGAAAAAGAGTTGGTGGTGAAGTATCATGATATTGTTACAAAAGAGGAACTTTACTAGAGACAAAGATCTAGATCTCTCTAGTTGATGGCTAGAGATAGGAACACTAGATTTTTTCACCTGGAGACATCTAAACATAGAACTTCCAAAAAAAATTCAAATGTCTCTACAGAGAAAGGAGATGTTCTTTCTAATGGGGATTTTTTAGAGGATTTTTTTTCTTTCTTCATTAACCTTATGAAAAGAATTCAAATCTTTGTCCATTCAGTTAGAACCAACTCCTAGCTTCCATTACTTCAATTCTATATGATAAAACTAATAAGATGGTGGTTGTCTTTTTGTCTATGGGAAAAATTCAACAAATGGTATTTTATTTTGCAGGAGAGAAGTCCTTGGGTCTTAATGGTTTCCCAACATTCTTCTTTCAACACTTTTGGAAGATAGTGGTATTGGAAGTGTGTGCAAAAATTATAGATTTTTTTGGATCTAGAAAGCTTCTTATAGAACTCAATTCAAAATTCATTGTATTTGTCCCTAGAAAAGAGGGTGCTAGAATGATGGAAGCTTTTAGATTTTAAAGGTTTTGTAATTCCATATATAAGGTTATTCCTAAAGTCTTGACCTTGAGATTATTGACTATCTTCTTGTCTTCTATCATTTTGCCTCAACAAAATGAGTTTTTCTCAGATATACAAATTCTAGATGTAATTAACAAAGGCCATGAGGTAACACATTCTACTAGCTATTCAAAATCTTAATATTTTCTCCTAAAAGTTGACCTATCTAAGGATTATGACACAATAGATTGGCACTTGTTCAAATTTTTGAGGAATTTTTGCTTTGGGAATTATTTCATCTAGCTTGTTTCCCAACTAATTGGCACTTCTTCTTCTTCAGTAGTCATTATTAACTGATCTTCAAAATACTTCAAACTTTCTAGAGAGTTGAGACAGGGAGATCCTCTTTTTCTTATTCTTTTTGCAATTATGGTGGAGACCCTGGGTAGATTTGTTAGTACTCATATTTTTGAAGGGTTGATTTATAGTCTTAAACCTCCTTCTGATGGTCTGATTTGTCTCACAAGAAATTAGTTGATGATATAATTATGATGGGGGAATCTTTGTTAAAGGAGGCAAGAAATTCCAAAGAATGTCCCCAAGTGTATACTAAGGCCTTGGAACAATTGATTAATTGGAAAAAAAATCATTTTCTTTTATATCAACACCCCTATTCCCAAAAAGAGGAAGATTGTGAGGATTTTGGATTGTAAAATTGAAAATATGCCTGCATCCTACCTTGGGCTATCCTAAGGGCTTAAACCATGAGACACTTTCTAGATGAAACTAGTTAATAGATTCAATGTGAAGTTGGATGGATGGAAAGTGGTCCTCTATGGGTAGGATAAGAAACTTCAACATCTTAAATCTACTTTGCAAAATATGTTAGTTTATGCTCTCAACCTCATCAAAATGTGAGGAAATTTTTTGCATTCAATTGAAAAAATCCAAAGGAATTTTCTTTGGTCAAGAGTTGAGGACCAAAAAAGGTTGGATCTAGTAGCTTGGGATAAAGTATGTAATACTTAAGTAAATGGAGGCATGGGAATTCATTTTATCAAAATGCTAAACTTAGCCCTTATGGCCAAGAAAATTTGGCACATTTTTTAATATAACCAAGTTTGGTGTAAAATTCTAAAGAGAAAGTACCTTATCAATAATATGAATATTGTATATTTCTTGGATTCCCACAATCTAGTTCATGGGTCTAGTATTTGGAATTGAAGCTAGTAGGGGAAAGAGATAATTAAATCTAGATCAAGATGAAAAATTGGGAATGGCCATAGTGTTAACTTTTGGGAAGATAAGAAGATTTTTGGACCCAATCTCATCTTTTTTAATGCTAGAACCTTTCAATAAAAGATGTATTCTTTGGTTTGTAGGTTTCATATTATTGGAAAAATGGTAGATGGGTGGACCTCATGGTTCTTGATCATACCTTCCATTGTATTGTGATTGAGCTCAATCCAATAGTGCTTGTGTATGAATATATAGTCCACTAGTATAACTAAGAGTGGGGGGTTGAATCAGTTATCCAACTATTAACATAACCATTAAAATTAAATAATATTTAACCATATGTGTAATGTTAACTAAAACCACAACAAGATACTCATATACAATTAACACCATATATGTTAACTAGGGAAACCCTTGATTACAGGGAAAACCCTAGTGGAAATGATACCCACAAGATGATGTACTAATATAAATATTCCTTGTTAGAGGAAAGACCCTATTAGGAGTTTGTTACAAAATTTAGTACATATGGGTCCATGTTAGGAGACTTTGAATCTATGTTAGGAGATTCCAACACTGTTAAGAGCTGTGCAAACCTTTTTAGGAGTTGTGGAAGACAGCTAGACCCACTGACCAAACAACTTCAAGGTTAAGATCTGATGCAAACATAACCCAAGACAAAAATGAATGCAATAGGAAAAGGGGAATATTATAATGATAATTTAATTTATATTACATTTAGTACAATTAAAATAGACCCAAAGATGTGCTTATGGGCTTACAATGTTGTATGATCTTATAGAAACACCCTCCTCCGATACCTTCTCCTAGACTCCACCAAAAACTGCCTTTACAATGCTAGAAATGTCCTTAAGTAAACCAAATTAGGTTTATGGTTAAGAATAAATCTTAGAATATTCCATTTGGAATCCACCACCAAAATAGAAGGTTCTAGAAAACATGTCAGAAGTTGGTGTAAAACTAGAAGAATCCAAAAGTGGTAGTCCAACTTCTGGGAGACATAACTTTTGATCTGGGACTCTAAATGACAAACCATTTACATTTTTGGAAATTTATCCAAGTGCTCTATAGCCTTACAAACAAGCCTATCTTGTTTCCCAATTTTTGGACCCATACGAGGCCATTTAGTGCTTCAAATCTAACTTTGAAGTGCTCTTAGGAGGTCTCTGAGAAACTTAAAATTGCAATAACTTTCAAACTATAAAGCTTTTTGACCTGATTCTTTTTTTGGAGTAGTTTAAATAACAAGTATAATCATCCCTCCAACTTAAACCCTCTAACTCATTATAATTATTGTTCAACTATAAAATAACCTTTTTTTGCATTAGCACATATCCCAAGGTGATAAAAAATTCTAACCCAAAAAACCAATAGTGGAGCTATGAGAGTTGGAATCTTTATTTGATCCAAATGGGTATCTAGAAATGAAAAAACTTTAAACAAAAAATAACACTAAGCATATTATTGGGTGATATAAGATTGCCCTTACACCACTGGATGCTCCCGCATCAAGATCAAAGAACCTACTATCCAAATGATACCTGTATTATTCCTTTCAAACTAGTACAATTGAAATGTAGTTCTTCCTCTATTCCTATCCTATCAAGTAGACTTCTTCTCCTTTAGATCTTGTAACCCAATCTCATATTGTGCATCCAATGGTCCCTTGGATCACTTACACGCATTCAATAAGCATTTTGCTCCTTCTTGCACTATGCATGGATACTTCGCATTCCGCTTGGTCCTCTAAAACTAAGTCACATTACAAATAAGGAAAATAACTTTCCTTTATACTGTATCTTCATAATAATTCCTTAAGTTGGCCTTGAGGCTTTCCCAATTAATTGAAATAAGATAATTAATTAATTCATAATTGTAACAAATCTATCAGCTCACAGTCTATACTAAACTTCCCACATGTGAAACCACATCTTGTGTACATGCTGAAATCACCACATGATCATCTTCTATGACTATTATCTACACATCACCTTCATTACATCTAAGATGAAAGATAGTGATAGATCATCAAGACTCTATTTTCCAATATTCTATTTTTACACTACTAGTAAAACTAGTGTAACTTTTGTACAACATCAAATTAGACTTAGTCCTTTAAACCACATCATCAAGACAATGTAAAGAACATGTCCTCCATTGTGCATCATGTAATACTTCCTCAGCTTCTATACATCTTAATATTACTGACTTCTATTCTTCCAATCTTAATAGAATTATTACTATGTTGACATCAATGGTAAATATAGTCATGAATGCAACATATCAATACTATAAAATTCTTAGGATACTCCCCCAATGTAGTATCATCATCATTCATGCTAGAAACTTGTTCTCATAGAATCTAACTAGGTTATTTGGTAAGGTAGTACTATTAGTTCTTATTTTGTATCCTTTGGGATAAGTTCTTTGTAAACTCCAATCATCCCCCCTCTAGCATGGCCAAGGTGTAGAACCATAATATCATTCCAAAAATCAATATATTACAATTTTCCATGCTTCAAAACAAAATATTTCTAATTGATAATCTGATGAAAGAGGTATGTCTTTTACTAATATTTTTTCTCTTTATGAAGGGTCTCTTGAAACAGGAGATCACATCTTTTTGCAATGCCTTTATGCATGAGATACCTAGACATGTCTTTTTCGAATGTGGAACCTGTAATAGCTCTTTCCAAGTATGGTATTTAATCTATGGAATATGTGGAGAATTTTTGTATTGCAATTTTAAAAAGTAACCTAGGTTCTCCTAGATCTCCATGTTTTGTGGAACCTTTGGAAAGAATAGAGCAATAGCATGTTTAGGGAAGTCTTTCAATCTCCTATTTTTCTAGCTAATAGAATCAAACTTAATGTGGTTGAAATTATCTAGAAGCCTCAAAGGTAAGGTGTAATTTGATAAGGGGATTGTTGGAGATACCTCCAAGACCTCAAAAGATCGTACTGAAGAAAAATGGGAGAATGTGAGAAGAGACTATTGTCCTAAAGGCTAGAGCAAATTGAAATTTGATGGGGTACCAAAGGGGAATCCTAGTGCTACTAGTTATGGGACCATTATTGATAATGAGAATGGAAGTATTATTAATTCCATTATGGTTCCTCTTGGGTATCAAACTAATAATCTAGTATAAGCAATCAATCTCATCCATGGGTTAAGGATTGTGATGAATTGTAACTCTAATGGTTATGAATCAAGGAGGATTCCATGAATATTATAAATTATTTGTATGAAAAGGATAAGGCCTTGTGGACCATAAAAAACATCATTTTAGAGTGCAAATATATTATGAATAATTTAGACTTTGTGTTTATTAGCCACATGTATAAGGAAGATAATAATGTGGCAAATACTCTTGCCAGTGTGTCTGTTGGCAACTCAAAGCCCATTCTTTGGAATTATAATTGAATAGGGTAAAAACATTTAAAAGATGAAATAAATCATGATAAAGTGCTATGTAAAGTGTATGATTCTAAAAATCTTATTATTAATAGAAGACATGCCTAGGTACATGAAGTGTAATGATGGTAACACTTGCGACAAGTTTATGTATCAATTTTGGAGAACTTCTCACATTTTGTGGAAATATTCCCTTTTATTCATTTATCTTGGCTCTTCTCTAAGTAAATATAGTTGTGTGTTGAAATTTTGTGGAGTTGAGGAAAGTTGCAAAAGCATTACCATGGGTGGAGCTTTGAAAAGGAAGGAGTAGGGGAATTGTGATTGTTGGAAGAAAGAACCCAAAGTTTGGGAAATTTTGGAAAAGGGTGGTTTGGTTCCTTACATGATCAAAATGGTGGATGTCAAACTAGAGATCACTGAGGTGTTCATTAATGACTAGGAAGTAGGTATGGTCATCATGGTAGGGAGATATCCCAAGCTAGACATCAACATTATGGTGATGATTACATATCTCAAAAGTAAGGATATGGATTTTTACTAAAATAAAGAAATAGACGAGGAATTGGTTAGGAAATTTCCTAAGGCTGAGGATGGGGCTCTAGTTAAAGAAAAGGGAGGGGTCTTTGTTGCATCTTCTATAAAAACATTATGGAAATTGGTTCTTAAAGTAGTTTCTAGTATATTACTTGTGATGGGAGATATGATAGGACTTACAATTACCATTTTGTTTTGTCAAGTCATTTTAGGAATAAAATTAAGGTTTTATTACCATTTTACCTATTTTTTCTCTTGCATATAGTATAAAGGATTTCAAGGAGAAACCAAATAAACTCATTCTCCATGAAGGGTTGGTGAGATTAATTTTTGAATTTATGATGGACCATGTAAAGGAAACCTTCCCTATATATATTCATATTAAGAGTGAAAAATCCCTAAAACTCCTGGTAGTGGTAAAGGTAGGGGCAAGTGGTTGATGGCTGAATTGGGAGAAGTGAAAAGGGAGTCAATGTAAAGGAACAAGAAGAGTGTGAATTATAAAGAATTATTGACAAATTTTGAAGGAGCTAGTGAGTAATAGTTTGGAAATAGAGGAGGATGCTAAGAGTGAATTTTTTAGAGGTTTGGCTTTAAAATTACTTAGACTACCTAGTTCTTGCTCCTCCCCTATTTCTTTTCATTCAGAGGAAGTGAAGGAAAGCTCATAGAAGGAGGAAATAGGTGGAAAAGATGTTGATACTAGACTTGAAGAAGAGAATTTTTATAAAGAATCATTGTGCCTCAAATCCTTTGAAGAAAATTCTACCCATGATGTGTTCATTGAACAAGATAACTTGTCTCTCAAAGAATCCCCTGAAGATTCAAAGGACAGGAATGAGGAAAATAGAGAAAGGACTTTTCTAGTTACCAATATGGTCTATGTGGAAGAGGTTAATTTGAAACTATTTGAGGGGGATCTCAAAGGGGATATATATGAACAACTAGCTCTAGGTGTGCTCCAAAATAAAAAAGGTCATCTCTATGTATGCCTTTAGAATGGAGTAATGAACTTTTATCTTCATAAGAAAGATCAACATTAATTATAAAGCAATAAATGTAGAAATGGAGGAAGTTGAGAATAAGTTGAATGAGGGATGTGTGACTGGTGCTACTAGAATGATTTTGAGAAGAAGAATGTGTTATGAGGTTTGGTCAATAGGATTGAGAACATCAAAATAACTAATACAACCATGTCAATAATTACTAGAAATTGTTAGAGGTCTCACTAGAGAGCATGAATAAACTTGTAGGTAATGTTGATTTCTAGGAAGATGAAATAATGGTGCTCAACCTAGATGAGTCTCTTGTAGGTAATGTTGATTTGTAAGAAGATAAAATAATGGTGCTCAACCTAGATGAGTCTAAGTGTGCAAATGAGTTTCATTGTAAGAAAAAGACAAGATCTTCAACAAGAAAACTAAAGGGTTTCCATTTATATTCTGTAAGAGTCATCTAAGGATCACTTGACATTTTTTGTAGGTTGTTTTTGGCTAAGGGAAAGTCCAGAAGACCACTATTCAAAAGGGAGCTCCAAGAACATAATTTTTTCTACAACTATAAAGAGGAGATTATACATCAGAAGAGGATAGTTTCAAACAGAGAGCTACAAAATGTGTGAAGTGCATAAGAGAAAGAAGGGTAGAGTGCAAAAGGAAGATCACCAAAGCTAGAGTAGATGAATAAGATTAGAGAATCTTTGAGAAGATATAATGAAGGATCTATCAGGAAAGGTGTGTCATATAGTTAAATAACATGCATTAGTTTTATTTCTATCCATGGCATCTACTGTAGCCCTATAACAAGGCATACTTGTAAAAAGTCTTTGAAATCCTCTAAGAATGTATCTCTTAGAAAGAGATCTAAATCCTCTACTGAGGTAACCTTAATAGGCTATTGTGATCCCAATTGGTTATTACCATTCCTAATAGGATGCATTCTCTAAAGGAATAGATGTAAGCCTTTAATAGGGCATCCTTTTTATTACAAGGAAAGGCTAGTGGGAATGTTTCTTCCACCATGGTTTTAACCCTCACTCTATGAGTTTCCACATAAAAATATGTGTCAGTAACATATGCTTCTATGTGGAATATTGTGTGGTTTTATTTCATAGCATTCTGTTAGAAATATAAGAGTATAACTGAGAGGGGGTGGGGGGTGAATCAGTTACAACATAAACAATTCCTTGTCCCTTAGATGTGAACAAAAACTTTCATTGATCATGCAATATTGACTAGCTCAATTAACATTAGAATTTTACTGTCACTCAGTTAACAAAGCAATATTAAAATTTATTAATATATTTTATCCTTAAGTAAGTTAGTTGAAGAAACATAAAGCATAACCAAATAACATGAACACAGATGAAGCTAGAATTTAACGTGGAAACCCAAATTGAGAAAAACCACCTTGCAACTAGTCACAATAATTTTCACTCTTCTGAAGTGAGCCCTATTAAGAGCCAACCCTATTGAAGATTATAAAATATACTGTTAATTATGAACCTTTTAGAGGATTTAGATCACCCTATCAAGAGTTCTTAAGCACTTCAATATTCAAATGTCACCTTCTTAGAGGACTTACAAAATGACTATTAATTCAACAATGTTAAGAGATTTATTTACTACTACAATGGTTAGAAAGAAACAATTATTTTGAGCTAATTAATGAAGCAACTTCCTTTGCAGATCTAAATCTCTATTCTGGCTTGACCTCTAGATCCTCCTTGGTAAAATGTTCTTTTTCGCTTATCTTCCACACTTTCCTACTCCACCTTTACCTTTTCTCACATATCCATCTTATTCCATATTTCACTTCTTCTATTTTATCTTCACAACTTGAACTTTCTTATACATCATAAGGTTAAACAAGTCAGCTTGAATACCCTTCCAAACAATCAATAAACATCCAAATAGTCAGCCTCAAACAATTAATTATTAGACAATTGCATTCTACTATTACTCAGTCAATACTAGGATTGAACACGTGGTCAACACTAGAGTCCTTTAATGCCCAATGACTCAGTCAATACTGTAAGCCCTTTGATGCTTGATTACTCAATTTATACTACAAGAGTTGGATTCACTCTATTAACTAATTTCTCAATTAATACTAAAAGAGTCTCCATTACTCAACTGCTCAGTTAATACAAAGATATACAAGGTTAATATTGCAGACTCTACATTTCTTAGTTAATACTGACATTTTGTGTGAATATCAATGACAATGTACAATTGAAGAATTATTTCCAACACATTCATTATTTCCTTGATAATTAAAGATGTGGAAATAAAATGTGTGGGAAGGATCTATAAACTAACCAATAGATATTGTAAAAGTGTGTGTATCTATTTTCCTTCCCTCTTAATACTTGTTTGGACCAACAATTGGTATTAGAGCCTAGACCCTAAAAATGATGATTCTAACAACTTGGTGGAAGATCCAATGAAATCACTCAAAAGACATCTAAAATAAGCATTAGACACTATCAAAGATATGAAGGAATGTTAATCCCTAAGTCATGTTGTTTATTAGTGTCAAACACTTAGTCATTTACAAGGTAGGATTATTTGGTCACCACTATAACCGAGTCATCATATATAGGATGAGATAAGGAGTGAAGACTTGTAAACATTCTAAGTCACATGTCAAGAATAATTACTATCGAGTAAACTAGTGGTTGCCAAATACACCAATGACTGGCAAGTTTGTTAGCAATAATAGTTGACATCAAGTGATCCAGAGGCTAAGTTATTTAGTTTATGTCAAGAACAATTAAGGATGAGGGAAAACATGAAGAAACAATTTATGTTGAGTGTTAGTGTGATGTAAGTGTCGAGTAACATAGCTTAACATATTTTTTTAAAATGGCACAAAATATTATTTTTACAATTTTTATCAAGATAAAAGCATGTTTTGAGGATCAAGGAGGTAAACAAAGAGGTGATTACACATTCAAAGGAAGATCATTAATCCCTAGGTAAGGAAATCCACTAATCAGAAAAATGTAAGGACTAAGAGGAAAAATGATTGATTCTAGATGATTGAGTTTGATGTAGAAGGTTCACCTATACATTTATTTAAGGAAGTTCTATGGCCTAGTTCATATGCATGGGTGTGTGTGTGTGTGTGTGTGTGCACGCACACACGCATGCATGAATTATATTTGCATGAAAAGTGTTAAGATGGTAGAGACTAAGCAATATAATGAAGATTTTTTAGAGAAGACAGATAAGATCTATCATAGCAAGGTGACATTATATTGCATAGAGGAGATTTATTATCATGTATTGAAGTGCTAATGGAAGGATCAAATACTGAACATTTTAACAGGTGTTACAATGCTTAAATCTCTTAATAGGGTACCTTTAACAAGTTTATATAAATCTCCTAATAGAGTACTCACTTAATTGTGATGTAAAATCCTTTAACCAAGGTAGAACCTAGTAGTTCTTTCAGCCTTTAATAGGGCAAACCCCTCATAAGGTAGATCATCAGAAGTGATCAAATCATTGTAGCCTTAACATGTATAACTTTATTGTTGTAGTAGTGAATATTTTGTGGGTATCATCCCCACTACAATTTTACCTTCACCTTGGAGGGTTTCTGCGTTACCAAATTTTTGTAGTGATGTGTTATGTGTTTATGAGTTTTAATTCATGTAGTTGGAGGCTTGATTTGATATTATGTTGATGTGAATGGTTATATTGATATGAAATGAATATTTAATTGTGAGTTTATGTGGTGATATCAAATATGTTTCATGTTTGAAGTGAAAGAATTTTTATAGATCTCAATTCACCCTTCCCCCCCTTGTAGTATCTCACTTTTCCTATTAGACTTACAATAATTGGTATTAGAGTAGTGTATTCTTGGAAGAAGTCTAACTACTTGGGAGTTAAAGGTCTTGAAGATGGAAGCCTATAGACTAGGAAAGATCATTAAGAACCAATAGACTAAAGTTCAACTTGTTTATGAATAAGTCAAGGCCACAAAGGAAACATTAAGGCAATCCTTGAAGAGAAGGAAGGAGATGACAATACAAAAAAATGACACCCAATACAAAAAAGAGACGATTAAAGAACTATTTGATGAAGAAATATCCATTGAATCTAATGCAACAATAGAAGATTTGTTGGAGAGGAACAATACTCTAAATGAGGAAGTTAGAGCATTGAAAAGAGAACATGAAATTCAAGTAGCAAGGCTATGTGAAGTGATTGAATATAAGAAAAGGGTTGAGAAAGACAAAGAAAATGTTGAAGATGACAAGGCATTTTCTAATGAAGACAAGATATAGTTGGTTTTAAGACTTGATTCAAGGATCAATGAGGTATAGAAGATGACCCATAATCAATTTGATATGCTCAATAAGTTACTAAGTGCAAACCATGAGATTGCAAGAAAAGAGTTGGAGATTACAAATCTAAAATTTGGGAATAATAGACTGACAAATGAGTTGAAAGATGAAAAGGAATTTGCTGAGAGGTTGAAAAAACCTAAAGAGACTATGAGATTTCTTGATGAACAAATCAATGGACCAAGGAGACCTCATGAAACCTATGGACTAGGATATGTGGATGTTTTATCAGGTGCTGAGCAAGGAGAATAATTAAGGAAATGAAAACAAATAAATGAAAATGGAAAATGATGTAGGAGCATCCAGAGGTATAAGGGCAATCCTGTGTCACCCAAAAAAATGTACTTAGACTTAGTTTCTATTTCATGTCTTTACATTTTTGGATACCCATTTGGGTCAAATAAAGGTTCCAACTCTCACAGTTCCACTATCAGTGTGTTTGAAAATCCCAAAAAAATAGGAGCATGCAATTTGGCCATCATTTTGGTGACCTAGAAGGCGTGAATTGGCTAGATGAATGTAATTGTGATTTAGAGCATTCCAAAAAAAGAATCAGGTCAAAAGGCCCCATAGTTTGAAAGTTATTGCAATTTTTTGGGTTTTGGAGACCTCCTAAGAATGCTTCAAAGTCAGGTTTGGGTCATTAAATGACCTCAAAAAGGGTCAAAAAATGGGGGACAAGCAAAGCTGGTCCATAGGGCTATAGAGTACTTTGAGAGCTTTCTAAAAATGTAAACGGTTTGTCAATTGGAGCTACGGTTCAAAAGTTATGCCTCTCGAAAGTTCGGCTACCATTTTTGGATTCTTCTAGATTTGCACCAACTTCTAACGCAACTTCTAGAACCTTCTATTTTGTCGGTGGATGCCTACTAGCACTTTATAGAATGTACTCCTAGTCCTTAACACTCCGGGGTCTAATTAAGGAGATTTTTGGCATTGTAAAAGGCAGTTCGGAGTGGAGTTTGAGAGGAGGTGCTAAAAGGAGAAATATTCTCCAGATTTATGCTATTGTAAGCCCTTAGGGCATGTTCTGAAGTTTATTTTCTCTGTACTATTTGTACTAGCTTATTTTCTCAGTTAATATAATTTCCCTTTTCTATTGTGTCCATTTTGTTCTTGGGTTGTGTCCCCATCAGAAAACCAAAGAACAAGAATCTCACATGCTATCATTGTGGAAAACTAGGATATACAACAAACATTTGTAGGAGGAAGATTTGCAATTCAAACCCTTAACCTACATTCAATGGTTATTACTTCACTTTAAAAAAATGAGGTCATCAAACACATGAGTGTAGATCAAAGGTCGGTAAAGTACCAACTATTTCTAGATTTTAAGGTAATTGTTATACATGAAAGAAGTATGGTCATAAGGCACAATATTGTAGATCTAAAGCTATGAAAAATTAGACACCTAAAAGTCATGGAAAAAAACCTAAGGAAGACAATACCATAAATTTGGATTACAATACTTCGGTAAATTGTTAATATTGTGGAAAGCATGTACACTTTGCAAAAAATTATGCTACGAAACATCTCAAAGGAAGATCTAGAAACTAGAGAAATTTTGGACTAGTATGTTTCAATTGTTAGATGGTTAGTCATGTAAGCAAGGGCAACAAGTGCTAAGCACTAGCACCAAGTGCTGAGGTAAACAATGGAAAGAAAAAGGCTTGTGCTGAGGAAGTAAGGAAAGAATAAATAAAATATGGATAAAGAATTTAGATGGAGGAAATAGTGGAATGGAGAAATTTGGATCACCAAATCCAATGGATTAGGTGATTCCTCCACCTCAAGCTAAATGCTAAGGTATGTGTGGAACTAAATTTCAAATTGATAAATCATAAATTAGTTCCTAATACTATATGCATGTAAGTCCAAATCAACATAATGATAGATGCATACGGACACAAGTTAATTTTTGAGCTGAGATGATTTTTGGTACCGAGTTAAAAATTTGGTAAAGATTGACTGCCATTTTTTTATGTCAATATGAAATGAGCCATGATACTAATCGAGAAAGGTTAAAGGATGTATGTGCATCAAGTTTCATTGGGTAAACCAAGATAGTTGTTATACACTTAGTAGACACCTAATAATTGTATAGAGCATTTAATGGATACTCAATTTGACTATTAGGGCATAGTGGTTTTTGAAGTTCATTTCTACTCACTAGGTTTTCAAATTTATAGAGTGAAGAATTTAGGCAATTTTCAGAGTGATTCGTGTGAAGTTTTGAAGAGATTCAAGTGTGACATCAGCTTAATGAGTAAGTTGTACAAGGTTGTGTTAAATCCAAGTTATTAAGTTTTTCAATTTTGTAACCCTAGATTGTGAAAATGGTATCATTTGCATCTGTTAGTGAGGAGGCATTGGGGGATAGTAATGCACAAATTATTCAAAATGATGCATGCCCTCCACCAAAGTTCAAGGCACATCCAAATATTGCATTAGCATGAGATTTTTTAGGGGCGTTATCTACAATTCCACCTAGATTAATTATGGTACACAATGTTAGATGCTATTATATGTGCAAAATTGGAGAGATTGGAGACTTTGAGCTAAAATATACCATGATAAGTTGTGTGACAATGAAAGATTGAGAGATGAGAACAAGGTTGTGGCCATGAAAGGGTTAACTCATGCCCTAGCATTTCCAAAAGTATTTAAGGTTGAATGGATAAAAATTGTGCTAAGTTGAATAAATGGCATGAAGTTGTGGTTGGATAACGAACCAATCAGAAGCACAAAATCAGTCATCCATCATGATTGGCTATAGAAAGACTGTAGATAATGTGATGTCAAGGTAGTGATGTAATTGAAAACCTTGTAAAGGAAAAATGGAATGATAGAGGCATGTCAACCAATACTATAGAAGACCTTGTGGTTGAGTTTGTAGTTTGGGTAATCAATCACAAGTTTTATCAGTCAATCTAACTAAATAATGTACCATGTACAATTTTTTACATGTGGTATAAATTTGTGAAGAGGGATCACAGTTATGATTTGGTCGAGTTGTATCTCATCTGACTGGTAGAGAACCTAGGAATGATAAGGAAGGTTAAGAACACATCATGTAAGTTTGGTTCTCTTATTTTATACATAATTTTCTATGTACATAATTCATTTCCCACTATTGGAGATGTAGTTTGGGATAAAAAGATATTAGTTTCCAATAAAATAAATGAGTTCATCAATCAGGTAGGTGAAAAATTTGAGACCATAATGAATGCATTATTTTGAGGATTTCAAGAAGAAAATGAAGAATGGATTTAGAATACCTAAGTTAGTTTTGGAACAATTTTATGATCACACATGTTTTCTTGTTGATATAGATTATACATATGCTTAGGATGTTAATTTTAGAGTAGGATGGCTAAGAACACTACACTACAAGGTAAATATTGATGAAGTGATAGTTACCATCACATCATTGTTAGCTAAAGAAATTGATAATAATTTTGAACCATTAGACACATATGAGACAACTAAAATCAAAATGATGATGCAAACAAAGGTCCCCAAGATGGATAGAAAAAGGAAGAAGATGATCGAAGATTTAGAAGGTAAACTTAGAGAAGCACCACTGCACATAAGTGAATGGAAAAGCAAAGACTAAGTAGTGATGAAGGTGATGATGAAGAAGAAGAAGGTAAAGGAAAAGAATTAGTTGTTTCTAATCCCAAGGAAACCAAAGGAAATGAAATCATTGTGGTTGAAACTAAGGTAAAGAAAAGCCTAAATAAAGTGGTGGAAAAAGGAAATAAGTCATGCAACTATTGAGCTAGTGAAAAAAGGAATTGTGAAGATTACAAGGCCAATCAAAGGAAAAAATCCTAAGAAGAGGACATCAAATGAAATAGGGGTTGAGAAAGGCCAACAAATGAAGAAACTAAGGATAAAAAAGGATTAAGTCTGATAACTTGAGTCAATTCCAAATTATACCAAGGAAAGAGCCTCAAGATATTGAAAATGGTGTAGGAGCACCCAAAATGAATGAAGACTCATCAAAGTGCTAAGAATGTTTTTGATAAGATAAACAGGTTTTAAGGGATCCTGAAACCCATAAGTTTTACAAAAACAAGGCTGAAAATAAGCCAAAGAAGACCAACCAAAATAGAGGTCCAACAGCTGATAATAAGCTCGAAAGCCCGGCCCAAAACAAAGGCCCACAGAAAGGCCAAAAAATAAACAAACTAAAACAAACTACATAAAGCCTATCGAAAAGCCAAAAGCAAGAAAGATGAAAAGATAAAAGACAAGAAAACTAGTCTTCAGATATCTTCTCCATTTCCTGCATAGTCTAAGCTGCCTTGACTATCTTTTGCTGCTCCTTTTCCATTTGATCCTGGACCTTCTCCATGCCTTGATCCATATTGGTGAGTGTATTTATTGTGGCCTTGTCATCATCCGGCCTGGCCTTATCCCTGTTCTATCCTCCCTCCTCCACCAGCAAGCCCCTATCCTTAAGTTTACCAGTAAGGGATTGGATGTTGTCATTCATCGAACTCAGGAGAGAAATCATCTAACTTGCCAGGTTGTGGTTGTAGTTTTCAATATTTCTTAATCTCCTTTCATTTAAGCTTTCTCTATTATCCTGGTCCTCCTAGCTGTCATTACCTATCCTATTCTTAATACTTTCCATTTGGGATACCCATTCTCTAACTTCCTCCAGCTCATGGAAGAGCCATTTGATTGATCTGAAGTTGTCAATCATACTACTATGGGCATTATTCAAAAGGTTCATTCCAGTCTCCCTTGCATTGTCAGAGATGGCCAGGATAACTGGGTCTATGAGCTCATTGAGCCTAGGCTACTCCAGGTTGTCCACTAGGATCTGAGGGTTCATAGCTTCCCTAAAAATCCCCATAGTAGCAGTCCTCACATTGAAATTTTTCCAGGCTTTTATCCTATTTTTGACCTACACTTCCCCCTCATTCTCACCAGTGATGCCATTTTCTTTTTCCTCCAGAGGAGGTTGAGACTGGACAGGGGAGAGGGGAAGAGGAATAGCTTCCATCCTCTGATTTCTTGTCTCCTCAACTATCACAACCTCCCTCTTCCATTTTTTCTCAGGTTTCTCCTCTTCCATCTCCTCCTCTGACAGTTTTTCAGAATCTTCCATATCCATTTCCTCCTCCTCCTCAACATTACCCTCTTTTGCTTGAGCTTGGCCATGATCCCTAGGGCTTTTCCTGCTGGGAGTTGTAGTAGTGGATAGTTTCTTGGCTTGAGCTTTTTTCTTCTTTCCTGAGGAAGCATTCTCCTCCTCTAAGCTAATGCTCTCAATGTCATCAGAGTCAGAGGAAAAGCTAGAGCTGCCATCGTCAACATCCTCAACTTGAGGAGGGTTCTTACATATAGACTGAGCTTTGAAATGCTCATGGATGAGGAGCAATAATCCCTCATGAAAAGCAGGGTTAATAGTGGCTTTCTTCTTAAAACTAGAGATTTCCTTGTTCATAGAAGTGAGAAGGTAAAAGGGAATGAAAATTCTTTTCTTATGGCAAAAACGATTTAAAATCACAAAATGGTGAGTTCTGACCCGATCAAACCTAGGGTCCAGGATAACATAATCAATGAGGGAATATAAAACATACCTCCAAAACTTCTTTATGGTCTCCATCACATAGAAAGACTCTTTCTTTTCTAGCTTGTTCATCTTTGCAAAAATTTTCATGAACTCCTTGACTGCATTGGATGAAAGTTTCTTGTCCCTGTAGAATTTGAAACCCTCCATAGGGATACCAGTGACCTCCGCTACCACCTCCTCTGTGTTTTGAAAAGAAACCCCATTCACCTTGACCTTTCCATTGTTCCACGAGTTCACCATGCTGTTGGTGACCTCAAGGTCAAAACCATGGAGTTTCTCAAAAAAATTTGCAACCCCGCCCTTTTCCAAAATTTTCTAAACTTTGCCCATATTCTTCAACTTCTCCACTTCACTCGCCAGCTCCTTTCTGCTCTGTTCTCCATTCATGACATCTATTTTTTCAACAATTCTCATGAGCCCCAATCTCTGCAAATTTTTTCCAGCCAAGATTTTGGCTCTGTTTCTATTATTGGGTTCATGTTCATTCGCCTCTCTGATACAATAACGAGTGAAGATGATAATGATCCTCTGAACATGTCAAAAAGATGGAGAAAATCCCTTGAGATTATGAAAACCAAGAAACATATTATTGCTCATACCAACATCCATTCTTTCTTTATTAGACATGATTACAGTTAGATTGACTCGTACTTTTGTGGATTTTCTCCAGCTTGATCAGTGACTTAGCCTCCATCGAAATATCTTTTCTAGAATGCCAGATCATCTCTTTGTCTACTCCCACCCCTTTGTTAGTGAACCAATCAGCAACTGGGTTTGCCTCTCTAAACGCATGAGTGATGTGGACCTTCTCAAATTTTGTGAGGGTGGCACATGTCTCATCGATTAAATTTGCAATCGACCACGAGGGAGGGGAGATACCATTAATATTGTTAATTATGTTTTTGGAGTCCCCTTCAAGCCAAAGTTTGGAAACTCTAGCTTCAAAAGCCAGCTTCACCACACTACGTGCGGCTTTGGCTTCAGCCGAATGGTTGGTCAAGGTTCTAAGTGGGAGAGAAAAGGCCGTAATCCCATCCCCAAAATTGTTCCTTATAATTCCACCACTTCCAGAGGGGCCAGGGTTTCCCTTAGAAGCACCATCGAAGTTGGCTTTTGACCATCCTTTCGGGGCTAGAATCCATCTGGTATCCTGTCTTTTGGGATCCCTATCTTTTTCTTTAACTGTCTTCCTGTCCCCTATATCAACTTCCCCCTCCTTCATCACTTGAAGGTTTTTTTTATGTTTTTCAAAATCTTCCTTCCCAAAATTACTGTCAGCTCCTCTCTATCCCTGAAAATTCTATTGTTCCTTTCCTTCTAGATACTCCAGCAGAAGTGAGGAAAAAATTAGGCATAATTATCCTGCTGGCCTACAATTTTACAGAGGCTTTTCCAATGACTGAAAAAGTCAATAAGGTTATCCGGCCAGCACCAGAGAATCTCCATTTCTTGATTAAGAGAATTCCACACCTCCCTAGTAAAGTCACATTGAATGAAGATATGATTTCTCAACTCAAACTGGTTTTTACAGAGCGAGCATCTGTTGGGCATAACATGGCCTCTCTTCATGAGGTTATCTTGTGTTAGAATTTTGTTCTAAAGGGCCAGCCAATAAAATATGTTGATCTTAGGAGTGAGACCTATGAGCTAGGCATTCACCCAAGGGGGTTTCTCCTTTAAAACCCATAGAGAGTTGTAGCCAAAAGCAACAGAATAACTTCCATTGGGATCATCCCTCCAAACTAGCTCATCCTTATTATTACTAGGGATCAAAGCATTAAGCATAGTCATTATTGGTTTCAAATCCTCGAAAATGAGGGAAAGGTCTCTCCATTCCTGACCAACCCTATAATTTCTTACTTTAAACCCATATAGCTCCGTGCATTCTTGCACCCATCTCTCAAAAATTGGGTTGCTAGAAAGTGGGCCTTAACATAACCACCTGTCAGACCAAAACTGAATATCCTCCCTATTGCCTAGTTTCCAAGAGACCCTTGCCTTAGCTAGGTCCTTGGCCTTTAGGATACCATTCCAAATAGTTGACCCTTTAGGAATGTCCTCATTGAATAAAGTAAAATGAAGAGAGGGTCTTCTGAGGTATTTATTTTCCAGAATGTCTCTCCATTCACCAGTGTTATTGAAGATATGCTAGATTTGTTTTTCTAGAAGCACCTTATTGAGATGGGTAAGCTTTCTGATGCCCAAAACTCCATACCTCTTGGGGAGGTAGACCTTCTTCTGGGAAACAAGAGGGTACCTTTTCTTTCCTTCAATTCTGGTCCATAGAAAGTCCCTTTGGATTTTCTCCATTTTCTCTGCAAATTTCACAGGAATTCTAAAAAGGCTCATAGCATAAATGGGAAGGTTCTAAAGAGTGGATTTGACCAATAGACATTTCCTAGCCTAGTTGAGAAAGGCACCTTTCCATCCAACCATCTTCTTGTTGAATCTGTCCAGAATACCATTCCAGAAAGAGTTAGGGGGAGAAGAGCCCAATGGGAGTCCTAGATAGGATGAAGGGAGAGAGCCCACCCCACAACCAAGGATTCTAGCTATTTTTCTTTGTCTTACTTTAAGGGTGTTAACAAAGAAGGTCGAGCTTTTGTTCTAGTTAATCAGCTAACCAATCCCTCTAGAGTAAGTATTAAGAACCTCTTTCAAGGTCTTAGCTTCTTTCATAGAAGCTTCCCCCCCATTATAGTGTCGTCCACAAATTGCTGGTGAGTGAAGGGTTCATTTCTCAAAGAAGGCTTAATCCCTATAAGACCTCCATCAGACTTTTTATCTTCAATAAGCCTCCCAATGCAGTTAACTAAAATAATGAAGAGGATAGGTGATAGGGGGTCTCCTTGCCTGAGACCTCTAGAAGGTTTAAAGAACTCAGAGGGGGCTCCATTAATTAGAACAGCAAGGGAGGAGGTAGACACCAATTGACAAATGAGTTTACACACTTTATTGTCAAAACCAAAGGCCTGAAGGACCTTTCCAAAAAGGACCAGTCCACCTAATCATAGGCTTTTGAAAGATCCAATTTGAGCAACATACCTTCCCTCTTGGAAGCTTCTAAAGAATGAATAACCTCATGAACCATCAGCACCGAGTCCAAGATTTGTCTCCCAGGAACAAAGCTTGATTGTTGCTATGAAATGATTAGATGCAGGATTTTAAGCATTCTAGAAGTGAGAACTTTAGAGATGATCTTGTAGAAAGAGTTGCACAAATTGATGGGCTTGAACTGGTCAAAAGAGTTAGCCCCTTGGGATTTAGGGATGAGAACCAAGAAGGTAGAATTAATCTCCTTAAGAATACTTCTAGCCCTGAAGAACTCTTGAACAGCGTTAACCACATCCCCCATGACCACCAGCCAGTACATTTGGAAGAAAAAGGTGGGAAACCCATTTGGACCAGGAGATTTGTTACCAGGTAGGGAGAAAAGGGCCTCTCTAACTTCCAAAGCATTAGGAATAGCATAGAGAAGTTTATTATGGTGGGGTTGAATAATATGAGGAATACAAGAGATGATATCCTCTTGATCCACCTTGGAAAGCAAGGGGTCCTCGAAGAGAAGAGAAGCAAAGAAGGAGACCGCTTCAATCGAGATAACTAGATCTTCAGACAACAACACCTGCCCCTTCCTGATTCCAAAGATCTTGTTGTTAGCCCTATGTTTTAGGGTGGAGAGATGAAAGAACTTTGTGTTCCGATCTCCATCCTTAAGCCATGAGATTCGAGATTTTTTCCTCCAGAACTTTTCCTCCCTATTGATGATGTTATGAAGATCAGACAGGATCAACAGCTCAACCTCCCTGTTACTATCATTATATCCTTCCTTCTGTATAGCATCTTGGATGATAGATAGATTTTCTAACAACTCCTCCTTGTCATGGAAAATATGGCCAAAATTAGACTTGTTCCAAATTTTTACAATCCTCTTCACATTTCTGAGCTTTCTGGTGACTCTGAACATGGCTAAGCCATCAACACCAATCCCCCGCCATCTTTTGACATTATCCAATAGGTCGGGGTGAGTGGTCCACATTTTCTTGAACCTAAAAGGGAAATTCCTCTTGGGCTCAAGAGGGGAAACCAAAAGAGAAATGGGAGAGTGATCAGAACTAGCTCTAGGAAGCAGAGATAATCTATAGCTAAAAGAGTGTAACCAATCCAGGGAGATTAAAGCTTTGTCCAATCTGACCTGAATGTAGTCCTGACCAGCTCTCTTATTAGACCAGGAAAAGGTACCCCTCGAGAGCTCCAAATCCATTGGGCTAGGTCATTGATGACATTGGAAAGATCCTGCTTGCTTTCCCAATCTGAGGGCAATCCTTCCATCTTCTCCTTGTCCTCCAGTGGAGAGTTGAAGTCACCCAGGATAATGCCTTTTTTAATGTCACTGGCTTGCACCAACCTTCCAACTTTGACCCAGTAATTTTTTCTATCTCTCTTGTTGTTTGGAGCATAAATGTTCACTAAAAACCAGCATTCATTAGTTTGCAAATGTTTTACTCTACATAAAATGATGTTATCCTCATCATACTCGGGCACAATATTGAAATGTCTGTTATTGAATAATAGCAGCAGCCCTCTAGATGCTCCTTCTGAGTTTGAGGCAATTCCATTCATGTTGTTGTTGAATCTAATATTTTCCAAATTTTCTTTCTTCATTTTCATTTCTTGAATGAGAAATATATCGGGCCCACGATCCCTTATCATATTCCTTACAACTTCTTGCTTGTGGATTCCATTGAATCCACAAATATTCCATGAGAGGATCTTCATGCTTTAATTGTTAAGCAGGCTTCCTGGATGGTGCACTGCGTTCCATCCATGATGTTTCTTCTTGCTTCCTCCTTCCTGATTTCATTCTTTTTTTCCTTCCCATCGGGTTGGTTTTATGACCAAGATCTACCTTGGCCTTGCTTCTAGTTGAAAAAGGAGAGGCAGGAGATGGGTCCCGGCTATTCTTATTCTTTCTTCTTCTGACTTATGTCTAAGGTGGCTCTTCTTCTTCATTACATAAATCAAACAAAGCATCTAGCCTAGCCAGTTGTTTTAATGTTGAAGCAGACAACCGTTCTATGATTCTATTCACTATTACAGGGGGTTCCCTACTAAACGGGTTTGTGGAGTTTTGAGACAATGGTTCCCCTTCCATTTGTTCCTCCATAGAGTCTAGGATAGAGGAAAGGTTTGGATCAACCTCCTTAGAACTCTTAGGGATTTGAGACTCCAAAATACTTACCTCTTTGAGATTATCCTTGGATTCCTTCATTTGGGAAGGGTTGGTTTTGTCCTCAGTTGTCTCATTCCCTTCTCCTTCCAGTGCTTCAAGTACAGCCTGGAGGTCTCAGGGTTTAGCTTGGAGGTCAGTAACAAAATCATTAGCTTTTTCTTCAACCTCTCCATTTTTCTTGACTTGCATTTCTTTCTTCTTCCAAGTCTTTTTGGGAGCAAGAGCAGCTTTCTTCCCACCATGAGGGTGGGCCTTTCCCCCATTCCCTTTCCTTTGAATAGTGGGCAGAATCCAGCCTTATGGTCTGCCTTCTTACAATGGAAGCACGCAAAAGGCACACTTTCATAGTCAATCTTTTGGATTCTACTTCCCAATCGAGATTGAAATTAAATAACTTGAGGCATATCCTATCCTTCGGTCACTCCTACACATATCCTTGCATAGGTAAGTCTCTTCTTTGCTGTCGTTATAGGATCAATGGAAAGAAGCTCTCTAAAAGACCTGGCAATGCCATCAAAGACATCCTCATGCCAGTATTCCATGGGAAATTCTAGGATTCTAATCCATACTGGAGCCTGGGATAGGAAATCATTATTCAAGTCTAGATTGGAAGACCATTTCTACAAGATTAAAGTAGATCTCTCCAGAGACCAGTTCCCTACACACAGGATTCTGGAAAAGTCTTCCGAGAAAGAAAAAACAAAAGTCATGAAACCTTTTGCTATTGCTATCACCTCTACAAGCCCCTTTAAATCCCATTTGTTTCTAGTAAAAACACTCACAACATCAATGTTGGGCCTTGGCCCTACAAATTTTCCCACCACGGTATTCGCCATACTGAGGATATTGTGGTCTATAATTTCTCAAGGAACTTCTAGAGGAAAGATACCCTTCTCCTTATTTGATTTATCAATGGCTTTTGAGAATGTCGACTTACCTAATGGTTTGACTCCAAATAGGTTCGACCAGTGCCCCTAGGCCCCAGGCGGCCCACCGCTCGAGTGAAGGGGAGGAATCTTCTCACCTAGGTGAGGTAACAACTCCCGTGGGTCCCCATCCTTTGAGGTCTCCACATCATTCACCTCTGATTCCTACCTTGCACCTACAGATTGCCCTCCAACGCTCGTGTTCTCCTGATTCTCGCCTAGCTGCTGATTCAAAATCCCATTCCCGCCTTGTTGTTGATTCAAAAACCCATTCCTGCTCACTCTGCACACTCTATTCATGTCTTAGTTTGGGTCATTACATGTAATTTGCAAAATAAAGTGCTAAGAATGTTGATAATATGTTAGAACTATCATTTAGGCATCTAGACCAAACCGTAAGACCTTGTCCCAAGGTTGGTGTATTATAAGCCCTTGGTCAACTATGGTCAAATGTAGTCAAAGGGCCTAGAAACTTAGAATTTTTCATATTTTAATTTTATGACATGTTTTGGTACTATTTGGATTAGTTAGATTAGTTTTCATGTCCTTTTTCATATAGTTTGCAAGAATTGCAAAAAAATGCAAAATTGCTCAAAAGTTGTCAAGCAATTTTTTGCAAATTTTTCAAACTAATGCAAAAAAAATCCCAATGGCTAGAAACAAGTTTTATATTGTGTTGTGATGATTTGAAGGCCTATAAGAATCCCTTCTAGGAATGTGAAAGGAAATAAGATGTATTACACACTTTGAATCAATAAAAGATTACCCTATTTTCTTGCAAACTAATTGTTGTAACACACTGTATGGACACTTTAGGGGTTGAGACCCATATTTTTGGATAGGTGGATGAATTATTCTTCCAATTCATTTTTTGTAAAGCCTCTATCTATTAACAAACTCAAGTTATCCACATTTTTGCACAAGTAGGTTTAAATAAGTTGCTAACTTAGGATTTCAAGCATTTTTGGCCACAACCATGGGAATCTAATAGCCTTTGGTGAAATCCTAGTGTTTTACATGTATTATAACATGCATTTGGTTTCATACTTGTACTTTTAGGGAACCATTAAATATTTAACACCCTAGGCATGCAAGACCTATGCACATGCTAGGAAATGAATACATCAACTCCCATAACTCGCTCTAGAGTTGGCACCAAGGCTTGGATTTGGGTTTGTGACATGTTTATGTCTTTCCTCTCATGTTCCCATTTTTTTTAAAGATTTAAACCTGAGAACATACATACCTCCTTTGTTAATGGAGACCTAATAGGTCTAATTGCCTAGGTGAGACATTGTACAAAACCCTATTTGTTTGTTTCATCCAACTTTGGTGCTTCAGTATTTTGGTAAATCCCAAAGTGATATCGTATTCTATGATTTTTCTATGGGTTGTGTGGAGTTATTTGCAACTAAGTCAATTTTTCATCAAAAAGGGCTACTAGCCTTTTGAGTGTTTTTGGAAAGCAACTATGTGCTAAAAGTTGCATAGTTTTATTTTAACAATTGACCCATTCCACTTATGACCTAAATAGACCATTCCCTTGTCTATGAGTCTCCCCTATTTATTTCATGAGTTTTAGGGGTCTTTTACCAACAAATTTCAAATAGTGCATTGTGAGCAACTTGTGATAAGTTTTGTTTGTAGGGTTGCCTTGTGATTGGGGTTTTCCCTATTTGGGTTAGGTGAGTGGTTGTGATAACCTAACATCATCCCTAAAGAAGTTATGAGCAGTGCTTGCACTTATGATCATCATACCAAGTCATTTAGTTGAAAGAACTTCAGTGTAGAGGGTCTTAGGGGCAATTGATCACCATTTGATCTAACCCAATAGGCTCCATTACATCAGAAATGGTATGTGCAAATTTTAGTTCAGTAGGTTTAGTAGGATTTAATTAAGTTAAATATGATACCTTACAAATGGTTGAACAAGTTGTTATTGACATGATTGTGGATTTTAAGTACACGCCAATAGAGCTAGTCCATAAATTACCTGTAGAGTTGTATAATATGATATATGCACAATGGAAATGGTCTCTAACCATAAAATGGAAAATGAGAGAGTCTACATTAGCCCAAGTTATACCTAACTTTGGAAAACACCACATGTCAATAGCCACAAAGGATTATGCTAAGAATTTTGTTGCAAAGAGAAGACAATATAAAATTTTGAAAAATAAAATAGAAGTTGTACAAGAGAGTAAGATCATATGGAAGAAATGTTTTGGTATTACTCCTTTAGATGAGGAGAAAGAAGATAAGGAAGAGAAGGATTTCAAAGAGGTGGAGTAGGATAATAAGGAATACATCTATGTTGATGCTAAGAAATTAATAGAGACAATTCATAAGATGGCTGAGGAGAGTGAGAAGTAGATTGAACTAGTCATCATTGAAGATGAAAATCCAAAGAATACATTGCTAGATGCAAATACTACTAATCAAAAGTTAGAAAGGATTGTGTCTTCCAAGTAAGAAAAGAAGGAGCAAGATCCTAAATCAATCAAAGATGCATTGATGGAAACCAATCTAGTGATTGTACATATCAAGGAATATACAAAGATTGGTGATTAGAAATAATCTAAACAAGCAATAGATAGTCCAATTGATACATCTATAGTTACTATTGATACTAATGTGAAAAAGTTAGAAGAAGGAAAAGGTGATGTTGGTAGTTCTAAGAAGCAGATTGGCCTGGCAATAAAAGAATAGAATAGATTAATATTTCTAGTAAGGGCACCCAAGAGGAGAATAAGGATAAAGAGAGTCAAAATGGACAAGTAGAGAAATCTACTAATGGTAGTGAAAGATCAAATGTCTTAGGACCTCTTAATGAGGGATAAAAGGAGATAGTATATCCAAGTTCCACTATTGAACTCAAATTGACCAACAAATAGAGATTAGTTGATGATCCAAAAGGTGTCAAGGGTACACATGCAATACTTCAAAGACAAAGTCTTGAACTCCAAACAAAAACCATGCAAGTACCCATGTTGAGCTCCAACACTCCAAGTAAAAGGACTGAGAGGAAGAAAGTCTAGTCCCCTATTTAATTTCAAGCTAAGCTTGTTACACTTGAAGAGAATATAGTTATACCAAATTGGGAAAAGTCAACTTGGATTAAAAGAATATGAATTTTTTAAGTGATTTATTTTCTAGTAAAGAAAAATAAGCGGAGCTGAGAAGCAAGCACTGGTAGAAACAAGCACACAAATATGTGCTATATCATATAAAAGATATATTTCTTAATTTTTTTGTTATTGATAATTTTGATGAGAATTCTCCCATTGTTGAGAAGTTAATGAAATTTTTAGAGAAGATAAATGACCTTGATGTTGATGCAAATGAAAAATTAATGCAATGGTAAGAAAAGAAGTTTGAAAAGAAAGTAATGAAAAAGGTAGCATTAGAAATTATTGTAAGATAGGTTAAGTTATCTAAACTTGTGACCAATTTGAAAAAAGTTTCAAATAATGTATAGAAATTTTTATGATAGCTCAATTTACACAAAATATATTAGAGATAGGATGGATAAGCTAAAATTTGACCTATAGTACAATTTGAATGCACTAAGTACAATTGCCAATTCTAGTGTTGCACACTTGTCTAAGGTAAATATGCAACAAGAAAGGCTTATATAGTTGATTTTTCAATATAGAATGATTAGAGAAGGTTTGATCTTTATACAAGCCATGATGATACCTCACCTTGAGGTTGTTGAAAATAATTGGTTAATTGTGTATTATCTTTGATGTTACACAAAATGTCATATCATTTCTAGTTAGTGTATGTCAAGCTCACTCGGGTATTGAAGACAATTTTGTATGTCTATCGAGCATTCCAAACATTGCTTAGTTCAAAAGACGGTGTCTACCAAGTTCATTCTAGTGATAAAGATAAGTTCGTCGAAGATTGAGTGTTAACCAAGCTCACTCAGTTAATGAAGGAAATTTTGTATAGAACTAGTGTTAACTAAGCTCACTCATTTACCAAAGGAGCTTTATGAAAATGTGATGTTAACTGACTTCACTTAGTTCACACAAGAAAATCATTTATGAGTTATTGTCTACCAAGTAGGCTCAACTAACGAAGGATTTTCTTGTTTTTGCATGTTGAGTTCAATAGTTTTGTTTGATGATTCTAGCTAACTAAGGAGATGAATATTAAGTATTCTAAGTTGTATTCAATCCAACTTGACAATATGTATGATTTAATTTGTGTGAAAAGGAATATAAAAGATTTGAAGATGCTTAGAGGAAGTGAATAAGAAGGATAAGAAGAATATCCTTGTTGAGCTACAAAGATACATTCAATCAGAAAGGATCAAGTATACAAGCTATAATTAAGATCTTTAATCAAAAATTTAGCGGCATAAGAAATCAAGTCATCTCAGTGATCTAAATCTCTTAGCAAAGTTGGCTTAACATCTCTTTGTAAATCCTTTAACAAGGTGGCATTTCTAGATTGAAGTGTCCAAAGACCTCTAACAAGGCCACTCCTAATAGGGTGATTAAATCCTCTAATAGGTAAAAACCTAATAGTGTGTTTTTTAACCTTTAATAGGGTTGGTTCCTAACCAGGCTCACTTTAGAGGATTGAAAATCAGCAACTAGTTACAATTGGTGGTTTTCTCCAAACTGGGTTTCCATGTTAAATCTTGGTGTCACTTGTGTTCATGCTATTTATTTAATGTATATGCAACTAAGTTGAGTAAATTTAATCACTAATAATATCTTAAGATTTACATTTAAGCATTTACTAAGTTATAGTTGCAATTTTAGTGCTTACCAAGTTACAACAATTGCTAGTGTAAACTGAGTGCCTATGTGTTTGTTGAACATCAGTATTTTTAGCGAAGTTTGTGTTTTGTATTGACATCTAAGGGATATAGGATTTATTTTGGTGGTAACTAATTCACCCCTCCCCTCTCATTTACTCCATTTATATTTCAAAAAATTGCTATCAAAGCTTCTTGGTGCTTATAGAGAAGGTTTCAAGGACCTGAGCTAAATATTGGGATGTCTTATAGAAGGGAGATCCCCAACTTGAAGAGAGATAACTTAAAGGCATGGAAAGAACTCATGAGGCTACACTTAGCAACCATTGGAGATTTAGGGCTAATGTATCTAGACACCAAATACATGACACCTACTAGAACTATGACTATTGAAGAAATTGCAAAAAAGAAGAGTCATAACATCATGATGATTTATATTGCTTCATCTCTCAGCTATGCCAAATATGATTAGGTCAAAGATTTTTGAATTTCTTATGAAATGTGGATCAAGCTAAAAATCATCCATGGAGGAGATGATAATGTAAGATGAGCTAAAGCTAAAAGTCTTGGAGGAAAAATTGATCAAATAAATTTGAGAGAAGATGAGAACATTACAAAGTATAGTGACAGGATCAAAGCTAGTGTTTTTGCTATCAAAGATTCAGGAGGAAAGATTGAAGATGAAACAATGGCAAGTAAGTTTCTTAGAACACTTCTTCCTATATATGCAATTAGAGTGTCAAAAATTCAAGAAATGAGATGCAATCCAAAGAATGATATAACACTAGATGAAATAGTTGGAAGATTGACAACATTTGAGCTAGATAACTATGATAATTATGTTATTAGTTCTAGCAATTTGGAGTCTGCATTTGAAGGCAAGTTGTCACCCAAGAAGAAAGCCAAAAAGTCAAAAGCCAAACAATCTAAAAGTGAAGAGAAAGCTAGTTTTGACAGTGATCTTGAAACTATTGAGGCATTACTTGCAAGAAGTTATCCCAAAGGCAAAGGAAAGTACAAAGGTAAAATCCCCTTGAGCTATTTCTCTTGTGAAGAAGTTGGACACATTGCTGCAAGATTTCCAAACAAAGAAGACAAAGATCAAAAGAAGCACAACAAGTACAAATGCAAGAAGGATTTCAAGATCTACAAAGACTACAAGGAAAAAGGTACACAATTTTTTTTTATGGCTAAAGATTCAGATGGTAGTGAAGATGATGAAATGTTATATATTGCTATAAAAGATGAATTTGATGATGAAGGAGATAAAATGGCACTTATCTCTCATGTTAGCAAAAATGACACATGGATTATTGATGGTGGTTGTTCACATCACTGGTGACAAAATTTTTTTTGAACGTATGGAATATTATGATGGTGGATGTGTGAGATTTGGAAACAATGAACCATGCCACATAAAGGGAAAAGGTTGTATATCAATAATTGATGAACTTAGATGTGATATGCTTACTAGGTTGAAGGACTAAAGAATAATCTACTGAGTGTGGCATAGTTGAATAAAAATGGATTCAAGGTAGAATCCATGAATGAGAAGGAAGAATTTCTAGATGGAAAAGGAAATTTGGTTGGGATTGGAAAACAAACAAAATGTAACCTATTCTACCTAGATCTTAGTAAAAGTTCATATTTTATTGCTCAAATAGAAGAAAGTTGGTTATGGCATAAAAAGCTATATCATGTGAACTTTGATAATTTGATGAAGATAAGAAAGAACAAAAGAGTGAGAGGTATTCCTAGTTTGATGAAATATGATATGGGACTATGTAAAAAATGTCAAATTAGTAAGATGGGCAAGACAAGTTTCAAAAGAAAAAAACTATCATTCTGATGAAGTCTTGGAGCTAGTTCATATAGACATATGTGGGCCTATTAGAATAGAGAGTTATAGTGGAGATAAGTATTTTATTCTTTTTGTTGATGATTATTCTAGAATGATGACTATAATGTATAAAAAAAAAGTATGAAACATTTCAAAAATTTAAATGGTATCTGACAAGAGCAGAGAAAGAAATTGGAAACAAGGCGAAGTGTTTGATATCAGCCAGAGGTGGTGAATTAATTTCAAATGAATTCAATGAATTCTGTATTGAAAGAGGAATTAAAAGACAATATTTAGCTCCTAGTACACCACAACAAAATGGCATAGCTAAAAGAAGGAACAAATCCATCATGGATTGTGCAAGAACTTTAATGATAGAAAAGAGTGTTGCAATAAAAAACTAGAAGGAAGCAATTAGTGTTGTAGTACATATTTTGAATGGAGTACAACTATAGAAAGACTTAAATTAAACTCCTTATGAACTATGGTATGGCTACAAACCTAATATAAGTTACTTGAAAGTATTTGGTAGCAAATATTATATCTTAAAGGAATCTAGGAAAGGTAAATTTTATGTCAAAGGGGATGAAAAAATATTTCTAGGATACTCCCATAGAAGAAAACTATATAAATGTTTGAATTTATTGAATCATTAGATCATAGAAAGTGCACATGTTAGAATTGATGAGTATGCAAAAAAGGGTGAAGAAGAAAGCAACAAAAAACTTGAGGATTGTAAGGAAACTCAGGTGTGGAAACAACTTCCTACACTAATCTCTTAAGAGAAGTATGGTGCAAATCCTATTAAAATATTTACACTTAAAAATTCAATATCATATAAATAACAATATTTCAGCCAAGAAAGCATAAAGAAAATAGACAGAGAAAGAAACACATAACACAAAGATTTGTCGGTGGGGAAAAACCTTTTGGTAAAACAACCCCACCCCTCTAGAACCTACAGAATGTATTATCTTCAACACAAAGTTACAATACACTTGCAATGCAAGTTCAATAATGACAACAGAAGACTCCAGTAGCAACTCACAGTACCAACAATACACTTTTTTGCATCCACCTCTTCACAATCTTAAAAATGCTTATAACATGCACTTCACTTTTAGGGCTACTCCCAAAGATAACTATATTAGGGTAGAGTGTATAGTACTCAAATTTATCAGTTGCCACATGTCTTCACCTATCATTGAATCTTCCTAACATAGCTCTTACGTGTCATAGGAATCCTTCATAACCATTTTAGTGATGATCTCCTTATACACAATTCAGGATGCCGACACATCAACATTATTTGCAAGAAATACATTTTACAAAACAAATAATAAGAAAAAGAATTATCCAAGGTTGAGACACCTTATTCCTAATAAGGATTACAAAATTTTTCTCTACTATGAACTTGATACATTGCCAAATATAATTGGAAGTCATCAGACTTCACCTTCCAAGTCCTCAAAATCTACAAAGACTATCGAGTTACAACCAGTGTCACCCAAGTCACAACCTAAAGGACTCGAGTCACAGTTACAAGCTACTAAGATATTTTGAGAAGAAACCAAGTCTAATGGCCCTGAGTCACAGATAGTGGGACTCAAGCTTGATATGGAAGATCATGGAGAGGTTACCCAAACAAATTTTAAATCCAAAGTACCTATGTTAGCAAGATATGTTAGAAGGCACATAATTTGAACCTAGATTAGTGAAAGATTATTTGAATAATGAATGTTGGATTAAAGCTATGAATGAAGAAATAAAATAGATAAAGAGAATAAGACTTGGACTCTTTTTCCTAGACCCAAGGATAAAAATGTAATTGGCACAAAGTGGGTTTTTCAAAATAACTTGAATGAAGATGGAGAAGTTTCTATTGGTGTAAATAAATATTTACTTATTACCTTACTTAGGTTAATGCATTATTTAATTATTTTGCATTATTTTATTATTTTTATTTGTCAGACACTTAGGAGTTTGCGCACCTTTTTTGAGTTGTCATGTTGACAACATAGGAGTATGCAACTCTATTTTAGCACATGGTGTCTACAACACTGATTTGTGTGTCACACCCTTGTAGGCTTATCCTCTCATCACCACACTTACTTATGTTCTTAATGGAGGATAACCCATATCTGGTAGACATATGCTTGGTTGTATGACACATCATGGTGCTGATTTTTGTTGACATCACATTTTCCATAAAGTTAAAATTGATGATTGTTTGACCGTCATAATAGGACATTTTACAACTATAATGATAGCCATTTGACCATCAAATTTAGAATCTCAGTTCTGCGCTAGACCCCTCTCTAGATTGTTTTTTTAGTTTGGCAACCTGACTTTGCGAGCCCATATCTCAGACACCTGGGCTCCAATTTAGGTGCAATTTTTTTTGAAATTAGGTAAAATTTCCTAAATTTTCTAGTGGTGGTGTTTTTTTCTAGTTTTGATAAACAAATTTTGCAAAAATTTCATTTTTTGGTGATTGTACCTGTATAATCTTACATTTTGCAACTTCAAAAGCTTCGTACGGGCACATCTGGTCACTTTTTCATGTTCTATTTTTTTTTTAAAGTGTGTATTTTTTCATCTACTTTTTAGATATGAAGTCATATTTTAGGGTTGTGTGGACCAATTTCTCACTTTCAGAATTAGGCCTTTCTTGACATTGTAAAGCTTTGATTCTTTTTTAGAATTGTTGTAAATCTAAGCTACAGTGCTTAAGTGACAGATTTCAGCCTCATAAGGTAGTTGTAAAAGCAAAACCAAAAAGTCCACTTTGTTCATTTTTGACAAGTGGCCCATTGTAAACACACTACTTATAAAGTGCCAACAACATCTTTTTTGGGGGGGTCTTTTGATTGAGTGAAAAGGGGGGGGGGGGGTGTACTATGTTTCTTGTGTCTCTTTATTGTGCCATTTTTATTTCTGCATCATGGGTTTTAAATGTCCTCCTCTAACTTCACACAACTATTCTACATGGAAAGATATTGCATGGAGTAGATTAATGGAAAAATGATATAGTCTATATGTTGATGGTACAATTACCAAACCTACTAATGCTAAATAACTCATTGATTGGAAAAGACAAGACCAACAGGATTTAGGAGTAATCAAGAGTTGTGTACATGGGGATGTTCTCTTTCACATTAAAAATTGTTCAAAATCTAAAGAAGCTTGGGATAAACTTGAACAACTGTATGGTAAAGTGGATGAAGAAAAGGGATTTTAGATTGAGGATGATCTACTTCTCTTGGATCCTAAGAATGATGACACAATTCAGGATTATATCATTAAAGTCAATGAGTATAGGGCACTTCTTAAAGATTGTGGAAATCCCATGAAGGATGACAGGTTGATTCGTCACATCCTGAAAAGGCTACCTTCTAAGTACGCCAACCTTGTTTTGAGTTTTAATACTCATAGGTTAACCATGGGATCTGCTTACCAGAAGCCTTCCTTTGATGGATTTGCAGACATGTTGATTGTTGAACAATCTCAATTGGTGGATTTTGGACTTCTCAAGTCATCAAAGACCAAAGCCTTGGTGGCTAATGATGATCACAAATCAAGTCAAGGGGGGAAAAATAACAATAACAAGAAGCAGTGGAAGTAGAAAACACAATTTGAGACACAACAATCCTCCTCTCTACAAGGTGTTTCTTCTCCAAACAAGAATTGATGTAATCAAAAGAAGGAAAAACTCTTTTGTGCATACTGCAAAAAGCCAAATCATGACAAGCATCATTGCAAGACAAAAAGAATCGATGAGTTAGAAAACCTACTCAAGAAGAACAAGATTCAAGTGCCAGGTACTTCTAAGGATTCAACTCCAACCTCTTCAAAAGGTAAAGGTCAAGCACTTATGGAAAACACAAGTTCTTCAGAATGGATACTTGACTCAGGTGCTTCTTACCACATGGGTTCTTCAAAGGAAGACTTTTCTTCATTGAAGTAGTCAAAGGTACCACACATCTTCGTGGGAGATGATACTAAGATGGAAGTTGAAGGGAAAGGACATGTGGAAATGGAAAATGGGGAATTCAAAGATGTTCTCTATGTTCCAAATCTAAGCTCCAATCTCTTATCAGTTTACCAAATCACTCACCTTGGAGATGGTCATAAGGTTTAGTTCCTTCTAGATTTAGTGATGGTAAGAAGTCTTAAAAATGATTCATTGGTAGCAGTGGGGAAAGTCAATGATTACAAGAGTTTATACTCCTTCTCCCACTTTGTGTCTAAGAGTCCTTCCCAAGACTTGTTAACTCACTTTACATCATAAATCAACTTATGGCATGAGCGGTTTGGTCACCTTGACTTCCACTCTCTTCAACAACTTTTCTCCAAACACATGGTCAAAGGTCTAACTAATATCAACTTTTCTAAGGGAGAGTGTTCATCTTCTTCAGTGGATATGAATCTCAAGGAGAAGTATGATAAAGGGAAGTCTTCTCGAGCTCCAGTTGTTCTTCAGCTAGTTCAGATGGTATTAGCAGGACCCTTTGCAGCAACTTTAGTCAGCTAAGGCCACTACATACGCACATTTGTTGATGACTTTTTGAGATTCACTTGGGTCTTCTTCCTTCATCACAAGAATGAATTGGTTCATAAGCTTCAAGACTTCAAGACTCATGTTGGGCACAAGTTGAGGAAAGCCATCAAAGTACTAAGGGTGGACAATGAGAATAGCTATGTTGACAGAAGAACTTTTGCAAAATTGAGGGGATTGATCTTCAGAACTCACCAGCATTCAGTTTGCACAAGACAGATGTTGTAGCTATGAGGATTAGGACTCTCAAGATCACAGAAAGTTACATGATTAAGGCCAAGTCTCTTGATCCTACATTAGAAGTTGAAGCCATTAGCAATGCTACTCACATACTTAACAAGTCTCCTCATCCATCCTTAGATGGAAAGACTCTTTTTGAGGCATGGTGCAGCAGAAAACTATTTGTGAGTCACCTTAGAGTCTTTGGTTGTCCAGCATGGGCAAATATTTCTTCCAAGAGTTGCAAGGCACTGACACCTAGGCCTTGTACCTTCATTGGTTATGAAGACAATGGGAAGGCTTATAGACTTATGGATCTAGAGACTCGTGAGATTTTTATGGAGAAGGATGTTCACTTTGAGGAGATTTTACCAAGCTTATTCTCTCCTCCTCTCTGTAAATCATACATAATGGAAACTGATAGTGACACCAACAATAGTGCTTCAACAGGTTCAAACACGTGGGGTTCTATCAACAGTTGTAGTGAGAGGTCACATCAGTCTAGTCCACATGCTTACATTGCCATAGTGAAAGGTCCATCATAGCATGGTACATCTCATCTTCTAGCTCTAGCTTCACTTGACTTGGGAGACAGACTTGAGGACTTACATCTTCTCATTGATGATGATTCTTCTATAGTTATTGTGAGGGCTCACTCTAACCCTCATGTCCATTCTCTACATGATCAATCCTTCCAGGTTGGTTTGATAGTGGATCCTTATGAACAATAATTAGTGGAGGTCTCTTTGTCAGTTGAGGAGATAGATGGTTCAGTGGAACAGGTTCAACAGACATCCTTGACCGATCTGCATTCATTCTTTTCAACATAGTTGGAAGAGGTGAACATCAACATCACTATAGGGATACTTGAGTAGGTTTTAGGGCCACCATTCATCTTCAGGACTGTACCTTTGGCATTGTTTCTTCCTAAAGGGAGGAACACCATTTTGCATTCTTGGACCAGCTTCTTCATCGGAGTGGCTTTCACTTGCTGGCATTCTTCTTTTGGGGGGGGGAGTCTATTCTGTCTCTCTTCCTTCTCTTATTCTCTTATATATATAGTGGATGTATGTCATAATGGGGGGGGTCTTGATTACTCCATCCATCGATGTATCCATATTTATCTCTCTTTTTGGGGGAGGCTTTTTACCATGAGGTTTTCCCTCTTTCCTCGTTTTATGAGAGATTTGCATTTTTATTATGTACATGGGTACCTAACATGGCCTAATAGTTGAGACCCATTATGTGTCTTCATCCTAGTTCGTAAGCTTAAGGGCATTCCCCTAAGTTGCACTTGAGGGGGGGTGTTGGTGTAAATGAGTATTTACTTATTACACTTACTTAGGTTAATGCATTATTTTATTATTTTTATTTTTGAGACACTTAGGAGTTTGCGCACCTTTTTGAGTTGTCATGTTGACAACACAAGAGTACACAACTCTATTTTAGCACATGGTTTCTAGAACACTAATTTGTGTGTCACACCCTTGTAAGCTTATCCTCTCATCATCGCACTTACTTCCATGCTTAATGGAGGATAACCCATATCTGGTGGACATGTGCTTGGTTGTAGGACACATCATGGTGTTGATTACAAGGCATTCTAGATGTATCTTAGAGGCCTTTATATACGAGCACTCCTACTGTACTTTTACATTACATTGCATGAATTATGGCATATTGAATACAATGTCATTCTGATCATAGTCTCTCTCTCTCTTTGGTCTACTGTGTGCTTGTGTTTGAGTTCTTAGTTCTTGGGTGAATTTTGCCCTTAGGAAAATTCTTACAGTTTCCAAGAACAAAGCAAGGTTAGTATGCAAAGGTTATTCTCAAGAAGAAGGTATTGACTATGGTGAAACATTTTCTCCTATTGCTAGATTAGAAGGTGTTAGAAATTTACTTGTTTATTTTTCTCATAAAGGATTTAATGTTTATCAAATGAATGTAAAGTCTATGTTTTTGAATGGTATTCTTGAAAAAGAAGTTAACATAGAACAACTTGGAGGCTTTGTGTATCCTAGCAAAAGGGATATGGTCTATAAATTACACAAAACATTGTATGGTCTCAAGAAAACTGCCAAAGCTTGGTATGAAAGACTTCATAAATACTTCATAAATATTGGTTTTCAAAGAACAAATGATAACAATAGCTTGTATATCAAAGAAAGACTAGGCAAGAAGATTGTGTTGGCTGAAATCTTTTTGGATGACAATTTATTTGTAGGAAATGATGATTTATGCAAGGCTTTTTTAGAAGAGATGATTAAAGAATTTGATATGTCTATGTTTGGAGAGATAAAATTCTTTGTTGGATTGAAAATTCAATAGAAGAAAGATGGTATCTACATTACTCAATCCAAATATATCAAGGAGATACTAAAGAAGTTTGGAATGGAAGATTCAAGATTAGTTGGAACACCAATGTGTACTAGACATAAGCTTTCAAAAAATGATGATTCCAAAGAGGTAGATCAAACCACATATAGATCAATGATTAGAAAATTGCAATATGTAGTGCACACAAGGCCTGATATTGCACTAGTAGTTGGTATGGTGGCAAAATTCTTAGAAAGTCCCAAAGAAATCACATGATGGAAGTCAAGAGAATCATGAGGTATCTGAAAAGTACTAAACACTATGGATTATGGTACAAAAAAGGAAGTAATCTAGATTTGAAAGCATTCAAAAATGCTGATTGGGAAAGTAGTGTTGATGACAGGAAGAGCACCAGTGGTGGAGCATTCTTTCTTGTTAAAACACTAGTGTATTGGGCAAGAAAGAAGAAAAATTGTATTTCTTATTCTACAATAGAGGCAATATGTGGTAGAAATAGTTAATTGTTCCAATGTTGTTTGGTTCAAGAAAATATTGGTAGGTATGAAGATAGAAATCAAGGATCTAGTGGTTATATTCTATGATAACACTAGTGCAATTAATATATCAAAGAATCTTGTGATGCATACCAAAACCAAACACATTGCTATAAAATATCATTTTCTAAGAGAATTGGTACAGGATAAAGTTTAAGAGAATTGGTATAGGATAAAAAGGTAAGATTGGAATATATGAATACTAATGAACAAATTGCAAACATAATCACTAAGCCATTACCTAAAGATACATTTTTGTATCTAAGAGGTAAGTTAGGGGCCATTCTACTATCTGAAGCTCATTAAGTAAAGTTTAGTGATGCATCAACTAGAACATGTTCAAGATCAATCAATTGATGTGGTATTGAGAAGGGTATGAGATGTCAAAGAGGGAGACTTTACCATAATATCATAGAAATTTTCTAAAGAGGTAGAGTATACATTTCACAGAAATTAAGTTTGAAGAGGTAGAGCTTGCAGACGAAGGGTAAAACGGAAGGCAGAAAGACTTCACATTGATAGAGGGAGCTCTCATGAATGAGAATCAAAATGAAACTAAGGATATGGTCCTTACTTTATTCTTTTTCTAAAATTTCATTATATAATGACATGTTGTGTTGCCATCAATGCCAAAGACAAAAATTGTTGAAAATAATTGGTTAATTATGTATTGTCTTTGATGTTACACAAAATTTCATATCATTGTCAGTCAATGTATGTTGAGCTCACTCGACATTGAAGATAGTTTCTTGTGTCTACCAAGCATTCAAGATTTTTTCTGGTTCAAAGGAGAGTATCTACCGAGTTCACTCAGGCAACAAAGAGAAGTTCACAGAAGATTGAATGTTAATTGAGCTCACTGGGTTACCAAAGGAACTTTGTGGAAATGTAGTGTTAACCAAATTCACTTGGTTAACACAAGAAAATCATTTCTGAGTTAGTGTCTATTCAGTAGGCTTGGCTAATGAAGGATTTTTTTTTTTTGAAATATTGAGTTCAATAGTTTGGTTTGATGATTCTAGCCAATTAAGGAGATCAATATTAAGTATTCTAAGTTGTATTCAAGCCAACTTGACAATATGTATGATATAAATATAAGGTGAATTTGAGGATTGAATGTGTGTGCAAAGGAATATAGAAGATTTGAAGATTCTTAGAGGAAGTGAATTAGAAGGATAAAAATAATATCCTTGTTGAGTTACAAAGATACATTTGATCATAAAGGATCAAGTATACAATGTAGAAGTGAGAATTGTAATCAAAAATTCAGTTGCATAAGAAGTTAGGTCATCTCATTATTACTCTCTAACCATTATAGTAGTGATCTAAATCTCTTAATAGAGTTGGCTTAACAACTATTTGTAAATCCTCTAACAAGGCCACACCTAATAGGGTGATTAAATCCTCTAATAGGGTCACACCTAACAATGTGTTTTGTAACCTTTAATAGGGTTATCTCCTAATAGGGCTCACTTTAGAAGAGTGAAAATTAGTAACTAGTTGCAATTGGTGGTTTTTCCAAAATTAGGTTTCTATGTTAAATCTTAATGTCACTTGTGTTCATGCTATTATTTTAAATATATAAATGCAACTAAGTTAAGTAAGGTTAATCATTGATAATATCTTAGGATTTACATGTTAAGTATTTTTTGAGTTACAATTTTTATTTCAATGCTTACCAAGTTACAACAATTGCTAGTGCAAACTGAGTGCTTGTGTGTTTGCTAAGCATCAGTATTTTCAATGAAGCTTGTGTTCTATGTTGACATCTAAGGGATTTGGGATTTATTTTGGTGGTAAATGATTCACCCCTCCCCTCTCAATTACCCCTCTTATATTTCCAACATAGGTTATGCAATTGCATTTGAAGAATGCAAAGGAGTTAGTCCATGTTGATCCAAACTTGTCACTTGTTGATAACCTAGTAGATCTTGTTGGAAATACAATAGGAAAGGTAAAATTCTAGCGAGGGGGGGGGGGGGGGGTATTGAATTAGTAGTTTTAACTTGGACCCATAAAATTTTCACCACACATCTATCTCTAACATTCAATAAGTAAACTGAAATAACATGTAAAGCATATACATCTAAATTAGGTAAGCATGAAAGCATTCACACACATAACACCATATATGATTACCCAGAAACCCTCCAAGTGAGAAGGTAAAATTGGGGTGGGGATGACACCCATAAATCTTCACTACTACATTAATAAAGTGTATCTAGTGAAGGTTACAATGTATTGATTATGTTTCATGTTCTACCCTATGAAAGGTCTACCATGTTAAAGGCTTACAAAGATTGTTAGCTCTCACCTTGTTAGAGGATATCAAAACCCTATTAGAATTGTGCCTTGTTAAAGGACTTTAACTCACAATTAAGTAAGTGCCCTATTAAAGGATTTCATATAGCCTATTAGGACTACTCTATTAAGAGATTTTGAATGAAATCACCTGTTAGAATGTCTCAGCTTTGATCCTATGGTTAGAACTTGTTTTCCTAATAATAGATCATCTCTAAACATTTGTCTTCTTGATCCTTCTCAATCAGATTTCTCTATGATTTATACTTTTCTCTATACTTTTTTCTGCTCTGACTGATTCTGTAATTCTATCTCACTTCATAACTTCTAAGCCACCATGAATTCTCTATTTGTGCATACAAGCTTCTCTCTTCACTCCTTCAATTCCTTACACACTCATTGATTAAGAGTTTATGGTTTCATCCTCTTTAAGAAGACTTAGTGACTTAGGGTTAGGTATGATTCTATAGCTAAGATTCATCCATTTTGCTACTTAATCATTCCCATTTTCTGATTGGTTGCATGTATTTTCATAGGGAATCCAACTTGAGATTCATCCTTATCTCCATTATATCAAAATTCAATCTTAAGTCATCTCAGAAATGGTTTACATAGTTGTTTGTACCATTATAAACAAATATGTCAAAACTTTGTCACTCAGCATCTAAAGTCTCTAATTCTCAACATGAACTAATCTTTCTATTGTGACTTGGCATCTACATTGCTTGGCATCCACTATTTACTCATCTCCTAAGTCACTCAACATATACTCTTTGCTTGACACTTGAGTGAGTTAGCACATGAGTGGCTCAACACTCACTATGACTTGGCTTGGTCTATGATTTTCTCAACATATGTTACTTGTTCGACATGAACTAAGTATGTAACTTAAGTGTGTTAACACTCACTTGTCAAAACCAATCTAATATCCAAAATTTCCCCTTTTAACATGAGTGTCAAAACACTTGAGTATACATTACCGTCCTTAATCTTATGAGCATATTAATATATCTCAACTCGGCTTATATACAAAACTTCAAAAAAATTTAAAATTTTGCAATAACGTAGATACCTTAAAATTTGATAACTCCCCTTGAGTTGATATGTCTATTTTGTATCTAAAATTGGGAACTCCTATTGAGTAAATGTGTCTCTGCTAATACATTTTGACTTCAATGCACTATTTTGCTGATATTCTTTCATTTGATACTTCTATTGATACTCTTGCATATGATATTTCCTTGTATTCTCTTATTCTCCCAAAAGTAATATATATCTCCCATTCTCTTATTTCATTCTCCCCCTTTGCTTTATTCTTATACTCCCCCAAAAATATATATCTCCCCCCTTTTCACACTTATGTCAATGGGCTATACACTGATTGTGTGTTTGTCCACAAAATATTTTTGGACATCCAATATCATTTTAAGAGATGCATCCCAGTTCTCACATGCTACATCCAATGACTTGATTTAGATTGCAAGCTCAACAACAAGGTGAACAAGACCATCTAAGGTAGAAAGATTGGAGTCTTTCTTTAGTAGGGTTTCAACATAGCCTAGCTCCTTGTGCATTATTTCCATATGCGGGGTGAGGGTTGATTGAATACTAGTTAGTTTGGCCCTTACGTTGGCATTACCTGCTATCAATATAGCTAATTGACTCTTTTTTTGAAGCAATGTCTTGAAATGCTTCTCACACAGAGCTAGATTTATTGGTAGTCTTGCACCTGATGTAAAAATTTGGCTTTCCAGACTCAGAATGTGACTTCTAGTCTCTTAGGTGAAGAGTGTTTGATTGCATAATTTTGTGTATAATGAGAATATGTTCTCAAGTATCTTCTTCACATCCTCAACCTTAGTTGCCAATGCAACTTGAGTTAGTGCTATATCACTAGATATTTTCTCATTTACTTTGTTTTGGAACTTCTTTTCTGACCATTCAAGTAATTTGGCATTTGTATGTAGGTCTTCATTAGTGACCTTCTCCACTATATTTTTTAGTTAATCCATTAGTAGCTTGGTCTCATCTAGAGTTGGTAGACTAAATGCATCTAAAAAGATTTCTTTGATGTCATAAAGTGCTTGCTTCTGCATGTGCTCCCTTCTAAGCATTTCTTGATGCTTTTTCCTTGCTAGGGTTGTTACAATATGCCCATTTGCTCTATTGTCATGGTATCAAAATAAAATTTTGGTAAAATTATCTCTTCATCAAGGCTCACATCTCTATATTGAATTACTTCTTTAGCCTTTGATGAACTAGGGCTTGGCACTAAGATTTGCAATAAAGTAGCTTTTGTGCTTAGCTTCTAAAGAGTATGACTTCATGGAGTACTAGATATTGTTAAGGTTACAAGGGCTTGGAAGGTAGTTTTCTCCTTCAATTGTGGTGTCATCTCACTCTCTTTAGGCTTTCCCTATTCTACCAAAATGACCTAACTTGCATCGTGTCCTTGTGTAGTAGGTGTAGATAAGTCTATTTGACATGTTTCTATAGTAGCAACTTGAGCTTCCACTATGCTCTTTTCTATAATATCAATTTTGGAAATTTTATCAATCTTATTTGATATGACTTTTGGTATCTTTACCAAAGGTTGTACATTAGTGATTAGAGGGATGATAGAAGGTGGTTCTTTTGGATTCACCTTTTTCCTTGCAACATTAGTCACTGATTTCTGTAACTCATCCACACTAACCAAAATAGGATTGTCACAAATTTTGGCCTGCAGTGTAGACTGATTCAATATCTTCTTCAAATCATCTTTAGTAAGGGGATTGATGTTTTGAGTTGATAGATCAGAAACATCTTTGATAGTTATTATTTCAATAGTCTCACTTGTGACATATAGAGGTATGACATTCAACAATTTTGTGTCTTGTACACTCTATTCTTTTGGTTGCTCAGGCTCAGCTATTGCCTTGTCATCTTCTTGCATTTTTGTTCCTGTTAGATTGTGGTGACTAATCAGGAAAGTATTGTACAAACTTCAAAAAAAAAATTGGTATTGTTTGCCATTCATAGATTCGCGACTAAAGTTATGGCTAATTATGGCCGACATGTTATAACCCTAAAGTGGTTTAATACTTGTATAAAAGGGTTTAGGCTTGGGTATTTTCATTATGTTGTGATGAAAAATTGCTTCTTATGGCAGTATTGAGATGTAAGGGATTACAAATTGTAATCAAGTTGTAATTATTGGAAGCAGTATTGAGCTGTAAGGGATTACAAATTGTAATCAAGTTGTAATTATTGGATTGTAATAAGATTGGACTTGTCATTTGGTGGACATAGCCCAGGGATTGGGTGAACCACGTTAAATCTTGGTGCCTTGTGTTCATTTCTGTGTTATCTATTATTTTTTGTTATTGGTTATATTTGCATGTAGTTTTTATTTCTATCCGTGGTTTATCCTAACAGTTCCACCTCTAACTATGTCATTTTTGTCATGATATCCTTCATCATCCTTTACTTCAATGGTTTTTTCTTTCCTTCCTTTACTATTGTCAACCCATAAGTAAGTTTCCACATCTGAGTGGTCTTCTTGACAACATCCTTAATGTTGTTTTGCAAAATGTTGAAGGCTCTATAATTAGGTACAAATGTAATTGCATACTTCTTCATAGCCTTAGTAATTTGTTCCCTTTTTAATTCTAGCATCACTTGGGCTAGAGATATTTCTCTTAGTTTTTTCTCCAAGTTTAGGCAATAGTGCCAATTTTTCTCAACTCTGTCATATAGACTCTTAGGTATTGAGTTGGCAATCTCTAGTGGAGTTGTCTTGAATTTTTCCATCATGGAATATATTCCCTCCTCCACTTAAATTTTCTCTTCTTTACCCAATCTATCAAAATCAACATGACCAAATCATTATATGTCTACACTATTTCTAATATTTTCACATAAATTATCAAGATCTAAAAGAGGATTATGACTCACCACCTTAAATTGACTATTTTCATCTAATTTTGTTTTCTCTTCATTTGTCTTTTCTTGTGTCACATACTTTCTTCTTGTTCTCTTTTTCTCTTGGCCTCCTTGTTCGGTTTGTTTTGTCTTTTCCATGTCCTTTTATGTAGTTGTATGTGTGTTTTCTCTTGTCACAAGTGTAGTAGATTGAGCTTGGCTTGGTTTATCAATATTCTTAGACCTTTCCATGTTTGTGCCTTGGCCTTCCTCTTCTTTGGCTTGGTAGGAGTAGGCGCTTCCTTGGCTTCTTCTCCCTTGGCACCTTTAGCCTCCTCCTCTTCTTGATCTTTTCCCATGCCTTGTGTCAAAGCTAGGGGTGCTTATGCTTGGGTTTCTTCTTCCTCTTCATCCTCTTCTTCTTCTTCTTCATTGGTGCCCTCTCTAAAATTAGCTTTCAACTTCTTTACTATCTTCTCCTTTTTCATCAAAGTTGAAGTAGTCTTCAATTCCATGGCAATTTTGGACTTTACCATCTCATAGTTTCCAAGCACCTTTGCACTTTTATCTACCTCTTCTAATGGTAAGGTTGTGATGGCTGTAGAGGGCTCATCCACATTTATTTCATAACCAAGTGGCCTCAACCATCTTACTCTTGGTGTAGCAGCTTGTACAACTGTATTGTTAGAATCCACAAGAAAACATACATCATTATAGTGTTTCTCACCTAAGGATGCTGGTATTCTTAATCTTTAATTCATTGACTTCTTGAAGTCTTCAAAATAGCTTGTCATTAGAAATTCACAATTCTCTCCTAGCTGCTCAATATACTCACCAATCTACACTGCTATTGATTTATTGGTTTTCCATCCCATAGAACCAAATGTTGGGAACGTGTTTTACACATAAAATAATATACAAATCAAAATTGAACCAAATTTTCACTGTGCACTCTTAGTTTTCCTGATTGCTCCAATGTTCTCTATCAATTGTTGTAATTGTAGTTTAGCTATATTATATGTATGATCTTTCTTTACAATCTTATATTCCACATCCAAAGCTATATAGGGCACATTGATTAATCTACTGGATTGATAGAACTTGTGTGATATTACCCTTATAGAAAAATTAGTAAGAGGATCAGTAATTATATCTATTGTCATACCCCTTTTGTTCTAGACAACTTGAGTGTTCTTCTCAATCACTTCCTTAGAATCACTTCTCAGTCTCATAGGCTGATCTAGGATTGGGTAACTAGTAACCCTATGGATTATTCTCTTATTTATTTTAATAGTTCCATTGTCCAGCCATGATGAACTATCATGGATTTGGCTGAGCAGTATCCTAATCCACTCTATCTTGAATACATTTGGAAAATCTAGGGCTCATGTTAATCCCTTTCTCTCAATGATTTGTAACTCTTCCTTCCAAACACCATTATCAGCAATTATGTTATGTGCCTTCCTAATCTCCATGTCACCAATGCTACCAATCTTACACGTATAGCATTTCCTTACATCTTAATGCATGATTATTATATTTGACATAATCATCGATAATGCACCAGAAGTGTCTTTCTTATATGCAATGTTAGGAATGGCTTTGAAAATAGGATGCTTGACCTCCTTACTTACTAAATGAAGATTCAAAACTTCCTTTCCTTCTACATTCTTTGAAATGGACACCATAATGAGAAACTAGGGTTTACAAAATTTTTAACCACGTAGCTCAACTCTTGATAAATACCTTGTGAAATCTGACAAATTGATATAGAATCACTGCTTAGATCTTTTTGCAAATGCTTGGATGGATTTCTAGATTTCCTTCTACTTTGCTCACTCTTTCTCAAAATTTAAATGATCAAAAATGAGCTAAAATTGATAAAATATCCTTTGAAAACCTTGTAATTAATGTTGAGTTCTTACACAGTTACAAGCTCGACATCAACTAATTTTAGGCCCACTTAGCATCCATTGACATTTCCATCATTTAGCAACCACTTTGAGCTTGACATCAACTAGCTAGACTACTAGCTTAGCATCTTACAACTTTACTTAACACACATAGGAAATATTTTATACTTGGCAACAACATGAAAAACTCAAGGATTTATCTTGAATTCCTAACAACATCTTGCATATTTATTCTTGCTAATGTAGTCCTTTTGATACTAGCTTCCTTTGGAATTTATGTATGATATAATTTTTAAATATCAGCCCCACATACCTTTTGATTTCCTAGTTTGATGAGGTGTTATCACCTAACCCATTGGGTGAAGTGATCCCATCTCCATTTGATGTGCTGCAATCATCCTTCTTTTTCCATTTTTTATTCATCTCATCTATGATGTGTTCAACATTTTCCTTGCCTTTGCCTTTATCAAATTCACAACTTGGTGCCTTTGACCTAGTTGGACAATATCTACTAATGTGACTAGTCTTCAAACAGCTGAAACATGTGGTTTGACTTAACCACCTTTAATAGTTACTACTAAAGTGTTTCCTAATACAATTATCAGTAACATGTCCATATTCTTGACAATAATGATAGCTATATCTTGTATTATAATCCCAGTTATAAGAGTTTTCATTGTTCCTTACCTTTGTTTGCCTATTTGATGACCACATGGATTTTGATTTGGATTCAAAAGCTCTATGTCCATACTTCTAATAGTTATAGCAATATCCTTCAAATCTTTGTGTGTGCATTATCTTGGTTCTGCATTCATGTGCCTGATGAGCTTGCTTGTTGCACTTGTAGCAGTAAACCATGTTCTTAGGTTTGACATTCTAATTTATAGTCTTGCTCCTATACACATTAGTAGTATGTCCTTTCTTAACACAATTATAACAAGTAGGTTTGGAGTTCTTACCCTTTTTTTTCTTTTCTTCTGCACTTTTGGGTGATTTTCCTTCTTCAATGCTTGTGTAACTCAATCCTAATGTATCATTATTGGATCTAGGGGATCTCAATAATTTCTCAAAGAATTTGATGCCTTAATTTGGTTTGTTGAAAATTTTAGCAAATTTATTTTCTCTCTTTAGGTCACTCTACAATTGTTCGTTTTTCAACTTTAATGTAGTTATCTCAATCTCCTTGACATTGAATTCATAGTTGGAATTCATCGTTTGACTTAGAGTATCCAATTGCATGTTGGAGATTTTCGTTAGTTCTAATGATTTCTCTTCTAGTTTGTTGGCAAAAACCTTTTTGGCTTCTTTAATCATGGCTTTTTCTTCCATGGCTTTCTTCTTTTGTTCAACCACTTCACATAGCAATATAGCTTGTGATTCTTGCTCTAATTTGAGCTTTTTGATTTCCTTAGCTTGGACTCTATTATTTTCTATTAGATTTGCAACTATTGCATCAAATTCATTTGAGTCTCCATCTAAAAATAGCTTATTATTGTCTATCTCTTTGTATTGTGTTAATTCTCTATAATGGAAATCTCTTTCCTTCTCTTCAAAGAATTCTTTAAGTCTTCTCTTGCTTGATTTAGTTGATGTAGTATGAGATGTGTTTCAATCTTTGGGTTCTCAATAGTCTTCCCCAACTTGTAGACTTCCATTTCAAGAGCTTTCCTCAAAGCTATAAAGCTTTTCTTTTAGAGAAGAAATCTCTAATACCAATTGTTGGAAATACAATAGGAAAGGTAAGCTTTTGAGGGGGGATGAATCAATAGTTTAAACTTGGATCCATAAAACTTTCACCACACATCTATCTCAAAAATTCAATAAGTAAACTAAAATAACATGTAAGCATTCACACATAACATGAGATATGATTAACTAGAAACCCTCTAAGTGAGAAGGTAAAACTAGGATGGGGATGACACCCACAAATCTTCAATACTGCAATAATAAAGTGTATCCAATGAAGGTTACCATATTTTGATCATGTGTCATGATCTACCCTATGAAAGGTATACCCTATTAAAGGCTTACAAAGACTATTAGGTTTGACCTTGTTAGAGGATTTCAAAACCCTATTAGAAGTGTGCCTTCTCAAAGGACTTTAACTCACAATTAAGTAAGCACCCTATTAAAGGATTTCATATAGCTTGTTAGGACTACTCTATCAAGATATTTTGACTAAAAATACCTATTAGAATGTCTTAGCTTTGATCTTATAGTTAGCACTTGTTTTTCTAATAATAGATCACCTCTAAACACTTGTCTTCTTAATTCTTTTTTATTAGAAGTCTCTATGTTGTATACTTTTCTCTATCCTCTATTCTGCTCTAACTGATTCTGCAATTCAATCTCACTTCATAACTTCTAGCCAACATGAATGCTCTGTTTGTGCATACAAACTTCTTTCTTTGCTCCTTCAATTCCTTACACAGTCATTGATTAAGAGTTTAGGGTTTTTTCCTCCTTAAGAAGACTTAGTGACATAGGGTTAGGTATGAATCTATGGCCGAGATTCATCCATTTTTTTTCTTAATCTTTCCCATTTTCTAATTGGTTACATGTATTTTCATAGGGAATCCAACTTGAGATTCATCCTTATCTCCAAAATATCAAAATTCAATCTTAAGTTAGATAAAAAATGGTTTGCATAGTTGTTTGTGCCATTACAAATAAATATGTCAAAACTATGTCGCTCGGAATTTGAAGTCTTTGATGCTCGACATGTACTAATCTTTCTACTATGATTTAGCACCTACATTTTTTGGTGTCCACTATTTACTTGGCTCTTATGTCACTCAACATATACTATTTTTTTGGCACTTGAGTGACTCAGCACATGAGCGGCTCGACACTCACTATTACTCGACTTGGTCAATGATTGGCTTGGCATATGTTACTTGTTCATCATGAACTAAGTAAGTAACTTAAGTGTATTGACACTCACTTATCAAAACCAATCTGAGATCAACAAATCTTGCATTAAAACTAGAGCTAGAGATTCAAGCTATTAAATTCATAAGGACTAATTCAGATAATACTTTGCGTAGTATTTTGCAAATTCAAAAACCATTTTTGGATAATTTTGGTTTGACCTTCTCACCCCAACAGACATAAGTGACAAAAAATAGGGGGAAATGAGAGGAAAACAAGGGATATATGAGGGTAATAGAGAGGGATAGATTGAGAATTTGCAAGTTTTTGAAATTTTGATGTTTTGAAGTTGTGAACATGTATATACTAAGTGCAGAGTCATGATATGTATAGTGTATACTGAGTCAAGGTATGGATTATACTCTAAAGGGGAGGACATATGTTTCAATTTTTTAATGAACAAATTTTTATGACATAAACCTATTTTTTTTGGAGTAATGTCAAAGGGGTTATTGTTAATCCCTAATTGTATAGTGTATATTGAGTCAAGGTATGGATTATACTCTAATGTGTAGTACATGTGTTTCAATTTTGTAATGAAGAATTTTTATCACAAAAAAACTATTTTGGTTGGAGTAATGTCAAAGGGGGAGATTGTTAATCCCTAATTCATGTTTTCTATTAGTGTCAAACACTTAGTCATTCGCAAGGAAGGATTTTTTTGTCATCACAATGACCAAGTCATCCTAAATAGACTAACATAATTGAAGGCTTGTAAACATTCTAAGTCATGTGTTGACTAGTAGTTACTACCGAGTGAGCTTATGATCACTGAGTACTTTAGTAAATGCTAGGTTTGTCAAGAATAGTAGTTGACACCAAGTGATGCATAGGCCAATATATTCCACTCATGCTAAGAATATTTAAAGCAAAGAAACAACATGCATAAATATTTTATGTCAAGCATCAGCTTGATGTAAGTGCCAAGTAACATGGTTTAACATATTTAGTTGGAATTACAAAAAATCTTATGTTAACCATTTTTATGAAGATGGAAACATGTTTTGAAGATCGAGGAGGTAAAGAAGAAGGTGATTTCATGTTCAAAGGAAGATCATTAGTCCTAAGGTAAGACAGTCCAGCAATAAAAAAAATGCAAGGACTAAGTGCCAAAAGGATTGATCCTAGATCATTGATTTGGATCTAGAAGGGTCACCTAGATATTTACTTAAGGAGTGCCTACAATCTAGTTTGTATGTATGGATGTGTGTATGTGTGTGTGAAGATTCTAATTGCATGCAAATTTTTGGAGGTGAATCAAAGTGTTAAGATAGTAGAGACCGAGCAATGTAGTGAAGAGTTTTGAGCAAGGACAAAGAAGATCTATCACAACAGGATGATGTTATATGGCATAGAGGAGATTTTTTTTATCAAGCATTGAAGTGCTAACTAAAGGATTAGGTACTAAACATTTTAAATGTAAAATTAGGGTTTAAATCTCTTAACAAATCAGCTTTAATAGGCTTATGTAAATCTCCTAACAAAGTACTCAATTGTGATGTAAAATCCTTTAACCAAGGTAGAGCCTAGTAGTTCTTTTATCCTTTAATAGGGTAGACCTCTCAGAGGGTAGATCATCAAAATTGATCAAATCATTGTAGCCTTAACATGGATAACCTTATTGCTATAGTATTGAAGATTTTATGGGTGTTAGCACCACTACACTTTTGCCCTCACCTTGGAGGGTTTCTATGTAACCAAATCTATCTATCAATGTGCTATATGTTTATGAGTTTATATTGTAGTTAGAAGATAAATATTATATTATATTGATGTGAATGGTTACATTGAAATGGGATGAATGTTTAATTGAGAATTTATGTTGTGATATCAAATATGTTTCATGTTTGAAGTGAAATAAGTTTTATAGATCCTGATTCACCATCACCCCCACCACACCCCCCCCTGCGCTATCTCACTTTCCTTTTTATATTTCCAACACATATTATAGTCGAATAGAGAGATATTGTGATTAAAGCATAAGTAGAGAAATAATTCTGCTACTATGACATGTATGATCACAATGAAAGAGACTTTGGATCTAGTACTAGATCATACTAGCCATCTCCCAAGAACAAGAGGCAGATCTACTTTGCCTATGGAGATGATGGGCACATTGCATCACACTACAAATGGTGGATGAATCAGCATAAACAAGTGAGACCATAGAGAAACATGAGGAAGACATGCTATGGATGTAATAAGACAATTCATGTAGTCAAGAACTTTTGGGCAAGGAAAAGGCCCAAACTATGCAACAATGGTGACAAAGGTAAAGGCAAGGCCATTGTTACCAAAAAAGTCAGCAAGAAATCTGCCAAAGTATGGATCAAGAAGAGATCAAAAAACACAGGGGTAAAAATTGGAGAAGCATCAAGTTCACTAGTAAGTGGTGAGTCATCTTGTTGGTGTAAATAAGTATTTACTTATTACACTTACTTAAGGTTTACTTAGGTTAGTGAATTATTTAATTATTTTGCATTATTTTATTATTATTTTAGGTGAGGCACTTAGGAGTTTGTGAACTCTCATTGAGTTATGCAACTCTAATTATGCACATGGTGTCTACAACACAGGAGTATGCATCATTCACTGAGTTGTCATGTTGACAACACAGTTATCCATGTAGACACCTAAAAATCCTTTAAAAAATAAAGTATTTTTATTTTTGAAAAAATCCCTGATGACATCATCATTAATTAATTAATTAATTTTTATGCCATTAAATCCCTTTATCTTAATTAAAAATATTTAATTAAGGAATCCCTCCCAAAAATGTTTAAATCTTATTTAAACATTATTTCCTTATTTATTAATTGTTTAATTAATAAATTGACCAAAAATCCTAAAATAAATAAAAAATTTATTTTTTGCCCAAAACATGGCCAATTTCCTTATGACCAATAACCTCTTCCAAAATCTTCTAATCCTTCTTTAATTTCGATTAAAGGCTAATCCCATCATTTCCTACCCCTAATCCCAACTCAAAATATTTAATTAAGATTAAATATTAATCCTCATGTTTATTAATTTTTTTTTAATAAATATCTCCTCAACCCAAACCCTTGAAATAAATAAAACTTTATTTACTTCCTAAAAATCTAATTTATCCTCATCCTAAGAAGTTCTAGACTCTTCTAGAAAGTCTTCATCCTCATCCTAGGAAATTTTAGACTATTCTAGAAAGTCTTTATCCTCATCCAAAGTCTAGACTCTTCTAGAAGATGTCTTTAAACCTAATCCTAATCCCCTCCTAGCCTTGTCACATTCTCTAAACATGGGTTAAGACTTACTAACCCAAGCCAAAGTTAACAAATATCTCCTCCTTCACCCACCCTCATTAAATGCCATCCACTTGCCTATCCCTAAGCTAATCCTAAACCATCCTAATCCATCTTCTAATCATTTGCACAAGCCTAAACAAGCTTAAAACCTTCCTAATCAAGTCCAAGTCGAAATTTCTCTCATCACCCTCAAAATATCTCAACCATAAAATTTTATGAAGTCCACTAGGTCATAAATGACTCTTACAAGCCCTTTTATTGCTCTTACAAGTCATTATGAGGGTCTTTATGAAGATTTTATCCCTTGAGCCTCATTTGTTGACTCATCCTTCCCCTTTCCTCCATCCTCTCACCATGTGACATGTGTCACTCCTTCATTGGCTATAAGGAAGCACAATCCATGTGCTCTCTTCTCATGCAATCTGAGCCCTCCATGAGCTTTTTCCCATCCTTGCATCTTAGCCCTCAATCCCTCAAGCCTCTTGCCTATAAATTGGATCCTTCCGCTTTGCAAAATAACACAATCCATGAAGTAAAGTTATAATGCTATTTTGAGAGCCAAATCCATACTAAAGCCATCTATCCACACCAAAAATCCACAATCATCCATTGAAGCCTTTGGAAGCATATTGAGCATACATCCTATCCATTTAGATAAAGCCACTCAACAAGAGAGCTTCTCATTGAGAGAGCCCATTAATGGCTCATATTTTCAATTGAGAGCTCATCTTAGTCTATCTTGAAGTTTATGAATTTTGTTTAGTTTGTAGAAGCTTTATTTAAATTTGGTTTCTATTAGCATACTAACATTGCTCATATACATTTTGGCACACCCGGTGGGACCCCGCATGGGTCATCTTCATTAGCTTTTTTAGTCAAGTTTTGTAAGTCATTTGCTGATTTTGGCTAATTTTTCTTGTTTTTTTTATTGGTAGGATTGTATAAATTGGTTTTGTAGGTCCACATGAGCATGAAGAAGACAAAGGAACTCATAATCTATCTCATAGTGTTTGCAGATTTTTCAAGCTTATAGGTGGACAAAGAACTTGAAATTCTTCTTCCTCTTCTTGTCTATATTCTTTTTATTCCATCTACTTCTTCTTCTTCTTCTTGTGGGAGATCTTGGCCATTTTTTTTTAAGGAAGCAAAATCACACACACTTCTTTTTAGAGCTTAAAATGAACCCCCAAATCATACTTAAATCCATTGAAAAATTAAAAATTTGTAAAAAAGAAAAAATCTTTTAACAAGTGAAACTAAACCAATCTAATCATTTGCATCCTTGCAACATCAAGGTTTTAGATGCATTCATGCAAAATTAGGAACACTTCATTTTTGGGAATTTAAAAAGAACTTCAAGTTTCCATTTCAAAAGGTTCAAAATCAACACTAAGTGCACACTAAAGTTCTTTTAAAAAATCTCATGAAAACTAAGAGTCCTAAATGGTTGCCAAAAATTGTCCTAAAAGCTTTATTATTTTTTCCAAACAAATGTCTTATTGCAAAATCTTGAATGTTTCTTAGGTTTTTCATGCATCAAAACAATCTAGGAATATCATTTTTGGGCTTAAAATATACAAACTAGAACACAAAATCTTGAATGAAAACCAAAGTCCAAAGAGTCATTTTAATTTTTGAGTCCAAAACAATCTTGAATGATCTAAGGTTAAAACAAAGCACTTCAAAGTTCTTCAAACAACACACAAAATCTCAATCTTGAATGCTCAAAAGAAAACACTTGAATGTTTAACCACTTGTCTTTGAATGCATGTTGCTAAAATCACTCTTGAATGCCATGGATTAAAATCAAATTTTCCTTGAATGCATGATTAAAACAAAAAATCAAATCTTGAATGCCAAGGATCAATTAACCATTGCAATATCAAACACTTCATTTGGAGCTTCTAAAAATTGAACAAAACAAATCTCTTTTCCACATGCAATCTAGGTAAAGTTTGATTTTTGGACATTTAAGAAACTTTGTTAAGTTAAAATACAAATTTGCAAAAATCAATTTGAATAGTTCCTTGGATCACCTCTTTTATAATCACCCATCAAATATTAACCATTGGTTGCAATCTCAGTGCCATTTATGGGGATGGGTCTACTTGAAAAAGGTGTTAAATGTTCCACAATCTAACTCACTCACTTGGTCTTTGAATGTTTGCTTTAACTTTATCAAAATTCTTAAATGATCAAAACTCTAGATTAAATCGATCACACTTCAAGTTTGGGCACTAAAATTGAACAACAACTGACGTGGAGAGCCTCTGGGCGCGCGCTTGAAATCGAATCTCACACACTTTTGTTTTGGACTTAAAAAAAACTCACACTCAATCTTGAATGCCTTAAAGAAAATTAATCGATGCTTGACGTGGAGGGCCTCCGGGTGCATGAGTTTTCTTTTTTTGACCCTAACTCTTCTTATTGTTTGCATTCTTCGATCGATTTACTTTTGTTGGCGCTTCAAGTTGGAATTGAACATTGTCTCTTAAACATGAGTGCTCACAAAGTCTAGATTAGCACACATAAGAGTCAGTTGGTAAAAGAACAAGCGTGTTTTTTAGCCCAAGGTCATCCAAGTCTTCTCTCCCCTTGTCGTCTTTCGAGGCCATCTTGGCTGCATAAGATTAGGATCCAAAACCTTGTTTCTTTTTAGGAGGCCTGCTTGGGGATTTCATCACCCCTTGGATGACCTCAACTCCAGCATTTTGGCGGAGTATAAGAATCGGGAGGTGAATCGAAAGAAACCTCTCTTGGGATCAAGATTTTGTCACTCGGGCTAAGCCTCAAGGAACTTTATACCTTTGAGAAGTGAAAGAGGAGAAGTGGGTTACTGCTCCTCTCGATTGTGTGACATCTTTTTGGTCTCATCTACAGATTTGGGCCTCACGTACCTTGGGTATATCGAGGACTCCTTAGCTAAACCAACTGTCAGCCTTGTAGACAACCATCTAGGATGTTAATGTGTTTGAGGTGACTAATTGAAACATTTGTAGAACATACACACTCCTTGGCGCAAGTATCACTTTCTGAGAATCAAAAACTTCTATCTGGTTGTTTCTATCTATTTCTTAATCTTTTATTTGTTGAATGAATGTTTGCCAAACTTGGTCAATCCTAGCTTAGGGTATACTTAGCGTAGTCACTGCCTATTCCAAAAGTTGAACATGTTGAAGCAAAACAACCAAGATCTCTCAAAGCCAAGAAGATTCAGGAATTGATGTCAGAGCAACCCAAACCCAAACAGAAGTTCCACAAAGTTAAACTCAAACCATCTCTAGCATACCAAGAACTTTCAGCCAAGAGAAAAGAAATAACACCAAGCCCACGAATTGTAAAACTCCACAAAGCAGAGGAAAAAGCTATCGACCAAGCACTTCAAGAGGCCTGGTTAGAGCGCAACATCAAATTTAGCCAACATCCAGGAGTTAATCCTACTTATGCCTTACCAACTGGGCATGATTTCTATGATTAGACACCCTTGTTTCTCCACATCTTCTTAGATAAGCTTCACTTTAGAGTCATCTTTGTAGAAAAGCCAGCCATCTTAGGTTATCCCCTTAAGCATTATTAGCTCATCCATCTCATTTAGAATCTAACCATCTAGCCAACTATCAAAACCTCACATCCAAGCCTTCAAAATTGTTGTCACTTTTGCCAAAAGTTTGCCACTCCTAAAATCTTCCAAATCCATCAATCTCACCAAGGTTATCCCTTTGACAGAGCTTTGTCTAGGGTAATCTAGCTTTGTCACTTATTGTCCCTCGTCACCTTGAGCTAAAGGTTGGGATCCACAAGTGGTCAATCTCGTGTTCTTCCTAAAGGATCATCAGTCTATAGTTAAGTTGACACAATCACCACCAAGCTTGCACATAGGAAAGCAGACCTTTCGTGCTTTGGCAACATATCTTTGAAGTTAGAATCTCCAACCCAATCCTCCTTAGGTTTTGTCATATAGCTTTGCCTTAACCTAGGAAATCATTTTCATAGAGAATCCTTCCACCTTTTGCATCCATCAACATTATTGCATCTCATCCCTAGGAGCACTTTTCATGCCACCCGTCACTCGCTTAGCCAAGAAGAAAGAAACAATGGAGCCCTATCATTTGGATCGAATAGCCTCACCCCCCTTGAGCACTCAACCATCCTTTAGCCTAAAGAAAGCTATGCCATCATGTATTGACATTGAAGCTTTCATGAACCAACCAGGAAATGCAGTATTGGTAAATGCCATTATAGACAAGAACAAAGAGACAATCATGGCTAATTTTTGAAGGGAAAATGTAGGAACCTTTGACTTTGGAAGACCCCCTCCATTATCAGATCCATCTCACCCATTGTTTGGGTAGCTACCACCACCCATAGGCTCCTATGATCCAAATTATCCTCAATATATGCCAAAAGAAGAGCCTCCAGCCAATCCATATGATCCAACAGACCCAAACATACCATCATCCACCCAAGTTGAAATCTCCATGCCACAAGCCAACCCAGCCACCACCACTCCATCCTTGGTTCATACCTCTCTGCTCCAAACCCCCTTTACCCAAAACAACTCACCATTCACCCCCTTCACTATTGCTGCTGCTGCTCCCCAACCCAGCCTTCCAAATCCACCCATCTCCCAAATCAGTGCTAGCATCTTTGGCCAACCTCAGCAATATACAATAGGGATGCCACCCATGGGGCCAAGTAATCAACCTTTCATCACCCCCAGCTTGTTCACTGCAGCCCAACGCACAATCCCATCATTTTCATTAGGTCTTGGGAGCTCAATACCATTAGCCACAATCTACAAGCTACTACCCTCACTCCACAAAGCTATCAAATCCCACAAGCTACTACCAATTTTCTACCAAGCTCCCAAGTGACCCCAGCCCCTACCACCACTCTACCAAGCTTCCAAATCCAACCACAAAGCTATCAAACCCCATCAGTTCCATTCTCAAGCTTTCAATTCCCACCACCTCCACCACCAACTAATCCATTACCTCCAATTACCAACTACTTTTCAATGCCACTTCTAGGAGGTAATCCACCACCCCAGCCAACCACCAATTATTTGCAAATACCATCCCAAATGGGGGCACAACCCACATATATTGGTCAAACCCCACAAGCCCCCTGATCCTTTCCCCAAGCCTCTCAACCATCTTATACCTTACCTCCACAAAGAAATCCATTTATCCCACAGCCAGCTTATGTTCCTCAATCCCAACCTCAAATCCCATATCAACAGCAAGCCTCGCAACACATGCAACAATATGCGCCACCTCCCCCTCAGCAACCTGTCATCCACCATGCAGCTGCCCAAAAAATGTGCAATCCCTGTCAGCAAATACCTCATAGCCATCCATATTCAGTGGCCCCATCCAGCACATACCTACCTCAAGGCACTCCTACATTGGGGGCACCCCAGCCATCACCTATCAATTCAGAATGGGAGCAAATGAAGATAGCTCTGAAAGCCATCCAAGAAGAGAATGATCCAAAGACATTCAAGTTTGAGAATGTGTGTCCTTACCCATTTGACAGAGCCATTACCATGACACCATTTCCCAAACACTTTGAGGTACCCAAATTTGACAAATTCAGAGGAAAAGGAGACCCTGTCACACATATCAAAGAATTTTACATGCACTGCCAGGACGTAGCATACAATGATGTCTTCCTCTTGCACCTTTTTCCCAAAAGCTTGGCTGGACCAGCTCTTAAATGGTTTTATAGAATCCCCTATGGCACAATTAAAAACTTTGCTGAATTATCTGAGGAATTTGCAGCCCAATATGCCCATCTTGTTGAAACAGAGCTATCAATAGTTGATCTTTTCCACACCAAGAAAAAAGGTGGAGAAAGCCTTTTTGAATACCTGCAAAGATGGCAAACCCTTACCACCCGCATATCCTACACCTTTCCAGAACGCCATGTGGTGAAAATGTTTATTGATAATGCCCATGCTAGCTTGGCTCACCACATGACCATGAACTATTTGCAGACCTACAAAGATATCAAAGAGAAAGGAATGATCCTTGAGCAAGGACTCATTAAAGATGGTGTGGTCAAGATTTACAAGGAAGCCAACCAAAATCAATCACATTCCAATGACAAGTCTAGGTATTGGAACAAAAACAAGCACATTGCAACGGATGGCATCACTGACACCAGACATGTGAATATTGTTGGTCCTTCTCACAACCAGTCCAACCCACCATATCAACCAAACAATCAACAAGCTATCAACTATCAATAACAGAATAACCAAAGCTATATAAACCACAATCCAAGACCCAACTTCCAAGGGTCTAGCAATCAAGCTAATGCCATCAATGTAGCTGCAGGACAAAAGCCCAGATTCCAACCTACACCTAGAAACTATACACCCCTTGGTGAGCCATTGGATGCCATTTTTGAGAAATTAGTCAAGGAAAACCTCATCAAATTTCCTCCTCCCTAGAAAATTGACACAAGCCAATCCAAAGCTGCATGGTACAAAGATAATGAGTACTGCAAATTTCATAGGGTAAAAGGTCACACCACCCTCAGATGCATGAAACTGAAAGACTATGTGTAGGACCTCATTGATCAGAAGGAAATCACTGTTGGTGCCCAAACCTCTCCGAATGCAGGCTTACAGATCTATCAAAATTCTTTTCCTCCACACCACAACCAAAATCCTGGAAAAGAACCTATCCAAACCAACAACAACAACACCAACAACCGTTAGCCAAACCAATAACGTGGAAAGAACAATGACCACACTTCATCCTATATAGACTATGGTAGCCTTATAGGTTGTATATCCGAGAACGAGCCTTCCGTCAATGTTATCAATATCCAAGGACCAAACAATGAGTGTGCTGTCACCACTCGAAGAGCATGATTTAACATCGCAAACCCACCTGTTCCACCAACACCATCAGCTCCATCAAAAAGCCAGTACAATATCTTGGAACACCTTGGGAACATGCCAGCCCAAATCTCCATTTTAGACCTTCTTCGCACTAGTCCTGTGTAAAAGAACATCCTTGACAGTGCTCTCATAGAATCCTGTGTCCCTTCTGATATCAATGCTACTAATTTTTGTAATCTTGTTGAACACCTCTCATCCTCATGTACCCTATCATTCAAACCCACCGACATACCCGTGGTCAAGCCAGATCACACCCTTCCGCTTCGCATAGCCATCATGGTATCCAAATTTGCTGTGAAAAGAGTAATGATAGATAATGGATCAGCCTTGAATATTTCCACCCTAAAATTCATAAAACAAGCTGGGTATACTAAGTCAGATATCATCAGTGAGGTTATCACCATCAAAGCTTATGACAACTTGGAAAGAACCATAGAAGGAACTATTTTGCTTCCAATCAAGGTTGGGCCAGTCATCCAAGAGACACTCTGCCATGTTATTGATCTAAACCTACCATTTAACATTCTCCTCAGTCGCCCATGGAGTCATGCCATGAAAGCCGTTCCATCCACTTACCATCAGTGCGTCAAATTTCCGCATCAAGGCACTAAGGTAACCATCCATGCCGATCAAGAACCCTTTGCTTACTGTAATGCAGTTGAAGCTTCATATACAAACCATTGCCTTGGAATTGATATCCGCACATCCATCGCCAGCTCATCCCACACTTATAATGACCCAGAAACCATCCTTGCCTCTACCCTATCTACCGTGAAGATCAATAACAAAGGTTGTGGAGAGTATAGTCTGTCAGATGCATTTGCTGTCGGGGCACTCCCACTTGATCCACATGCCCATGGATGACTGACATATCACAAAGCTAAGGAGATTCCACCTCCTCGATACAAACAGTTTGGCCCAACAACCTTTGTATCCTCGAAAATCCCTCTTCATGAGGAACTCACTCCAGATATCAACAAATGGTTACATAAGAATGCACCTCAAAGAAATCAAGCACGCCTTGATCACTTCAGCCAAAAGTATCCCCAAGAACATAAGCTCATTACTGAAAAATGGAACTATCAAGGTGGTGGTCTAGGACCAGAAGAAAGAGGCATGCAGTGCCCCATCGACACACACAAGTGGGAATCGAAGTCAGGTCTTGGCTTTGGCATACCCACAATTGGGGGCACCAATGAGAACGGTCACGCTTTTTCGAACATTCACTGCAACCTTGTTGAAATTGAAGACATTCCTAAGGAAGTTGAAAAGAGAGCCTATGACGATATCCTAGACCAAATCTCCCTCGGAGACTCTGTTCTCCAAGAACTATCCATCCACCTCATTGACCTACCACTCGCCCATCCACAACTCATAGATTGGGACCAACCAAGTGTCATACACATCGATGAGTTCATATCAGAGGAGGCACTTCTAAGATTCATGGGAGCTAAAACTCCTCACAAGAAAAAAAAGCCAAATTCTTCCTATATCTACAAGCTAGATCCCAAGGGGTATTTTGGATAAAATCCCCAACCTAGTTCTGATACACCCAAAACTGGAACTAAGGTGAATCTGAGACTAGCTAAGGCAATGAAGAGAACCCCTTAGCAAGAAAATCTAGAGCCACAAGAAGAACATGAAGATTTAGCATTGCCTCCTCAAGATAATCGACCAGAGGTGTCTTCTATTCTAATTGAGGATACTCGAGATGTCAACATTGGTTCTTCAGAGATCCCCAGACTTGTTCACATTGCTGCATCCCTATCACAAGCCCAAGATGACCTCCTCTTTGAGGTCTTAAGAGAGAACATTGGCCAATTTGCATGGTCATATCAGGACATGCCAGGACTTGATCCAAAGCTTGTAGTTCATCATCTTGCAATTGATCCAAAGATCAAGCTCATCAGACAAAAGCTTAGAAAAATGCACCCCAAGGTGGCATTATTGGTCAAAGCTGAATTAGAAAGAATGTTAGCTGCTAAGGTTATCTGACCTATCGACTACTTAGAGTGGATCTCCAACATGGTCCCTGTCACTAAACCTTCTGGTGACATCAGAATCTGCACTGATTTTAGAGATCTTAACAAAGCTTGTCCAAAAGATGATTTTCCCTTGCCCAACATAGATATGATTGTAGATCTTACAGCTGGATATGAAATTTTGTCCCTCATGGATGGATTTTTTGGGTATAATCAAATCAAGATTGCAGAAGAGGATCAACATAAGACAGCATTCACTACCCCTTGGGGAACCTTTTGCTACAACATGATGCCTTTTGGCCTAAAGAATGCTGGGGCTACCTATCAAAGAGCTATGACAACCAATTTTCATGATCTCATCCATAGCATTTTGGATGATTATGTGGATGATATCTTGGTCAAGTCTCATACCTTCATGGATCATCTTGCTAACCTGGAGAAAGTCTTTGATAGGTTAGCCAAATATCATCTCATGCTGAATCCCAAGAAATGTATCTTTGGGGTCACATCTGGCAAGCTTCTAGGCTTCATAGTTTCTAAACGAGGTATAGAGATCGACCCCAAGAAGGTCAAGGCTATCTTAGACATGCCTCCTCCCCAGACACTACGACAGCTTCGCTCTCTTCAAGGAAAGCCCTAATCTATTCGGCGCTTAATCTCCCAGCTTGCAGATAAGTGTACACCATTTTCACATTTACTGAAGAAGGATGAGAACTTCAAGTGGGATCCTTTATGTCAGTGCAGCTTCGACCATCTCAAGCAGTATCTCATCAATCCCCCTATCTTGGTTCCACCAGTTCCTGGTCATCCCTTGATTTTGTACATATCAGCAACACCTACTGCTCTAGGGGAACTTCTAGCACAGCTTGATGACTACAATAGAGAAAGAGCCATCTACTACATTAGTAGAACCCTAGTTGGTTATGAACTCAATTACACTCCTATGGAAAAAGCTTGTTTGGCAGTTGTCTACTCAACTCAAAAGCTTCACCATTACATGCTAAGTCATACCATCCAACTAGTCTCCAAGATTGACCCTCTCAAGTATATGCTCTCTAGAATAGCACTTATAGGCCGTTTGGCCAAATGGGTTATGCTCCTTAGTGAATTTGACATCCAGTATGTGGATAGAAAGGCAATCAAAGGGCAAGCTATAGCAGATCACCTAGCTGATGCACCTCTAATAGATGCTTATCCATTGATCATAGAATTTCCAGATGAGCATATCTGTCTAATTGAAGAACAACCCCCATGGAAACTTTATTTTGATGGCTCATACACATCTCATGGATCAGGGGCAGGAATATTGTTGGTCACACCTCAAGGAGATTACATTCCAAAAGCCCTCAAGCTACAATTCCCTAGCACCAACAATATAGCTGAATATGAGGCCCTCATAGCAGGATTAAAGATAGCTGCAGAATGGAACATTGTTGAGCTACAAATCTTTGGTGATTCTCAGCTCATCATCAAGAAAGCCCTAAATAAATATCAAACCAAAGATGAAAAGCTATTACCCTACAAAGAGCTAGTTGATCAGCTAACCCAACATTTTACAAGGCTTTAGTTTACACAAGTGCCTCGAATATAGAGCAAAGAAGCCGATGCTATGGCTACTATTGGCTCACTCTTGGAAATTCCCCAAGCAACTACACAGTATGAGTTTTTAGTGGAGCAACTCCTCACACCCGCCTATGCGAATGAGGATTCAAACTGTGTTTGTATCTTGGTTGGTCCCCAATCCCCTTGGTACCATGAGATTCACGCTTACCTTAATGATGGTATCATATCCCCTCACCTCACACGTACCCAATGCCAGAACCTCATCCAAAAATCATCCCGCTATGTTATCATAGCTAATACCCTATATCGTCGGGGTTATCATGATACTCTCTCTCGATGTTTAGACCAAAATGAGGCCACGATGGTGTTAAAGGAAGTACACTCTGGACTTTGCGGTGCCCACACGAGTGGTATTGTCCTAGCACAAAAAATCCTTAGAGCAGGCTACTATTGGCCTACCATTGAAGAAGACTTCTATGACTTTGTCAGAAAGTGTCTCCCATGTCAGTAGCATGCAAATCTTGTGCACGCTCCAGCACAGGATCTACAGCCTATTGCACCACCTTGGCCTTTCGCTTGTTGGGGCCTTGATCTAGTTGGAACTATCACACCCCTCTCATTTGATGGACATAAATGGATAATAATAGCTATAGACTATTTCACTAAATGGGTGGAAGTAGTCCCCCTAGTCTCAGCTACAGGAGTTCAGGTCTCCAAGTTCATCTTGTACCACATTGTTTGCCTCTTCGACATCCCATCCACCATCTTCACCAACCACAGAGGTAACTTTGAAAATCTCAACATGGAAGAATTATGCACTTCCCTTCACATCCATCACCACTTTTCTAGCCCATATTTCCCACAAGGTAACGGCTAGGCAGAGGCAACTAACAAAACCCTCCTCAAAATCCTAAAGAAAGTTGTCAATGATTCCGGCCGTGATTGGCACCTACAAATAAATCCAGCCCTATGGGCCTATTAAACTTCCTTCTGTACATCCACAGGCACAACTCCATACTCCTTAGTCTATGGTGCCAAAGTGGTACTACCTATAGAGGTTGAACTTCCCTCCTTGCGCATATCTTTGCAAGGACAAATATCAGATGAAGAATATAGAGTAGCTCGGCTCACCCAGCTAGATCTTTTAGACGAGAAGCGACAACAAGCCTATGATCATCTCATAGTCTATCAAACTCGTCTCAAAAGGAATTCCAACAAGAAGGTGCTTCCACAACACTCTCAACTAGGTAACATGGTCCTTAAAGAAAACATGAAAGTCCAAGCAGATCGAGAAAAGAAAGGCAAGTTTGAACCTACATGGCTTGGTCCTTATGTTGTCACTGCTTCCTTTGGCTCCGGAGCCTATCAGCTATCTACATCGAAAGGAGAACTCTTGAATGATCCTACTAACATCATTCATCTCAATAAGTTCTATGCTTGAAGATCCTTGGTATACCTAGCTTTTGAAAAATACACAAAAAAATAGTAAAGAGAAATAAGCGTTCAATGGTGAAAACTTGGCAATTCAAGCGCCTTGGATAGGTACCTTGGTGAAAACCTGGAAATTCAAGAACCTTGTGTACTAAAGACTAATCCATTATCTATCACTATCCTATCCCTCATCCATTCACCCACCATCCCATAAGACACACTTTCTTGTTCCCTTGGTGTTCCAACCAAATATCCAAAATCTGATGAAGCTTGTAAATACCTCCTGTACAACTTGTAAATCTTGTACCAAAGCTTGTATTATACCTTGTAAATCTTGTACCATACCTTGTCTATTCGAATCTTGTCCAAGGTTTGTACCATATTCCAGCCTATAAATAATCTTGTATCCTAGCTTGTGTATTATCACATGCACACACAAAACCCCATTTTCACTTAAGCTTTTCGTAAACCATCTACCTATCCACCTATCACCTATTATAGACATCCCATCCTTCACAAACATTTCCATCTCACAAAAACCAAAACATGAACAAACTTGTACATTTGTAACATATCTTGGTCCATCAGATTGTACATCCTCTTTAGCTTAGTACCATTGTATCTATCCAGCATTTGTGTCAGTTCATCCTTGATCAGCATCTTGCACCCATCACACATCTTGGTTAGCTATTCCAATGCATCCTTTGGCTAGATTTCCTATCACCAAAGTGTTATCTTTCTTAGTTCAGCTTGTGAGATGAATGACTCATCCAAATCCACCAACTTCGGTGCTCTCCGATAGGTCCTTGTAGGATATAGCTTTCCTCATGTCTGATCTTGGTCCGTTAGTACCTTGTTCTACCCATCTCATTGGCAAACGGCTCTCTTTTGGATTTTCACTTTCTTTTGATTTGGGATCTTCCCTTTTGGGTCTTGAAGTATCTTTTCCAAGCAATCTCCTTGTTCCCTCCTCAAGGTTGCCACGATCTTCCATATCATGGTATGCTGCGAATGGGGCAATTAGAGCGTAAGGTCTTGATCAGGTCTTTCGTTTGTTTTTCTTTTCTGGTTGTGGATTCTCCAGTGTCGTTTCCACGCTGCTTCCTCTAGGATTCATGTGTGATGTCGGGGCAATCCTTGTGTGTTTGTTTTGAGTTAGTTTGTCAATCTTTTGGACGGTTGGTGAAAAGGCCTTGATGTTCTTGGTAACCCTTGCAATTAACCAATAGTCCTATAGCAAATCTAGTGCTCAACTACATGGTGGTACTTCTCTTTGAAGTATCCCCCCGCTCAAAAAGATTCAATGGTTTTCCTTCATCTCCATTATCCCCCATCCATATCCAGCATCCGTCTCTCCTACCCCAGCTTATGCATTAGTATCTCTTTGAATCACTCCTCACCTTTAGCTTTAGGGATCCACAATCCTAGTCTTAGGGATCCACCAATCCAAATCAATCCACCAAGCCTCATCTTTCGAGATCCACAATCCTAGTCCTAAGGATCTTCAAAACCCATCTTCCGCCAATCTGACTCTTTGAAATCCTATTGCATCAGCTTTATAATCCCCTCATCCGTCTCCTTATCTTGGATTCTTTTTTTATAGCGCTACGCTCCTTCATCCTCTGCAATCCCTGAGATCTTAAGCTTGCTTCCTCTTGTGCCTCTGATTCTCCCTTTATCATTCTCCCATAGTAAGAGTTTGAGCTAACTAAACCTCTTGTCTTAATCCAATCTGAGTCTCCTTGCTCATCCCAGATTCTTGTATTTTTCAAGAAGCCACCGAGCCTCGCTTTCTCTCCCCGCTGCCTTCTTGAGGGGGCATCTCACAGTCCATTCTCTCCTCTTTTGCTCTAGCCTTGGGCATCTTATTTTCTTATCTTTGATGCCATGCCACTTGCGGCATCACATCAAAGAGGGGCAAAATGTAGACACCTAAAAATCCTTTAAAAAATAAAGTATTTTTATTTTTTGAAAAAATCCCTGATGACATCATCATTAATTAATTAATTAATTTTTTATGCCATTAAATCCCTTTATCTTAATTAAAAATATTTAATTAATAAATCCCTCCCAAAAATGTTTAAATCTTATTTAAACATGATTTCCTTATTTATTAATTGTTTAATTAATAAATTGACCAAAAATCCTAAAATAAATAAAAAATTTATTTTTTACCCAAAACTTGGCCAATTTCCTTATGACCAATAACCTCTTCCAAAATCTTCTAATCCTTCTTTAATTTCGATTAAAGGCTAATCCCATCATTTCCTACCCCTAATCCCAACTCAAAATATTTAATTAAGATTAAATATTAATCCTCATGTTTATTAAAAAAGTTTTAATAAATATCTCCTCAACCAAAACCCTTGAAATAAATAAAACTTTATTTACTTCCTAAAAATCTAATTTATCCTCATCCTAAGAAGTTCTAGACTCTTCTAGAAAGTCTTCATCCTCATCTTAGGAAATTCTAGACTATTCTAGAAAGTCTTTATCCTCATCCAAAGTCTAGACTCTTCTAGAAGATGTCTTTAAACCTAATCCTAATCCCCTCCTAACCTTGTCACATTCTCTAAACATGGGTTAAGACTTACTAACCCAAGCCAAAGTTAACAAATATCTCCTCTTTCACCCACCCTCATTAAATGCCATCCACTTGCCTATCCCTAAGCTAATCCTAAACCATCCTAATCCATCCTCTAATCATTTACACAAGCCTAAACAAGCTTAAAACCTTCCTAATCAAGTCCAAGTTGAAATTGCTCTCATCACCCTCAAAATATCTCAACCATAAAACTTTATGAAGTCCACTAGGTCATAAATGACTCTTACAAGCCCTTTTATTGCTCTTACAAGTCATTATGAGGGTCTTTATGAAGATTTTATCCCTTGAGCCTCCTTTGTTGACTCATCCTTCCCCTTTCCTCCATCCTCTCACCATGTGACATGTGTCACTCCTTGACTGGCTATAAGGAAGCACAATCCATGTGCTCTCTTCTCATACAATCTGAGCCCTCCATGAGCTTTTTCCCATCCTTGCATCTTAGCCCTCAATCCCTCTAGTCTCTTGCCTATAAATTGGATCCTTCCCCTTTGCAAAATAACACAATCCATGAAGTAAAGTTATAATGCTATTTTGAGAGCCAAATCCATACTAAAGCCATCTATCCACACCAAAAATCCACAATCATCCATTGAAGCCTTTGGAAGCATATTGAGCATACATCCTATCCATTTAGATAAAGCCACTCAACAAGAGAGCTTCTCATTGAGAGAGCCCATTAATGGCTCATATTTTCAATTGAGAGCTCATCTTAGTCTATCTTGAAGTTTATGAATTTTGTTTAGTTTGTAGAAGCTTTATTTAAATTTGGTTTCTATTAGCATACTAACATTGCTCATATACAATCCGCACTCCTCATTTAGCATATGTTGTCTACACCACTGATTTGCGTGTTACACCATTGTAGGCTTATCCTCACATCATCGTACTTAATCCCATGCTCAATGGAGGATAACCCATATTTGGTGGATGTGTGCCTGGTTGTATGACATATCATGATGTTGAATTCTATGCATTCTAGAAGCTCTCCTGAGGCCTTTATATTCAGTCACTGCTAGTGTACTCTCAACTAGTTATTGAATGAATATCGTCATTCTAATCATACTCTATCTATTTTGGTCTATTGTGTGCTTGTGTTGAGTTCTTCAGTTCTTGGGTGCATTCTAGCCCAACCCAAATTCTTACATGGTATCAGAGTTGAGGAGGATTCTCATCACGTAGCCATTCAAGACTATTCATGCTTCAGCACCTCGACATGAATCCAGAGGATCCGCAAAAATTAGGAGCATCTAGAGCCAGATCTGACCTCATCATTGCATCTAGAGCATCGATTCGATGAAAATCAACTATAAATTTGCCTATGTTGGGTGAAAGTTGATCATGAGGCAATTTTTTTTTCAAATCGAAACCCAAAGGCCCCATTTTGCAGTTCAGGTATGGTCAATTTTGGATCTAATTAATTCATTGTTCAGTTATGAATCATTTTAATTCTCTGTAATTTTTGAATCTATTTTTTGAAATCAGTATCAGTAGAGAAATTATTTTTTACCAAACCTGGCAGTGACCCCTCGGCTCGGCTCTGTATTTTTGGTGGGATTTTAATTAATTGCAGGGTTTATATCATTAATATTGCATACTGCGGGCATCTCTTAAACTACCTACGCAAGCTATACTCTATAATAAAATAAGGTGGGTCATATAATTTTCTCTAGTCAAGTCGTGACAACATCCCACCGGCAGCCAGACAAATTTTGACAGCCTCCACCGGCGATTCCTCTTCATTGTTGTTTGTGAGTGCTCTTGTTTTTAACATTGTGCTCAATCCCCAACCCCATGAATGTGGGATTTTTGTTGGAAATTCAATGGAAGACATTGATAACCTGACAACGAAAAGTCAAGTTTCGGCGATCACTATTGCAAAATCTGGTAGTGACAGTGATCTCGTGTCCTCCTCGTCTGCACTAGTTTTTTGACACATGGTGATGCCACATTAGGCCTCGAAGATGACTCGCAATGATTGCCACGGTGGACACCCAATCATTAACACATGTCTTCACCGTACGTCCAATTAGAAGCATAGTTAGCAGATGATACATTGGCAAGGTGTACACGTGATTTTTTGTACATGATGATGTCACAATGACATCATCTGAGGGCTAAGTTTTTACTAACGTCATCCTATCTAATAGCCTAAATTTGATGACCATTTGGACGTCAAAACAAGGAAAATTACAACTACAGCAACGACCGTATGACCATCAAATTTAACCCCATAATTCACTGATGCAACTCCTCTCCAAATTCATTTTGGTTTTTGCAGTCCTAGTTTAGGAGGCCATAACTCAGACATCTGGACTCCAAATCAGGTGCAATTTTTTTTCAAATTGGGTAGAATTTTCAAAATTTTGTAGTGATGCAGCTATTTTCTTGTTTTGGTGAAAAATTGTTCAAAAATTGCATTTTTTGGCGACTGTACTTGGATAATCCTACATTTGGTAACTTCAAATGCTCCGTACGGGCACATTTGGAGTCGAAAACAGGTTCTATTTTTTTTGAAAGTGCATTATTTTTCATCTAGTTTCTAGATCTCACATTAGATTGTAGGGTTTTGTGGACAAAAGTGTCACTTTCAGCAATAGGGCCCTTCTTTACTTTGTAATGCTTCATAATTATAGCACATTGTAAAGTTTTAGATGTGTACTCTATTTAAAGGTTGTAATAGGCAAAATTAGAAGTCTATGAAGGCTAAAATTGGCAAGTGGCCCATTGTAATCACACTACTGATAAAGTGCCCAAAGCAATTATTTTGGGGGTTTCTCTTGATTTAGTGAAAATGGGGGGGGGGGGGGGGGGGGTGGTGTTCTTGGTGTTGTGTTCTCTCTTTTCTACAATTTTCTTTCATTTTTTGGATTATGGGCAACATTAAGTTTCCTAAATTAACTCCTCATAACTATGCTTCATGGTCAATCAAAATGTTGTATCACTTAATGCATAATGGAGTTTCACAATATGTAGATGGTACTCTTCCTAAATCAATAGGTGATAATGTTTTTGCTAGCAATATTTCAAATTGGGTAGCCATGGATAGAAAAGCCCTAAGTGATATATGTTTGGGGGTAGATGATAAGATCATGTATCAAATCAAGAAATGTACTACATCCAAGGAAGCTTGGGATACCCTCGAAAGCCTTTATGGTAAAGTGTCTTAAGAGGATGTGTTTAAAATTGAAGATAAGCTTGTTTCCTTAGATCCTAATTTGTATGACTCAATACAAGACTTAATCATCAAGGTGAATGAATTAAGGATGAAGCTTACTAATTGTGGGAGTTCTATCAAAGCTAACAGACTGCTTTATCTCATTCATAACAAGATGCCATTAGAATATTCTACATTTGTGTCTTCTTTTAACACCTCAAAGACTACCTTAGGGTCTTCCTACAAGAAAGTCACTTTTGATGAATATGCTAAACTATTGGATGATGAAGAAAAGAAGTTGAAATCAATGGGGATTCTCAAAACACCTCAGTCTAAAGCATTGGTGGCCAAAAATGAGGGTTCTCAACATTCAGCTAGACAATCTTCAAATAAAGGAAAGGGTATGAAGAAATGGAAGAGTAAATCTAAGGATGCAGAAAAGACAACACCTCAATCCAATCAACAAGGCAAGTCCTCGAATACCAAGAAGAAGGACAACAATAAGGAGAAGAAGAAGTGTTCTTATTGCAAGAAAATGGGTCATGAAGAGCATAAGTGTGATATCAAGAAGATTGATGAGTTAACCAACATTATGAAGAAACATAATGTTCCATTGTCTAATGCTTACAAGGAGAAAGGGTCTTCTTCAGATTCAAAGGGAAAAGGGCAAGTACTCATGGCTAATTCGAACTCTTCAAAAGAATGGATATTTGACTCTGGTGCCTCATATCACATGGGTTCTTCAAAAGAGGATTTTTCTTCAATGAAGCAATCCAAGGTACTGCACATCTTCATGGGGAATGACAGAAAAATGGAAGTTGAAGGAAAAGGAAATGTGGAGATGGAAAATGGAGAGTTTCAAGAGGTTCCCTATGTTCCAAACCTAAGTTTGAATCTCCTATCAATCTACCAAATCACTCACCTTGGGGATGGACATAGAATTGAGTTCCTTCTAGACTCAGTTCAAGTGCACAATCTCAAAGAAAATTCCTTTTTTGCAGTGGGGAAAGTGAATGATCACAAGAGGTTTTACTCTTTCTCTCATTTTTTACCCAAGTCTCCTTCAAAGGCCTTGTTAACTTAATCAAATTCAAGCATGCAGTGATGGCATGAGCGGTATGGTCATCTTGACTACTGCTATCTTTAGCAACTTTGCACATACCACATGGTAAAAGGTCTACCTCAAATCAACTTTGCTAAGGGTGAGTGTTCAACAGATTCAGTGGATATGCATCCAAAGGGGAAGTTACAAAGAGGGATGTCTTCAAGAGAAACTGGTTTTCTATAGATGGTTCACATGGTATTAGCAAGTCCTTTTGCATTAAGACAGGGTCGCTACATACTCACCTTAGTTGATGACTTTTCAAGGTTCACTTGGGTCTACTTTCTGCATAATAAGAATGAAGTGTTGGACAAATTTCTAGCCTTCAAGGCTCATGTAGAATGGAAATTGAGGAAATCCATCAAAATACTCCAAATGGATAATGGAAGCATGGATGTGAACATAAGACTTATGGACTTTTGCAGACATGAGCAAATTGATCTTCAGACCTCGCCAGCATTCAGTCTGCATAAGATAGATGTTGCAACTTTAAGGATTTTCACTCTTAAGTTTATGGCAAGTTGCATGATTCATGCCAAGTCTCTCGATCCATCATTAGAAGTTGAAGCAATCTCTAGAGCCACTCACATTCTTAATCATTCTCCTCATCTAGCCTTAGATGGTAAAACTCCTTTTGAGGCATGGTGTGGTAGAAAACCTATTGTGACACACTTAAGAGTCTTCAGTTGTCCTGCATGGGCAAAAAGATCATCCAAAGGATGCAAGGCACATTAATCTCAACCTTGTACCTTAATTGGCTATGAAGACAGTGTGAAGGCATATGGACTTGTAGATCCTGAGACACATCAAATATTTGTGGGGAAGGATGTATATTTTGAGGAAAGTTCACCAAGCTTGTCCTCTACTCCTCTCCACACATCATACAGTGTGGAAACTGATAGTGATTTCAGCAATAGTGCTTCAACAAATTCAAACACATGGGGTTCTATCGACAATTATAGTGAGAGGTCACTTCATCAGTTCAGCCTGAATGCATACATCGCCATAGTGATAGGTCCTGAATAGCAGGGTACTTCCAATCTTCCAGATATAGGTCCAGTGATAGATTTGGGAGATACTATTCATGATTTGCCTCTTCTACTTGATGCAAAATTACCTTCTTTAGTTGTCACGAGAGATCCATTAGACTCTCTAGTTCATTCTCTACATGATCGATCCTCACAGGTTGAAGTGATTGTAGATACTTATGATCAGTAGTTGCAGCAAGGTTCTTCATCAGTTATAGAGATAGATAGTTCTTTGGGATAGGTTCTTCAACCAGTTGAGCAGGTTTCAGAGACATCACTTATCCATGGGATTCTTTCCACACATAGCGGAAGCGTCTCATTTTTACCCTTGGCAGTGTTTCTTCCTAAGGGGAGGAACACCACTCTGCAGTCTTGGATCAACTTCTTCATTGGAGCATTCACTGTTTGACATTCTTCTTTGGGGGGGGAGCCCATCCTGTCTCTCTTCCTCTTCTCATCATTCTCTTATGTATATACTAGATGTATGTCATAACAGGGGGGTCTTGATTACTCCATCCATCCATGCATCCCTATTTATCTCTCTTTTTGGGGGAGGGCTTTTCCCATGAGGTTTTCTCTCTTTCCCCACTTTATGAGAGATTTGCATATCATTATGTACATGGGTACCTAACATGGCCTAGTAGCCGGGAACCATATTGCATTGCATCCTAGATTTTGTAGGCTTAAGGGCATTCCCCTAAGTTGCACTTAAGGGGGGGTGTTGGTGTAAATAAGTATTTACTTATTACACTTACTTAAATTTTACTTAGGTTAATGCATTATTTAATTATTTTACATTATTTTATTATTATTTTAGGTGAGACACTTAGGAGTTTGTGAACTCTCATTGAGTTACGCAACTCTAATTATGCACATGGTGTCTACAACACATATCTCAATCGATATAATTAAAAAAAAGCTCAAAAGGGTCAAGGAAAGAAATAAAAGATGTGCACCAGTCCCCTTGATTAAATTGGTAAGTCATGATCAATGACTCAAAAGGATGAGAATGTATCACATCCAAAAAATGGAAAATAGGGTTCCATCAAAATTTAACAGTTGGTTTAGTAGTTAGAAGGCATTTATTGCACAAAGGTAGAGGTAGGTAAGAGACAAGGTTACCACTTGAAACACAATGTTACCTTTTTCACTGAATCTATAACTAGAATTTTTGCTAAACAAAAGTTACTTTTGTAATCTTAAGATCAATAGATCTTTTTCTTGCAAAATCCTAACCACCAAGAGCTATTATGTGAGCATATTTGTGCAAGAAGCTATCAATTGTTTCAAAACCATAGGATTTACTCAGGGCGATAGATCAAGATATGAAATATCAACTACAACTCATAGTGGCCCAATAGAGTGACTTGTTCAATTTTTAATTGGCCAATATAAGAATTTGGTATAACTCTGATACCATGTAAGAATTTTCCTTAGGGTAAAATGATGCCAAGATCAAGAAGTTCAAGAACAAGCACAATATAGACCAAATGATGTATAATCATAATAAGAATATGAGAATGAATTGATTTTCATTGATTGAATACGCAATAGAAGTGTCTATATATAAAGGCCTCTAGAATGATTATGAGTTAGCAAAATGATAAGCCTCACAACTAAGCATATGTCCACCAAGAGTGGATTATCCTCCATTGAGCACAAAAGTTAGTGCAATAATGAGAGGATAAGCTTACATAGGTGTGTCATGTAAAAAGATGTTGTAGACACCATGTGCTTAATTAGAGTGTGAACAACTATGTTGTCTACATGACAACTCAATTGATTATGTAATCTCATATTTTGTAGACACCATGTCCTAAAATGAGTTGCTAACTCTTATATTGTCAACAAGACAACTCATATGAGTTCTCGACATGCTAAATAATAAAATAATACATTTAACCTAATTTAACTTAAGTAAAGTGTAATAATTATTAATTATTTATACTAACACCCCCTTAAGTGCAACTTAGGGGAATGCAGTTAAGCTCACAAAAGCTATGATGAAAATACATAATGGGTCCCGACTACTAGGCCATGTTAGGTGACCATGTACAAATGAAACACTCTACATACAATACTATGCAATGTAATGCAATGAAACCTCTCTAAAAATGGAGAAAGAGGAAAAACCTCATTGGAAAAATCCTCCCCCAAAAAGAGAGATAAGTACAATAAAGAAGATGCATGTTTGGATGGAGTAATCAAGACCTCATTTTATCATGCATATACAATAGAGAATCCTTCCATAAGAAATAAATATAGAGAAATGAAATCTCCCCATTAGTGAAATATCTCCTAATGATGAGTGTTTGAAGACAAAATAAAATCTAATGTTGAAAAACAACATTTCTTCCTTTAGGAAGAAGATACACCAAGTATAGGTAGCAGTATACTTCCCACTATGGATAGGAAGATGTAAGAAAAGAAACAATGTAGCCTCCGCTTAATAATGAATGCACACCCATGAAAGAAGATCCTTGATGACTAAAGAAGTTGCACCATGAGAGTTGAATGAAGTTCCTCTTTGTAGGAAGAAATGGTGCCATAGGTGTATCAGAGAATGCTCCCCAACTAGTAGGAAGAATCCTTAGAAGATATGATGTCTGAGGCAACTAGAATACAATCTCTAAAGACTGATATATCTCCTCTAAAGTAAAAGAGTCATTCTCTATCTACTGTAAAGAAGTTTCCATAATCATATCAGTCTCAAAGGAAAGATCAAGTGGGCGAGGGTTAGAGTGATCCCTCACAAAAAGTGAAGAATAAGTCTCCTCAACAAAGAAAATGTGGATTTCATCAATAATGTCTCCCATATCTTCAATGTAAGAATCCACAAACAACATTGCAATGTCTGGAAGGAGGTCAACCCATGAAGCTAAAATAGGAAGACATGGTGTTTCCTGCTGCATTTAATTAGGAGCATCTATGGTTGGAACTAGATTAGTAGAAGCAAAAGGAGCATCAGGAGGTATGTTCTCAAATGGAGTAGTAGGTACCATAACTAGAGTGACTGGAGGCAGAATGTCCTCTAGGAATGGAGGGACTGTTGGATCTCCATATGCTTTCCAAAGAGCCATCCAAAGATCATAAGGTTCACTGACCTTTCTAAGGACATCAAAGCAATCATAACTGATATTGAAAAAAAATTGCATACATAATTATGGTAATAGGTGACTGATTAGTGTAAGAGGGTAGTTCTTTAGGACATAGAAAATGAAATACTTCCTTACACTCTCTTAGATGATCAATCATCAATGCACTCCATTTGTGATAGTTTTTTTTTTTGTCAATTTCAATTTTAAACCAAACCGACACTTGTGACATGACTCCATGAGATCAATAAATCTATGCACCCCCAAAAATGCAAAAACTCAATGAGCCCCCCTAATGTATGATTGGGCACTTTATACTTAGTGCAATTACAATTATGCCTTAGTGGATTTTTGATTTTTCTATTTACAACCTCCTTTCGGAGTTCAAATTTGCTACTAAGCACTGTAGCTTAGATGTACAACAATTTTGAAGTTTGATCAAAGCAATACAATGCAAAAAATGACCTATATCTAAAAGTGGTATTTCTATCCACACTAGCCTATATTCTAATTGTAGATCTAGAAAGTAGATGAAAAGTTATTCACTTTCAAAAAAAAATGGAACCTAAAAATGTGTCTAGATGAGCCCATATGGGCATTTGAAGTTGCAAAATGTAGGATTGGAGAGCTATAGTCACCAAAAACTAAATTTTCTGACAAATCCATGCACCAAAACTAGAAATAATAGCACCACTAAAATGTTTAGTAAATTCTAGCCAAAATAAAAAAAATTGCACCTAATTTGGAGTTCAGATGACTAAGATATGGCCTCCCAAAGTTAGACTGTCAAATCAAAACTACATATGGTGAGGGGTCTGCTCAAGAAAATGTATGCTTAAATTTGAAATACAAATGGCTATCACAATAGTATAATTTGGCCTACTAGTGATGGTCAAATGATCATCAAATTTAAGATAGTGTACAAATGATGTCAGTGAAAAAGAGCCCCTAGGTGACATGGTAGTACTAAATGTACTGTACAACTACAATGTGGCAGTGCCATGTAGCATGTGACATGTCCAGTAGATGATGTGGTGAAAGCTGTCATGTTTTGGGTGACAAGGAAGGTGCCATGGCATTCCATCGACATGGATGATGTGTCATTATTTGGTGAAAAAGCCTTTCCAAATTCTAGATGTCTGAGATTACCAGAGGTAACCATGGATAGTAGCTAATGGTGAGTGTTGTAATGGCTAGTGCTAGTGAAGGAGGAAGCAGCAGTTGCTGGTGATGGCCGAAAAGTGGAAGTCAATGGGAGTTTCTATTCAACTGTAGGAGTTTAAAGCTGTTGGGAGATGGAGAGCTGATGAAAAAGGCCATTGGTGTGTGTGGAACTTTAGTCCCAAATGCACGGCTTACAAACTTTGATATGTTTTTAAAAGGTACAAGTACTAGTAGGTAATCTGAAGTTCACACTACCAAAGGTTATTTTCCTAGGTGTTAAGAGATGAATGTCAAAAGTTGTGAAGTCAGCGGTGTTGGCTATGGATGGAATATGCCGCCTCATTATAATGGAATATTCTACTATTCACACTGGGATTTGACGACTTAATTTCTTGCAAAAATGCTTCTCTATAGGCCTAATAGGCCAATTTTTTTTTGAAAATAAAAAATCTAGAAAATCTGAAAAATTGTAGAGAAATTTTGAATGAATAATTTGCAAATCCAAAAAATAAATTCATAGATCTGAAAGATCATATAAAATTCCACAAATTAGGCCTTTGGGTGCCAATTTGCAAAAAAAAATTGCCTCAATTTTTATTATAGCCAAGGGTAGGCAAATTTATAGTCAAAATTCACTGAATTGATGTTCCAAATGTAATGGTGAGGTCTGCTTTGGTTCGAGATGCTTTCAATAGCTGCAAATACTCCAAATTAGAATCAGGGTCCTCTGAGAGGTGAAGCAAAAATGGTCTCCAATGGCTATGAAATGACACTCCTATGGCTCTGATACCATGTAAGAATTTTCCTTAGGGTAAAATGACACCAAGATCAAGAAGCTCAAGAATAAGCACAATATAGACCAAATGATGTATGATCATAATAACAATATGAGAATGAATTGATGTTCATTAACTGAATAGACACTAGAAGTTTCTATATATAAAGGCCTCTAGAATGACTAGGAGTTAGCAAAATGATAAGCCTCATGACTAAGCACATGTCCACTAAGATTGGATTATCCTCCATTGAACATATAAATTAGTATGATGATGAGAGGATAAGCTTACATAGGTGTGTCACATAAAAAATGTTATAGAAACCATGTGCTTAATTAGAGTGCAAACAATTGTGTTGTCTACATGACAACTAAGTTGATTATGCAAACTCTTGTGTTGTAGACACCATTTGTTAAAATGAGTTGCTAACTCTTGTGTTGTTAGCAAGACAACTCATATGAGTATGGATAGTCCTAGGTGTCTACATGATAAATAATAAAATAATGCATTTAACCTAAGTAAACTTATGTAAACTGTAATAATAATTAATTATTTACACTAACTAGATAGGATCTAGACCTACTTTTCTATGAACTTATCTTGTTGAGTGTTGATAAGACAAAAATGAATGGATCCCTATCCTAACTCTCAAGAAATGTGCTTCTTATAGAAGATGTTGGTGAATATATTGAGACTAAAATAGTTGAAATGAGAGATGTATTGATCAAAAATCTATACGACAGGATCCATGAGGAAGGAATAGGGAAAGATGATCTCAAAGAGCTAGAAACCACAACCCTAGTTTGTGCAATAGATATTCCAAAACTTTTAAAAAAGGAATGGGTGAGATTCATACTCATTTGAGTATAGAGCGAGTAAATTATTTTGGATAACCCATACAAGATCATGAAACAAGTGATCAAGATGGTAACAAGTTTTAGTAGAACCAGGTAAAAATTGATCACTAGAATACACACAACAATAGAAGTGACTAAACTAACTAGATGTCACATAGAGGGTTATAACCTTAAAGACATTCTAGATAGGAAGGTGTAATTTACTACAAGGGTGATTTATCATAGACTTTACTAGTCTAGTTGAGAGAATAATGTACTAATAGGAGCATTTTATGGATCACACCAACTAATGATAAAGAAAGACAAGCTATATCTAAGCAATGGGTTATATGGGTAGATGATCGAGATTATTAAGTAAATTAAGATGGACAATGTAGCCCAATCTTTCAAATTAGCAATACTAGTATGCAAAAATTTCTATTTCAAAGGTGATTACCCTAGATAAAAGGATTTTTAGTGGAAATCAAGTAGAAGTATCACCCCTCAAATAACGAGCATGCATAACAAGTCAGATAGAAAGGCCCTAGAAAAGCTTGAAATTTACTTCAAGAAATTTCAAATGGACATGCAAAGTAGGACAAGGATATCTATGAATTTGGTAAATGACTTTAGAAGAAGAAGCTACTTCATAGTAAGCACAAATAATTTCATAGTGCAAGCATTTGAACCAAGAACTCATTGGTTGATTGAATTCCCTTATAAAATTGAGGAAGGACCAATTGAGAGCCTCATCATGAAGCCACAAAAGAGACTTGATGACAAGGAGCAACAAAGGTTTGGGATAGGTTAAAAGATAAAGAAAAGGCATTGAGCAAGAAGAAGAAGCTTCAAAGGAAGTGAAACCAATTAACAAGAAAAGAACAATTCAAATTATGAAGCGAATAGAAGAAGAGATAGCTCAAGAGAGTCTAGATAGTCCACAATCTGACTAAAAAGGAAGCTCCACACTAGAACCTTAGACAAAAGAAGAGGAAGAAAGGAGAGAGAGAAAATATGCCAACCACCAAACCTCCAATAGTGGAGACCTAGAAAAGGAAAGGTACCAAAAAGGAGAAGTAGAAACTTCCTCCCTAAAGGGACGAAGAGGAACAAGAGGAAGAATCAGACACTGAAAGTTTGAAACCACAAAGGAAGGTAAGAAGCTTTTACCACAAAAAGTTATTGATGATATTGAAAATAATGAAAATTATAATAGGTCATTAGAGATAGATATTTGAAGTTCAATACTCCAAATAGGATTAAAATAATACATGTTGTACTTGTAAAATTAAGAATGTTCAATAGAATGCCAATAAACATACAATCTCAACTTCTACATGAACTAATTGAGATAATCAAAGAGAAATGGTCTAAGGTCATAGTTGAATAGATGGGAATGATGTATGAAGCCCTCATAGATATAAGACCTTACTTGAGAAGATTAGAGGTCATGGATCTTGTAGATTCATGTAGATAAAATACCAACCCTCCTAAGAATATGACATTAATAACCACTGGGTTGAAGAGAGATGAATTCAAAAATGCAAAGAAGTTTTGATCACAATTGTATGAGAAAGAAAAATAAATTCTTGAGAAAGGAGGAGGAAAAGGATAAAAAACCAAAGACGCACAACTAGGAATGGAGCAACCTAGGACTACAAGTCCCAAAAGTCTAAAGAAGAAACATATGTTATGATGAAATGTGTCAAAAGGGGTCATAGGTCATCCTATGGCCCCTTTTGACCCATATAAATGATTATAATATGTCCCTAGGGGTCCTAGGGCCCCTAGAGACATATGTCATCACTGTAATTGTTAAGACCAAAAAATACATTAGAGGAGGCTATTTGTGAATAGAGAGCTACAATAAGTGGAAAGTGCACAAGAGAAAGAAGGTTAGAGTGAACAAGGGAGCTCACCCAAGCCAGAGCAGTAGAAGAAGATTAGAGTATCTTTGAGAAGACACAACAAATGATCTATTAGGTATGGTTTTCTATATAGTTAAATTGCATATAGTAATTTTCTTTATAACCATATCATCTATTGTAAGCCTTTAACAAGGAAGACTTGTAAAACTTCTTTGAAATCCTCTAAGAAGGTATCTCTTAGAAAGAGATCTAAATCCTCTAGTGAGGTAGCCTCAATAGGTTGTTTTTATCCTACGTTACTGGCATTCCTAACAAGATGCAGTTTTAGAAGGAACAGATTTAAGCCCTTAATAGGGAGCGCTTTTTCTAGAAGGAAATACTAGTGGATACACTACTTCCACCATGGTTTTCACCCTCACTCTAGGGGGTTCAATGTAAAAATATTTGTGTCATTAACGTATGCTTCTATGTAGAGTATTATGTAATAATACATGTTGTACTTGTAAAATTAAGAATATTTAGTAGAATGCCAATAAATGTACAATCTCAACTTCTACATGAACTAATTGAGATAATCAAAGAGAAATGGTCTAAGGTCATAGTTGACTAGAAGGGAATGTTGGATGAAGCTGTCATAGATATAAGACCTTACTTGAGAAGATAGGAGGTCATGGATCTTGTAGATTCATGTAGATAAAACACCAACCCTCCTAAGAATATGACATTAATAATCAGTGGGTTGAAGAGAGATGAATTCATGAATGCAAAGAAGTTTTGATCGCAATTTTATGAGAAAGAAAAAGAAATTATTGAGAAAGGAGGAGGTAAAGGATAAAAAACCAAAGACACACAACTAGGAATGAAGGAACCTAAGGCTACAAGTCCCAAAAGTCTAAAGAAGAAGATAACATATATTCCTTCTACATAAGTCCAAAAGAGGACTTAGAGAACAAGATACATAAAAAGAATAGAGAAACACAACATGCCTTGTCTACACCATCTGCAACAACAAAAGATCCCAAGCAAGACATCGAGGAAGCCAAATAACACCCTAGTGCCATTGATGTAACAAAATGGGTAGAGGAAGTAGACAAAAGAACAATAGGTCCTTTTGAAGTAAATAGGAAACAAGAGTAAGGAGAAATGATTTATGCAATAGAAATAGGTAATGAGATAGATGATGATCAACTCTATGCAATAGAAACTCATAATGACACACAAGAGGGATAGACACAAGAATCCAATTCAATGAAAAGGAAAGAAGCCTTACAATATACTCAACCATAAGAGACACCAACAATAGAGTCATCCTCAACACTAAACAAGGAACAAATGAGTGTCAAAATTTCAAAAAGGAGAAAGAGAAATTCAGAGGAATTGAGAAGCAAAAAGAGGAGTAGAAAAATAGAATAATCCAAAGAACTAATAGAATCAAACATCTTAGATGATGAGGTAGTATTGTATGACTCTAATGCAACTAAAGCTAAAAATATGCAAGATCTCAAAAAGATGGTGAATGAAATGAGCAAGACAAAGTAAGGAATGAAATCCAAGAAAATCAGAAAATACACCTAGCTAACCAAGAAGTACTAAATGATTTTAAAAAAAAAAAATGTTATGAAAGAGAAAGCACACTGGCTGACACTTTTGGAATCTTAAAGGGACTTACAGAAGGATAAATCTACAATGAAGATGATGATTTGATTAGGGGTCAAAGCACAAACCTATGTCACGCTTTTGTAAAAGAAAAGGCTAACAAAAGTATGACTTTTCACCTTCAATGATATAAAACTAGTATTATTATTTAGGGTTCTAAAATGAAGCAAACTAATGAAATGTGTTAAAATTTATAAGGTTTAGGATTATAATTTTTAACAATCATTTGGATTAAGAATTGATATATTTTCATAATTTTTATAGATAATTTTTTAGTTGTTGAAAAATGCTGAAAATTAAGAGTCTAGTTCCCACCACAATACTATATGGAAATAAACTTATTTCTCTTTAATCTCAAACTATGTTATAGATAGCATATATATCTAGAACATTCAAAAATAAAAATTGTCTTTAGACTTATATTTTTAATTTTATAATCATTCCAAGCTCAACTCACTTGAAATAATTGGTTTTCATCTCCCATCACATTTTTCAAAACAAATCTATTCTAACCAAAATAAAACCTATTCATTCTAGAATAGGACTCTCTCCTCTAGAATGTCATATAAGTTTTATTTTTTTATATGATTTACTATTTTTTTCTTTCTCAAAATTGACATTTTTTTGAGTGCTAAAATAAGTGGTTCTAGAATTTTTTAATTATAATATAATATGTCTAATTAAAACACTATAAACTCTATATGAGAACATTATTGACTTTGGGCTCTATAAAATGGTGTTTATAAGTTATTAAAAATATATCATAAAAAATAGTAAGAGTTATTGAAATGCCAATTTTCTAAAATAATTATATTTCTTTAGTAATTGGATTCAAATTAGTATAAAACATGCATTTAATAGACATCTTCAATTGGAAAAGTGTGATACCATATATAACTTAGCTAGAATGAATTTATCTAGATCATATCTTTGAATAGAATTTATTTTTAGATAGAAATACTCAAATTGAGTCATTCTAATAAGTCAATCTGAAAGGTGACATAGCTTTATACTTTTACCCTTAGCCGAATCAGAGATGTCATAGGAAATTTTTATAATAAGGTATTCAATATTTTGAGGATAGTAGAAAAATGTTCAAAGAAGACCCCTGGAGGAGGAGAAAAAGCTTATCAAAGAGAAGAAAGGGGAACTTCAAACACTCAAAGAAGGGATGTGAGAATCCTTGAAAGAAATCACCCTATTGATCCAAAAAAAAGCTCAAAATATACTTTAACAAGTGATCTAGATCAGAAGAAGAAAAAGGCACAACAAGAGATTGATGCAACTGACAACCATTTGAATTGTTCACTAGATCAATAGTAGAGCATATCACAAAGTTACAATACAAAATGTATCTGATACATTAGTTGTGTGTCAAAGAAGAGAAAAAAGCTATCCCACTCATGGAGCTTCAATAATCCTTAACTCTAATCATTGGAATCATTGGCTTAGACTAAAGGGTGTAAATGATTAGCTAGCCATACCATTAGTAGAATTAAAAGAAGCAATTTTAAGACAACTGGTAGAAATGAGGATTGTAGTGCTTGTACTCAAATAATTAAAGGAGTCATGGGAGACTTTTCTAAACTCCACTAGAGAAAAATATAAGGATATATTTGTAAAGCTTTAACTTGAAAGAGTGGCCATCATAGGGGCATAAGACCACAAGAACTAGACACCTATAACTCATCTCTTCCCATTATCATTGATGATGGAAAGTGGGAGAAGATACAAGGATATCTTAGGAAGAATATACTTGAGATACACAACTAGAGAGCATGGGAATAGGAGAAGGAAGAAAGAACTCTAATAAATGATGTAGATAAAAAAAAGTCTAAAGGTCAAAAAGAAGAAGAATGAACCATCTCACAAGAAGATAGACTAAGTTGCATCTTATGACTCTTGTTAACCTATCAAGAATCATAGAAGGTTTTTCCAACAATGCCAAAGGGGGAGATTGTTTGAATAAGTTACATTAATTGGTAAAATGGTGAGTGATGAACTCAAAAATTGATTTAGAGGTTTGTGTTGTTATTGATTGATAACTAGTTAACAAGAAGTCACAAAGCATAGGCATCTATAGATAGGTAGTCACATGAGTCTTGTGACAATGATCATTGAGTTGTTCAAAATTCAAAATTGTTGTTTGAGTGGGAGAACTTTCTAGGGTTTCCATTCATAGTCTGTGAGAGTGATCTAAGGATCACTTGACATTTGTTGTAAGTTTTTGTTGGCTAAGAGAAAGTATAGAATCCCTCTATTCAAAAGGGAGTGCCAAGAAAGTTGGTATCACTATAATAGTTAAGACCAAAAAATACATTAGAGGAGGCTATTTGTGAATAGAGAGCTACAATAAGTGGAAAGTACACAAGAGAATGAAGGGTAGAGTGAAGAGGGGAGCTCATCCAAGCCAGAGTAGTAGAAGAAGATTAGAGTATCTTTGAGAAAACATAACAAAGGATCTATTAGGTATGGTTTTCTATATAGTTAAATTGCATATATTAATTTTCTTTATAACCATAGCATCTATTGTAAGTCTTTAACAAGGAAGACTTGTAAATCCTCAAACATTACTAGCATTCCTAACAAGATGCATTTTTAGAAGGAACATATTTAATCCCTTAATAGGGAGCCCTTTTTCTACAAGGAAAGACTAGTGGATACACTACTTCCACCATGGTTTTCACCCTCACTCTAGGGGTTTCAATGTAAAAATATATGTGTCATTAATGTATGCTTCTATGTAGAGTATTGTGTAATTTTATTTCATAGCATTCATCATTTTTGTGATAGTTAAAGAGGTAGAAACAAAGTGTGTAGTAAGGATCAATAAACTAACTGATAGATTTTCTAAAAGTGTGTGTATTGGACCAATAATTGGTTGTCTGGGGATGTTGGTTTTTGTTTTAATCTATTGAAATTTTAATACATATATTTTTAATGACTTTTGGTGTTTTGGGTCCCCTGTAAAAAACTTGCTTTAACCCTTAATCAAAAAATAATTGTATCAATGTTTAGAACTAAAAATTCAACCTTTGGACAAGATCTATTGATATTTTAAAAAGTTGTGTATGCCTATATGGATTTGCCTAGTTTTGAGAGAAGGGCAATGTTTGAGATCTAGTTGACATAATCTATTTCTTTGATAAAGACAACCTCCAAGATTCTCTCCAATTTTCCTTTGACTAGTAATTCTACAGGTTCATGCAACATTTTGAGTTTCTATTTCACTAGTTAAACTACCAAATCTATACAGAAAGTGTACATAATTTTAAATCAAGGTCCAAGCTAGACACGTTAGAGTAAAACCATATGAAGTTAATTTTCTTGTCCATGAAGAGCTTTGTGAACCCTCTTCTTATGATATTGATTCTACTATGTGTACTAGTTGAGGTATTTTCACTAATCCCAAATTAATTAGTTGCATTGGTTCTATCAAATTTGAAGGCAATTGTTATAAATTATTAGGTACAAAATATCAATATTCCCATCACCAAGTTCCTTTAAATAGTTTTTCGCCATCAACTGCATCATTTATTTTTACTATGTTTTGTTGTAAGAGTGCAACTAAATGGTTTTCACCATTAGACTTAATTTTTCTTTTTCTTTTCTCTTTTAAGCTTAATAAACTTTATATCCCTCTTTTTCATATTCATGCTTGGATTTTTGGTGGAAGATGAAAGGGGTTCAATTGGGGTTTAGGTACCATGCCAAAGTGTAGTTATTTAGACATGAAATTGGGTTCATTAGTTCATTCCATATCTATTCAATACGTGTTTAGGAGGAAAATGGAAGTGCTCAATAAGATATGTAAATAAGGCTCCCACTTTCACATTAACATTCAATACAAGAGAAAGAGGGGCATCCACACATAAGTCTCGATATAACCCAAGTTAGATCAATAAAAGCACAAATTGATAAAGTGTTGTTAGTGCTAAACCCAAATTATATCAAGGAAGTATGCATTCAAGTTCTCTTTCATGCAATATAAATTTAATTAAAGTTGTACAAATATAAATGTGACATTGTAATAATTAATTTAACAAGAAGAGTAAGATATATGTAGGTGCTAAATATATGTAATCATCTTAGCTAAGGTATGGAAATAGGTCTAGAATAAAAGATAAAATGAATGATAATGTAATCATCTAAAAATGTACAAGAGGATATACCTTTTAATTCCAAAAATCATGAATTTAAACTAAAGAATGAACTTCCAATTGTAAATTCATGATTACAAAAGAAAACCCAAAAAATGCTACTTTACTTAGGCCTATGGGAGACATAAAGATGGTGGTAAAGTGTCTAGACACTTTATGGGAAGATGGACATGTTTCTAAGACATATACTTAGAAAAGTCAACTCAATTTTTTTGGAAAATTTTCAATGAGTAGTTTCTAGATATGTGGTCACAATTTGGCTATCTATCTCCTTTACACAATAAAACTTGGTTTTTGTTTTGGTTGGATGAAGGCTTTCCTTGGTCAAGCTCTAGATTGAGGAATCAACCTTGAAATTGAAATGTAAAATATGGAAATAAATTGAGAAAAAATTTATTATTCAAATTTCTTGGAGAAACCCTTATCAATAAGGATTTGCAATGTTTGTATGTTTTAGATGTTGAATTTAGAATTAAGAATGCCAAATATCTCAAAAAATGCAATGGATCTACCAAAATCATATCATGGGGCATGGATTTAAATGTGCATCAATGACAAAGATGATGATTTCCTTATTGAAGATCTCCTCCCTTTATGGACAAAAAATGTTAGATCTTGATGAGGGAATGCTCACAAAGGATCCTTAAATCTCTAATGCTTAATGAATAATTTAGAAATTTTCCATCTTAAGTTCTTGGAGGTTCTTCTTGATTTATTTTGATTGATGTCTTTCTTTTGCATCACAATAATGAATGATTGATGTAAAAATGAGGTGTTTGGGCTTTCTTTTATTCTAGTTTTCATGTGCAAAAGAAAATCACGCCAATAGTATCACTTGATTTTTGAATTTGTAACATCAACAAAAAATTGGTCCCAAGATTCAAAATCCTCGAGGAATAGATCAAGAATGTTTTGATGTGGATCCTAATCCGACTTAGAGGTTAAAATTATCCCACGTTATTCTATGTGATTTTCCCACATTTTTTACTATGAGGGTTTAGGGAAATGCCCCCATACTTTGGGGGTCAAGGGGAAAAGGCCCTTTGCAGGGTCCTATGGTAGCGCCCTAGGTGGGGTGAAGGGGCATCACCCCTTCCAAAAATCTAGGGTAAGTGGCCCCCAAAGAAAAATGAAAAGTTACTATTGTAAAAGGCAACATGAGTTATGCTTTTTTTATTAGTTGACTTATTCTAGCCCTAATTTGGTAAGAAAAAAAATGCTTGTATAAAATGGCTTAGGGTTAGGGATTTCATAATGTATGTTGAGATTGTAGCTTCTTGTAATAGTATTGAGTTGTAAGAGGTTATAAATTATAATAAGGTTGTAATCACTAGAAAATAAGAATATTGGACTCGATGTCAGTGGACATATCATAGGGATTGGGTGAACCACTTTAAATCTTTGTTTCTTGTGTTGTCTTCTATGTGGCTTATTACTTTCCAATAATGGTTATATTTTTATATTGTTTATTATGTTTCTTTAACTCTAACAAAGAATAGGTAAAGTTGGTGTGACCTATTTTAGAACAAGTAAACCTAGTTTGACCTATTCTAGGATTGACCCACAAGGAGATAATCCTAAGGTCTTATATACTACATTCATAAAATCGTAAGTTAGAGGAAAGAATAGGAGAAAGAGCCAATTGAGGACCAATCTATCCATTGTCCATAAGGTCACTAAATGATAGGAGACAAAAGGAATTAAATTATTGGTGATTCTATTTTAAGATGCTACATTTAGCCCCCACTTTAGTAGGAGCATGAGATACCTCATAACTATGGAAAAGTAGATTAAAAAGAAAGATATTGTCTCATCATGACTAAGGAAATGAAGAAACTACCAAGACACCAATAGAATTTACTCTTTATTATATCCAAAATTGTAATAAGAGAGATGTCACTGATGTGCACTAATATATTTGATAGTAAATTTTGAGAGAAGTTCTGTTGGAATTATGGTGTCACAACCTATCATCATCGCAATTTCAATGGAAAACTATTGGAATTGTAAAGATCATAGGTTGTGATGCCTTAATTTTGACAAAATGACCATCACAATTTGGTACCAAATTTATTAGTGGTGTGTGTGTGTGTGTGTGTGTGTGTGTGTGTGTGTGTGTGTGTGTGTGTGTGTGTGTGTGAGAGAGAGAGAGAGAGAGAGAGAGAGAGAGAGAGAGAGAGAGAGAGAGAGAGAGAGAGAGAGATCAACTTACTCAATAAGGTTTGTGTTCCTTATTGTGAACCACACCAAATATATAAGATTGAATAGTCTAGTGTGTCAAATAGTCAATCCAATTAAAAATAAATTAAATGGGTAGGATTAAATGGAATAGCAGGCTTGTGTGCCCAATAGTCAATCCCACAAACATTGCACCTTTTGGTGTCTTTATGCCCCCACTATATAGTACTCCTATGCCATGAGAAAAGTAAACCTAATTCTTCTTTTGATGCCACCTCTTCTATTTAATTTTTTTTTTCAATGACAACCCTACCATGGGTGATGAACATGGGTTATGTGCTTCTACATGGAAAAAAATTAAGAAAATAATAATTGACTTCAAAAATTTGGAAGATAGATCTATACCACTCTACAAATTTTCCCTCAAGGTTATACATTCTTTGGCTACTACTCTATATTTGTTGCAAGAAGAGAATTTCGGTGGCAAATAATAGTGGATTATTCAAGGAGATATTAAACCTTCTCCTTGACAAATAACTTAGATGATGATCTAAAAGGAAAGTGAACATATAATTTAAAAATATATATAGTTATATGTTCAAGTCCACTTTTAATGATGCCTTTGACTTTGGCACCCCTGTTCCTTTTGGGCTTGGTTAATGTTAGCTAATATTTTTTTCCTAGTTTATAGGTTCTTATATAGTTACTCATTTAGCCCTAGGAGGTGCTCTATTCTTATAGGTTTTATTGGTTTTTCCCTTGGTGGTAGATAAGAAAAATCACTTGTGCTTACTTTATCAACCTTAGCTCTATTATGTTGAATGCTCATAGATATGGTTGTATCTATATGATTATGCAAAATACTAATATGGTAGTGTTAGCTATAATTTCTAATTTTAGTATTAAGTAGTTGCATGAAATGGTTCTTTAGTCTTTATTTTCCTTTGGGCATTGGACCTAAGGGTCACCTTCCTCATTTTTGTCTAGAACTTTAAATAAAAACCATAAATATCTATATCAATTTCTCCATTAATATTTTATTCATATAATAGTTAATATTTTCTATATTCCTTGTATGTCCTTTGGGTTGTTGTACAAAAGGACAACACCCTATTTTTCATAACTATTAAAAAAACTCCACAAATATGCTCCTTATTTGTTGAAACATTACCATAATAAATAAAAAAATTGTGTAAATTTACATTAATCAATATGCAAGAATTTGAGAAACTAGTATACCCTAGAACAACCTCTCAACAACCATCCAATAAATTCTACAATAGATTCTATAGAGCTACAGTATTCAAAGTGATTCAATTTCTACAATAGAAGATATCTTAACAATGTAATATATTGACTCAATGTTTTCAGCTTGTCATCCCCCTTTCGATATATTCCAAAATAAGTATACCATGTAAAATGTGGTTTCTTGGGTACACATTACTTTGGGTCGGTTTTGTTTCATAGTCTCACTAATATGACTTTCTGCACTTACACATGAAAATATTTATGACATTCAAAATTATTATTAAATATATAAGAAATATAATTTTGAATTTATAATTTAGCAATCATCTCTACAACCCTACATCACTATTACTAACATAATATTTCATTTTATAATTAATAGCTAATCTTTTCATAAATACATTCTACATCTTTTTCATACTCTGATACTATTTTCTAAAATTAAAGAGTTTAAATTTGATTGAAATTCAAAAAATATAAAGCTAATAAAACCATCAAATATAATATGCATACATATCTTGAAGGAATGCAAATGCACTCACCACTCATGAAAGCATGCACACTAATGTGTTCAACACATTCCCGTTGAATGCATTCACACTATGCAACGTCAACTCCACCACACAATGCTTAGTTCCATCACATCATAGCTTTTTAAAGATTATTTTATTTATTTATTTCATGCATAGTAAAAATGCATGTAAGCAGTTATCTTTGTAGGCACCGATTTTTAATTGTTTTTAATTAGGTTTGCATAATGAATAGAACTACTATTAGGTAAAAGCACAAACCTATGTCACCCTTTTGTAAAGGAAAAGGCTAACAAAAGTCTAACTATTCACCTCCAATGGCATAAAAGTGGAATTATTATTTAGAATTTGAAAATGAAGTAAACTAATGAAATGTGTAGAGATGGATGAAGTTTATGATTATAATTTTTTAATAATTATTTGGAATAAGAATTGATATATTTTCCTAATTTTTATCGATAATTTTTTAGTTGTTAAAAATTATTGAAAATTAGGGGTTTAGTTCCCACCACAAAACTATATGGAAATAAACTTATTTCCATTTGAATTTAGATTATGTTATAGATAACATATATAGCTAGAACAATCAAAAATAAAAATTGACTTTGGACCTATATGTTCTCTTTTATAATGATTCCACCTCACCTGAAATCAATAGTTTTCATCTCCCACCACATTTTTCAAAACAAATCTATTCTAACTAGAAGAAAAAATATACATTCTAGAAGAGGACCCTCTCTTCTAGAATGTCATATAGGATTTAAATTTTTTTGATTTGATTTAATATTTTTTTCATTGTCTAAGTTGACATCTTTTCAAGTGTTAAAATAGGTGCTTGTAGAATTTTTTAATTACAATACACTATATCTAATTAAAACATTGTAATGTCCCATTTAGGACATTAGCTATTTTCTCATTTCTTCGTATATATTTTATAATATCCTCTATCATATCCTTGACATTCTATATTTATATGTGCATTTCATAGAGTCATGTCATTTCATTAATATTAATTATATTAATAATAATATAATTAATTATATATTTGCATCAATAAGCTTAGTTAAATCAATTAATATCATAATGTATATTATATTATATTGTAACATATATTATTTTAATAATATATCAACTATATATTATTATATTATAATTCTTTATAGTGTTTCTATATTGAATCATATCTTAATAATTATGATATCATTATTTATTTATAATTATATTAGATTATCATTTAATTCATTTCATACTTCCATATTGCTATAATGTGTTTTTATTATTATATGATAATATATAATATTACTCATAAAATATTATTATTTTAATATTATTATTTATATTAATTTATATTAATTTATATATAATACTTATTTTTTATTATAAATTATATGTCAAAGTGGGGACATTATAGTCCTCCCCTCTCGAATTTGCTTGCCCTCAAGCAAAATTTTTCTTACACAAGCTTATCATAGACACAAAACATACTTGCATGCAAAAGCCTAAAAGATTTGTGAGATGTACATCTTGATGAATGAAAACACATAGTAGACACAAGGTAAACACTTGAATGCATGAAGACATGAAGTATACACGATACAGATAGTTGAAGACATGAAGTAAACATGGTGCAAATAGTTGAAAATACAAAGCAAACATGATGTAGACAGATGAGGACATATGTTATGCAATTCCTTGATTATGAATCTGTAACCACAAAAAATCATTAGTACACATTTATATATAATTTTTTTTTTACAATTTTCTTATATCAATCCCCTGATAAGGTATTTTATGGTCTCCATTTAGTGACTTGTCAATCAAAAGTAGGGTTCATTTATTAACTCGTCATTTTCTGAGTATGGGAGGAGAAACTATAATAGGGTACCTTGTTACCCAATCATGGGCCTCACTGTTCTCCCTTATTATTGTTATCTCTCTCCAATCATCATTCCCAAGATGGTGCCCTTGTATGATATACCTTGCGGTATTCACTCCATCATAGGCCTTACCTAGTACCCATAGGCTTTACCTAGTACCTCAAGTGGTGTCACCTAGCCCATTCCACCGCAAGCCTTATCTCATCTTTCTCTTTCTGATCATCATTCCCAAGATGGTGCCCTTGTATGATGTACCCTAGGGTATTCGCTCCACCGTAGGCCTTACCTAGTACCCATAGGCTTTACCTAGTACCTTGAGTGGTGTCACCCAACCTATTCCATCGCATGCCTTATCTCATCATTGGAGAAAAAATTAAATTTAAGTTTTATTCAATTATTTATCTCAACATATCTCCTTAGTTTAAGAAGTTTAAATATTAATTGCTTTCATTGCTCTCATTCAAATTAATCTTAGAAATAAATATTAATTAACTTGTTATTTCAATCTAAACTTAGAAAATAATGTTTCAATTCATTCCTTTAATTTAAAAGTGGATGTATACATTCTTAATGGAAATGTTAAACATACCACTTAGCTTTGTTTGCAATCACTATCATACCACTGACTCCTTATCTCCTTCATGTGGGAGTTGATGAACTTTACTAGTTTGAATACCGATCTTCCACCTTTTTCTTTTTCAATCTCATATGCCTCTCTTTGATAATCAAGTTTTCAAGTGATGAGAGTCACTATGTTGTTGTCTAGGCTCATATCAAAAGTGGAACCAACTTAGTTGTTTGGGATTGATAGATCACTAAGTGCAATCTACATGTTGTCATCAAATTTTCCAATCAAGATCCCTCAATTTTCACTACTTGTTCCCAATTGTTTTCTAATTCCCTAGACTCAATACTATGATATATCAAGATAATTCTCTTAATGTTGAATTGTAACCAAATAAATTGGCACTCAATGATTATCTAATTAAAATTGTAATGTCAACATATGTATTCTTTTAGAGATTGAAAGAAATTTTCATGCTCGAGAGATTTCTTCCTTTCCACCCTTTATTTGATACTAATGTATATATTTATTGTGACTTGTAATATGCATAGTAACACATCTTGGTGTGATGAATATTAATGAAAATGTTGGGTGGTTATGCAAAAATAGTATTATCAATAGTTCTAGTTTGATTCTTAAGTATATCTCTAGTGCAAAAAAGATCGATATGAATATTCATATATGGAGCTCAAATGTTTGCTACCAATCCAAATATGATAGTAGTTGATGGTACACCTATTGATTTTCTCTTATAATGATTGTACTGATATAGGGCCCTAGCACAGATATAGGAGGTTGTATAGATATATGATAGTAGCCTATCTCTACTCTAGAAAATCTTAAAGTTGGGTGACATAACTATAATATATTGATCCAAAATAGGATTTATATTGATCTTTTAAATATATAAGAATCATTGTTTCTCACATCTCTCCTTCATGTAACGATGTATTTATTGTTGGCAGGTCTGGAAGACATTGAAGTATTTTATACTAACTTATTTGATAAGTACTCTTTTAAGTGTCAATGATCTAATGATAACTTGATACTACAAGGTATATGAAGTAGTATGATAAAATGACTTATTGGTTTCCCTAAATCTGAAGGACTTATTGAGCAATAGTATAAATGTCAATATGGATAATTTTTGATTGCCTATCAATTGATGATAGTATATTAGTTGTAGGACATATATAAAATGTGATTTGATGATTGTCCTTGTAAATTTTACTCATTAGGGGCTCTGAGTCATGATGTTACAGTCTCTAGATGCTCAAATTGAAATAAAATTTCCCTCCATAAGTAATACATGAGGTTTCTACTATTGTTGCAAAAGATTTATGATAGATGTTTCTGTGCTTTTTGCTATCGTGCTTGATAGAATTAAGGAATTATTTTTCAGACTGTTAGTAATTATAGTCAAGCCTTCTTTCCATGCCTTCAATTTAAAAATCGTGATTGCTACTCCTGAATCTTAATACTGTGTGCCCAATCATGGAGCTTTTCATGATTTATGTGTTGAGATTATGTGCTTCTAGGTTTGCCATCTTCTGCTCACACGAAGTGTCCAAATTGGGATAATAATATATAAATCAAATCTTCACACGACTTTGTACTAAAAGTACCCCACAATTGTGTATGTAATGAATTTGTATGTTCACTACATGATAAACCTATCAAATTGTATTTTATCTTGTCTACGTGATGATCTAGTGCATTGTTGTTGAAAAATTTCATGTGTTCTAAGAAGTCGAGAATCTTCTCCATATTGTGATGCATCAGAACTAGTACACCCCAAACCTGTCTTGCAGATTGCACATGGTGTCACTTGCTTACCAAAAATTATGTTACATAGGTCATATGATTTGGGTTTTTTTAATAGGTTTGAATTCTTAGGAGGCAATAAGAAATAATGGCCTCACTATTCCATCTTCCAACATTATAGGCTTCTTTAGAAGAATACTATGCCCATATAACACCATTCCATTGACATATACTAGTAAATTAGTTATCCTTCTTGTCCTCTATTAATTGCATATCCATGTCTATGGTTTTTTCTTGCATGGGAAAAATGTGATTACAAAAGACATTGTGTTATGTGTAACAATGATGAGATGGAGAATAAAGTCAACAATACCCTCTGTGTGATATAAACCTAATTAACTCATCACAATTTGCCACTTCATTTGAGGCTAGTCTGAACTTGTCATGTTTCTTTTGAATAAACTCTTTTTCTTCTGCTCCCTCAGCTTCATGATGATCTCTTTAGGTTAGCAGGTACTGAATACTCTCTATAGGATGGCAGGAACTAGGCTCTGATACCACTTGTAATGTCCCATTTTAGGACATTAGTTATTTTCTCATTTCTTTGTATATATTTTATAATATCCTCTACCATATCCTTGACATTCTATATTTATATGTGCATTTCATAGAGTCATGTCATTTCATTAATATCAATTATATATTTGCATCAATAAGCTTAGTTAAATTAATTAATATCATAATGTATATTATATTATATTGTAACATATATTATTTTAATAATATATCAACTATATATTATTATATTATAATTCTTTATAGTGTTTCTATATTGAATCATATCTTAATAATTATGATATCATTATTTATTTATAATTATATTAGATTATCATTTAATTCATTTCATACTTCCATATTGCTATGATGCAGTGATATTATTATATGATACTATATAATATTACTCATAAAATATTATTATTTTAATATTATTATTTATATTAATTTATATATAATACTTATTTGTTATTATAAATTATATGTCAAAGTGGGGACATTACAAACACTATAAGCTCTAAATGTGAATAGTCTTGAATTTTAGGTCTATAAAATGGTGTTTAGATGTAACTAAAAAAATTCATAAAAAGTAGTAAGAGTTATTGAAATGTCAGTTTTTTCAAATAATTTTATTTCTTTAGTAATTGGATAAAAACTAGTATAACATATGCATTTAATAGATATTTTCAATTGGAAAAGTATGAAACCATATATAACTTAACTAGAATGAATTTATCTAGATGATATGTTTGAAAAAAATATATTTTTAGATAGAACTACTCAAATTTAGTCATTTTGATATGTCAACTTGAAAGGTGGCACAACTTTGTACTTTTACCCTATTGTCATGCAATCTCTTTGCATGTTATTGTTCAGGATTTTTTTTATCATAGTTAACACGGCCTTCCTTAATCAGAGTACAAGGAGAAGATATTTATTTTTCTTTATAATGTACTTTGTATTTTTAGAATACATGATTAATAAAACATAGTTTTTAATTTCCATATCTATTAACATAGTTTTAAATTTCCATATCTATTATTTATCTTTTCTTACTTTCTAATTTTATCACTATAGTTTAAGTGCTATGATTTTTGGATCTTCAATTGGTATCAGGGTAGGTTGTAAAAAGAAATCTTATAGGAAAGGCAATTGTTCTCTCCAGGATCTTCCAGAATGACAAATGGTGCAAACTTTCCATTCTAGCTTCCACTATTTTATAAAGACAACTATGAATATTGGAGTATCAAGATGTTCAGGCCCTAGACTATTATCTCAAGGTCTTTGGGAATTAGTAGAAGGAGGATACACAAATCCTATAGACCTAAATGCTTTAAATGCCTTAACAAAGGTTCAACAAAATTAGTTAAAAGAAGATAAGAAGAAGGATAATAGTCTCTTTTCATCATTCAAACTACACTAGACATGTCTATTTTCCCTCGTATAGCTAGTATAACAAAGTCAAAGGATGCATGAGAAGCAAAATGCATACCAAGGATCTGATAAGATATTATTGGTGAGACTTCAAACCCTTTGATAAGTTTTTGAAACTTTAAGGATGAGAGAAGCTGAGTCCACTCATGAATTTATCACGAGGGCTCAAACTATTATTAAATATCTCAAAGCTCAATGGGAAACTATCATAGAGAAAAAAGTTGTAGAGAAGATTTGAATATCTCTTTCTCCAAATTTTGATCCAGTGGTAATAGTCATTGAAGAGAGTAAAGATACATCTACCTGCAAAATTGAAGATTTAATAGGTTTTCTTTGCAATCACATGAAGGGTGTATACAACATTCAAGAGAGAATCTAGTGCAAGCCTTCCAATCTATAGTCAAAATTGAACCAAAACCTCCAGCCCCTTTTCAATCAAACAAAACTCAAGGGGAGTCTTCCACATCAAAAGGATGTGGTAGAGGACAAGGAAGAGGAAGGATTTTTGAGGATTGAAGAAGCATCTAGTGAAGATATTTTGAAAGGTATGGATACTATGAATAAGAATGTAGAAAGAAAAATATGATTTGAAAAAATCAAGAGCTAACTTTACAGAAGAATCTCTTGAAGATGCAAAGCACTCCACATTATTCACATGCAATTTGGGAAAATAACCTTAGGACATGTGGTTTCTTGATAGCGGGTACTCAAATCTTATGAGAGGTAAATCTGATCTCTTTGTCAAATTAGATGAATTTGTGAGAAGTCAAGTAAAATTTGGTAATGATAAAGAGGTCACTATTATGGTAAAAGGTACTCTTGCAGTGAAAATTAAGCAAGGAGAAATTAATTATATTCATGACACCTTTCATGTGCCCAAGTTTCAACATCATGTTTTAATTGTTGGTCATCTTGTAGAAAAAAACTATAAGGTAGTTTTTGAGGATAACTGCTAGAAAGTTTTTGATAAATCAGCTAATCACCATCTTTTTGCAAAGGCTTGTATGATAGTGAACAAATTGTTTCCTATCAAATTGGTTTCCACTAATATGCATGCTATTAATTAAACCACAGATGATTTATGGTTATGGCATTAGAGGTATGCTCATTTGCATTTCTAGGGCTTAAGTTTGATTCATAAAAAAGAAATGATAAGAGTTCTTCATGCCATTCAAAAAAAAAAAGAACTCTATTTACATTGAACTATTGGTTAGTAGCATCAAGAAAAAAATTCGGTGAAAAAATCATCGAGGGAAAAATCTCCTCTAGAGCTTGTGCATGCTAACATTTGTGGTGCTATACAGGAGGAACCCTTGGGTAAGAATATCCATTTTTTTTTACTTTTATTGATGATTTCTCATGCCACACATGGCTTTATTTTCTTAAGAAGAAATTTGAAGCACTCAGATGCTTTAAGCATTTTACAGCTATGGCAGAAAAGAAATGTGGATATACCATTAAAATTCTCAGGACAAATAGAGGGGGAGAATTTATCTCCAAAGAATTTGTTTATTTTTGTGACATGCATGACTTTCAAAGACAACTTACAACAACCTTTAGCCCCCAACAAATTGGTATTGTAGAAAGAAAGAATTGTACCATTATGGAGATGGCATGACGTATGCTAAAAGTCTAAGAACATCTGAAATTCATTTTGGGGAGTTGCAGTAGCAAACACAATTTAGATTTTGAATTGAAGCCCAACAAAAGTTCTTAGAATATCACTCAAAAGAATTTATGGAGTGGACACAAGCCCTCAATAGATCACTTTTGTGTATTTGGTTTCCCTACATATCTTAATGTTCCTATTCAAAACAAAAATAAGTTGGATGCCAAATCCTAACTTTGTATCTTTGTGGGCAGGGTAAACTTTAAGAAACCCCCATCCAAAAAAAGCTATAAATTATGGTTGAATCTTTCATTATTTTGAAAAACCAAATTATTTTTATTGGTGCACTTCTCAATTTTTTTATTTTAAATATTATTTTAATTGGTGATTATTTTAGAATCATAAGTTTTGAGTAGAAAATATTGGTGAATCTTGATAATAGTAGGAAGTTCACTGATTATCAAGGAATATTATAAATCAAAACTGAACATGTTTTATCTCATGAAAATTATGAGGATAATTACATTATAGTTTAAATCAATAGTGAAAACTAAGTACTGGTAATATATCCCTAAAGTAACTAATAATTATGATAATTGCTAGTGAATTAGTTTTAATTACTTTGATAATATATAATATTTAGGTGAATCAAATCTAATCATGTACCAAATATTGTGGCAAATCTTTGAGTTTAAATTTTTTAATGAAATAAAATATTGAGCAATTTTAAATTTCTTAGAATTAAATTTAATAAAAATTTGGCAATTTAAGTTGCATTAAATTTTAAATTATTAGCAAAATTACTAGCAAAAAAAAAAATCTAAAATTTGCAAAATTATGAATATTCACCACTTAAAAATACCCTATTTGTGTGTTATTCAGATTCTACCAAAGGATATAAATTTTATGAACTTAACACAAAGAAATGGATTATTAGTTGAGATGATGTCATGTCCCCTATTCAAATAATTAAAAATAAATAAACTTTGCTAAGGTAGGCAGGCTCCAAAAAGGTGAAGTCGAAAAAAAAGGGGCTAATCTTTGGAAACCAATGGACTAATAAATAAAAATTATTATTAAATTATATTTTATTAACCCCTCTTGGACGTGAGTTAGGGTTATGCCCTCTTTAAAAGGGGTTTGGAGGCATTTTGGACTCATTCCAGAACTTGATTTTTGCTAATTTTCTTGTTGTTCTTCAGAGGCTGCCAAACTTGTGGAGAAGGAGACCCAAGAATGGGAGTTTGCAGGTTTCCAAGAAGGCTAAGGACGGGAGTTTGAAGCCATTCCATGTGCATGCTCATACAGAGTTTGCCTTTGTGCTGAATAGTGCCGATTTGTGGGTTTTCGGGGTTGTTTTGGTTTGAGTTTGGTGTTTTCAGTTGAGTGTTTCATATCAGTTTGGGTTGCTATTGTATTTTAGACTTTAAGATGTTAAAATAGAGCTGAATATATGTATTGGGTTATGATTAAACTTCTGAGATATTTTATGAGTGTTTTCGTGGTGTTTTCGGGCATTGTTTGTTAATTTCGGGAGCCCGATTGAGCATAGTTTTGTCCTACATTTGTGAGCTGTTGTGTAAATGCTATACAAATATGGAAATATCATTTTTTAAGTTGTTATGCTGCTGAAATTTCTATAAAAATGTCCATTCTCAGATTTATTAGTAATTTGTGAAGTTGTGAAGTTTTTTGGCACTAATTTGGACATACCCGATTTGGGTTTTATTGGGAAATTGGTTGATCTTTGTAATATTGGTTGTTTGATTTTAAAGATCTAATTTGAGGCTAGAAATTCCATGTAAAATTAGTAAAGGGACATTTCAGTGGTATCAGAGCCGTGATCTTGCCAACCTGAGGGTTTGTAGAAGTTGCATGTCAGTTTTAATAACTACCCAGATCTTGCATGTCAGTTTTGACAACTACCCAGATCTTGCATGTCATATTTTATGGTTGCATGTTGCTTCTAATTAGTTGCATGTCAAAATTTATAATCGCATGCAACTAAGTGAAAGAGAAAAAAGATATTTGCAGCGAGAAAAGAATAAAGAAATTTTGATCAAATCCCCAGTTGAAAGAAAAAGTACAAAATCCAAGGAAGAAAAAAGTATGGCTGATCCAGATGAGATGGAAAAGAAATTCTTCCAAGACATCCAAAATACTCAGAAGAAAACAGTGGATGGTTTGGCGGAAACTAGAGAGGCCTTGCGAATATTGACAGAAAAATTACAAGGAGTTGCATCTATTAATGAGAAAGGGAGCACTTCAGAGGAGCCAAGAAATGGGAGATCCACACCATCTAAATCAACCAAAACTATTTTTTTGCCTGTAGATGAGCCACCAGTACCAAATCCAACCATTAATCTAGTGGAAGAGGTTATAGGTAACTTGATTACATTAAGAGCTACTTATAATGGCTTAGATGATGACTTTCGTAGTTCAGTTCCTTTTAGAGAATATGTGGATATAATGAACACTTTGATGCCCAAGAAAGAGAATAGGAGGGAGCATGAAACAAGTGGAAGAGAGCTCAAAAATAAAATAAGCAAGTTTACAGCACCTACTTTTGATGGAACAAATAAAATTTCAGCTAGAGCATGGCTACAAAAATTACAAACTTTCTTCACACTTAACCCCATGAAAGAGAGTGATGCTGTTCAATTTGCAAGTCTACACTTGGAAGATGTAGCCTATGATTGGTGGTATCATGAAATGACTACTCAAGGTCACGATCAGGTAACTACATTTGAAGATTTTAGTCAAAGAGTGATAGATAGATTTGACCTCAAGGATGATGAAGAGTACTTTAAAGAATTGTCAAAGTTGAAGCAAACCAAATTAGTTAATGAGTATATAGAAGAATTTCAAAAAGTGGCTGTTATGGTACCTAATATGAGTGAAAAGAGGATTGTATATCTTTTTCTTGATGGTTTAGAAGATTCTGTTAAGGGTTTGGTTAAGGCTTTCTCACCCTCAACCTTACAAGAAGCTATCAAAAGAAGCTTGCAACTTGAAACTTGCATGCCTATGAAATCAATCACTAATCAAAAACCCCCAAATCTTTGGCAACATAAGGGAAATTTTCAGAAAAAGACATTCCCAACACTACCACCAAAAGATGTGACAAATGTGGCAAAAAAGAAGGTAGATGAAGAGACTAGGAGTGAATTACGAAGGAAAAAGCTTTGTTTTACTTGTAGAGAACCATGGGTTCCAGGACACAGATGTTTGGGGAAAGGTCAAGTGCACTATATTGAAGTTGCTTCAGAATCTGATTCAGATGAGCATGAGGAATTTCATGATACTAAGGAGGAGGTAGAAGAAGAGAAAGGAAAAGAAATCAGCAAGGATGGCACTTTAGCAGCATTATCAGGAGTCCTAAGATACCATCCCTTCCTAATTCGAGGGGTACTAGCAGGGCAAAGGTTGACCGTTCTTCTTGATAGTGGGGCAACTCACAATTTTATTGATGAGGGATTTGTCATGAAAAGAGGGCTTAAAGCAGAAGATTTTGAGGGATTCAATGTTACTGTAGCCGATGGATTCACTATGCCTTGCACACGGGTGGTGAAACAACTCAAGATGACCTTAGGAGATTATGAGTTATGTGATGACTTCTATGTGGTTGGTATTGGGGAGACAGATCTTGTATTGGGTGTTCAATGGTTGCACTCTATCGGAGGATATTACATGAACCATCAAACTATGGAGTTTAAATTTCATTTCAATGGGAAAGAAGTCATATTGAGAGGGTTATCGAATGGAGCACCTAAGGCGGTCTCTGCAAAGAGGATGGAGAGGACTTTTCGAAGAGGACAAGTAACATGGGCAGCAGGAGTCATAATCCAACCAATAAGCTCTCCAAAGAATCAAGGTCATTTCTATTTTGAAATTCAAAATATTCTTGATAAGCATAGTATAGTTTTCAATGATTTGCCTCCAAGATTACCACCAGATAGAGGTTTTGAGCATGTTATAGAGTTAGAATAGGGTGCCAAACCAGTTATAACAACCCCATACCGCCATCCAAGAGGTTATAAGGAAGAAATTGAAAAAACTATTAAAGAACTCCTGGACATGGGGTTCATAAGGCTTAGCTCTAGTCCATTTGCATCATCTGTGGTACTCGTCAAGAAAAAGGATGGTACAATGAGAATGTGTATAGACTATAGGGCTCTAAACAAGAAGACCATAAAAAATAGGTATCCCATACCATGCATAGATGAACTCATTGATGAATTACATGGTGTTGTATACTTCTCAAAAATTGACTTAAGATCAGGCTACCATCAAATCCGAATGAGGAGTGAAGATGTGGAAAAGACTGCTTTCAGATGTCACTATGGGCACTTTGAATTTCTTGTTATGCCATTCAGACTCACTAATGCACTTGCAACATTCCAATCTTGTATGAATAAGGTATTCAACCAGCATCTTCGAAATTTTTTTTTGGTATTTTTCGATGATATCTTGATATACAGTAAAACATGGGAAGAGCATCTAAAGCACATAGACACTGTTTTGGGAATCTTGGAGCAGCAATCCTTCTATGCTAAGCTATCTAAATGTGAGTTTGGTTTGACAAAGATCCTATATTTGGGACGTATTATAAGCTCTAAAAGAGTACAGGTTGATCAACAAAAAATCCAGGCAATTTTGGATTGGCCTCCACCCACTAATCTTACACAGTTGAGAGGTTTCTTCGGGTTGTGTAGCTACTATAGGAGATTTTCCAAGGGATTTTCTCAGCTTGCTGCCCCCTTGACTGATTTGACAAAGAAAGGAGCTTTTGTTTGGACAGAAGAGGCACAAAAAACATTTGATAAGCTTAAGGAGGTAATGAGTTCATGCCCTGTGCTTGCAATTCCAGATTTCTCTTTACCTTTTGTTGTTGAATGTGATGCTTCTGGAGAAGGTATAGGGGCTATCCTAACTCAAAGGGGACATCCAATAGCATTTGAGAGTAGAAAATTAAATCAATCAAAGAAAGGTTACTCCATCTATGATAAGGAAATGTTGGCAATCATGCATGCACTTCATAAGTTTAGACAATATTTGGTATGTGGGAGATTCATTGTAAAGACAAACCATAATAGCCTCAGGTTCTTCTTGAACCAAAGGGATTTGAATGATCGTCAACAAAAATGGGTAATCAAATTGCAAGCTTATGATTTTGATATTGAATACATGAAAGGAAAGAATAATGTGGTTGCCGATGCTCTCTCAAGAAAGCCCACTTTGTGTTCCTTATCATCTATCTCTGCTGATTGGAAAGTCTCCATAATTTTAGAGTATGCTAAAGATTCATTTGCCACCAAGATTTTGGATAAGTTAGTGGATGATAATAGGTACAAGGTTGTTGATGAATTGATTTATTACAAGAATAGGATCTTCTTAGTGCCAGGGTCAAAAACTAAGGAGAGGATATTGAGGGCCTTTCATGACACACCTTTGGCTGGTCATCAGGGATACTTCAAGATATACAGGAAAATTTGAGAGCGGTTTTCATGGAAGGGTATGAAGGAGGATGTCCTTAAACACATTAAAGAATGTATGGTATGCCAACAAAGCAAGAGTGAGCAAAATTTTTCTGCAGGGTTGTTGCAGCCACTTCCTATTCCCGAACAAAAATGGGAAAGTATTTCCATGGATTTCATCACTGGGTTGCCCAAGGTTCAAGGTAAGGATTGCATATATGTGGTGGTAGATAAACTAACTAAGTATGCACATTTCTTTCCTATCACATCTGATTTCAAGGCATCACAAGTGGCCGAATTGTTCTTCAAGGAAATTTTTAGATTACATGGTTTGCCTAGAAACATTGTTAGTGACCGGGACAGTAGATTCCTTAGCTCTTTTTGGAAGGAGCTCTTTCATTTGGCAGGAACTGAACTCACTCCTAGTACTAGCTATCACCCCCAAACAGATGGACAAACAGAGATAGTTAATAAATGGATAGAGGGATATTTGAGGAACTATGTTTCCAATCAACAACATGCTTGGGTGAAATGGTTACACCTAGGGGAGTATTGTTACAATACATCTCATCACATGTCTATTGGTATGCCTCCTTTTCATGCTCTTTATGGTTATGATTCCCTTTCCTTTTTTGATCTAATACTTTTCGATAGCAGAGTACCCGTAGCAAGTGATTTCATCAAGCAAAGCCAAGACATAATAATGTCCCTCAAGGATAATCTACAACATGCACAGAACCAACAAAAGATATATGCTGACAGGAAAAGGATTGAAAGATCTTTTGAGGTGGGAGATTTGGTATTTGTTAGGTTGCAGCCATATAAGAAAAGCACCTTGAAGAGGAGTGGGGCAGAGAAACTCAAGCCAAGGTTCTATGGGCCTTATAAAATCATCAAGAAGGTAGGAGAGGTAGCTTATGAATTGGAGCTCCCACCAAACAGCAAAATACATAATATTTTTCATGTATCTTGCTTAAAGAAGGTTCTAGGCCAGCAAACCATAGTATCTACAGAATTACCACCTCTTGATGATGAAGGGAAATTAGTTTTGATACCAGAAGAGATTTTGGATACAAGAGAGAAAAGGTTGAGAAATAGGAGCGTCATAGAGCATTTGGTCAAATGGAAAGGATTACCACTAGAGGATGCAACTTGGGAAGGAGCACATATTCTTGAGAATTCCAACCTTCATTGCTTGAGGACAAGAAATATTTGGGAGGGGAGGACTTGTCATGTCCCCTATTCAAATAATTATAAAAAAAAAAACTTTGCTAAGGCAGGCAGGCTCCAAAAAGGTGAAGTTAGAAAAAAAGGGGCTAATCTTTGGAAACCAATGGACTAATAAATAAAAATTATTATTAAATTATATTTTATTAACCCCTCTTGGACGTGAGCTAGGGTTATGCCCTCTTAAAAAGGGGTTTGGAGGCATTTTGGACTCATTCCAGAACTTGATTTTTGCTAATTTTCTTGTTGTTCTTCAGAGGCTGCCAAACCTGTGGAGAAGGAGACCCAAGAATGGGAGTTTTTAGGTTTTTAGGAAGGCTAAGGATGGGAGTTTGAAGCCATTCCATGTGCATGCTCATACAAATTTTGCCTTTCTGCTGAATAGTGCTGATTTGTGGGTTTTCGGGGTTGTTTTGGTTTGAGTTTGGTGTTTTCAGTTGAGTGTTTCATATCAGTTTGGGTTGCTGCTTTATTTTAGACTTTAAGATGTTAAAATAGAGCTGAATATATGTATTGGGTCATGATTAAACTTCTGAGATAGTTTATGAGTGTTTTCGTGGTGTTTTCGTGCATTGTTTGTTAATTTCGGGAGCCCGATTGAGCATAGTTTTGTCCTACATTTGTGAGCTGTTGTGTAAAGGCTATACAAATCTAGAAATGTCATTTTTTAGGCTGTTATGCTGCTGAAATTTCTATAAAAATGTCCATTCTCAGATTTATTAGTAATTTGTGAAGTTGTGAAGTTTTGTGGCACTAATTTGGACATACCCGATTTGAGTTTTATTGGGAAATTGGTTGATCTTTGTAATATTGGTTGTTTGATTTTAAAGATCTGATTTGAGGCTGGAAATACCATGTAAAATTAGTAAAGGGACATTTCAGATGAGGTTTTTGATGAAGGAGTATGGAAATGGAAGAAATAAGTTCAATAATCTACACCATTCATCATGGGTAATTAAGATGTTCATGTCCCTCCTCTCCCCACAACCTTTAGTGGAAGCTCAAGCCCAAGTCCACCAAGTTCACCAAGTTCCTCTTCAGGTGAAAGTTCAAATTCACTATGTAGTCCAAGTTCTTCACAAAAGGTAAAAAATTTAAATGAAATATATCAAAGGAGTTCTAATGCGGATCTAGTTGGTGGGTGAAAGCACAAACTTGTGTCACCCTTTTACAAAGGAAAATGCTAACAAAAATATAATTGTTCATCTTCAATGACATAAAACTAGTATTGTTACTTAGAATTTGAAAATGAAGTAAACTAATAAAATGTGTGAAAATTGATGATGTTTAGGATTATAATTTTGAATAATTATTTGGATTAAGAATTCATATATTTTTCTATTTTTTAAAGATAACTTTTTACTTGTTGAAAATGTTAAAAAAGTAGGGGTCTAGTTCCTACCACAAAACTATATGGAAATAAACTTCCTTTTGATCTCAAATTATGTTATAGATAACATATGTAGCTAGAAAAATTTTAAAAATTGGATTTAGACTTATATTTTCTCTTTTATAATGATTCAAATTTCAACTCACTTGAAATCGATAGTTTTTATCTCCCACCACATTTTTCAAAATAAATCTATTCCAACCAAAACAAAATTTATACATTCTTGAAGAGGACTCTCTCCTTTAGAATGTCATTAGATTTTTAAAAAAAAAGAAATTGATATGATTTAATATTTTTTCATTTCTCAAAATTGATGTTTTTTCGACCGTTAAAATACATACTTGTAGAATTTTTTAATTACAATATACTATACCTAATTAAAACACTATGAATTCTATATGATAATATTCTTGACTTTGAGCTCTTTAAAATAGTGTTTATATGTTATTAAAAAAAATCATTAAAAATATTAAGAGTTATTGAAACATCATTTTTATGAAATAATTTTATTTCTTTAGCAATTGGATACAAACTAGTATAAACATGCATTTAATAGACATTTCCAATTGGAAAAGTGTGAGACAATATTTAACTTAGCTAGAATAAATTTATCAAGATCATATGTTTGAAAAAAAAATGATTTTTAGATAGAAATACACAAATTAAGTCATTCTGATAAGTCAACCTGAAAGGTGACACAACTTTGTGTTTTTATCCTACTAACTTTGCATTGTTAAGTTCCATTCAAGTTGAACCTTCTATGTATAAAGAAGTTGTCAAAGATCTAGTATGGATTGATGCTATGAATGAAGAGATGCATGCTAATGAGAAAAATGATACATGGGAATTAGTTCCAGTTCCACAAGACAAATAGGCGATTGGTGTTAAATAGATTTACAAGGTGAAACATCATGCTGATGGTTTTGTGAGAAGACACAAAGCTAGAATGGTTTCCAAGGGATTCACACAAACACCTAAAGTAGATTATTTAGAGACTTTCACTTTAGTTGCTAGGTTTGATACTGTTAAAATTATATTGTCCATTGCTGCTCAAAACAAGTGGCTAGTCTATCAGATGGATGTAAAATCAACTTTCCTAAATGGTTATATTGATAAAGAGGTTTATGTGGATCATCCTATTGGCTATGAAATTTTATGAAAAGAACGTTTGGTTTACAAGCTGAAAAAAATTACTATATACTATATGGGTTCAAGAAAGTACCTCGTGTTTGGTATGCACGAATTGATAGTTATTTCTTGAAGAAAAGATTCTTTCGAAGTCCTTCAAAGCCAACCCTCTATATCCAATATGTTGGAAATGATATTCTATTTTTTTTCTTTTATGTTGATGATCTCATTTTTACAAGTAATAGCCCATCTCTCATGGAAAAATGAAACAAGAATTTGAGATGTTAGATCTCAGACTTATGCATTATTTTCTTGGGGTAGAGGTGCAATAACAACTTGAAGGTATATCTATTTCTTAAAACAATTATGTCTCAGATTTATGGAAACAGTTTAAATTGATGTCATGCACGATAGTTGTTACCCTTGTAGCCCTTGGTGGAAAGTTAACTAAGGATGATGCAAGTCCCCAAGTTGATCCTACATTATACAGAAGTTTGATTGGTATCCTCATATAATTTACTACAATGACACCTGATATTATATATGTCATGAGCCTTATCTCTTAGTTCATGAAGATCCACGAGTCTCATTGGTGAGCTACAAAAAGAATCTTAAGGTATGTGAGTGGTACACACAATTTTGGCATTCGTTATTGTCCCAATGATAAGTTTGAGTTGGTTGGCTACATGGTTTCTAATTGGGCCAATTTAGTGGAAGATAGAAATAAACCTCTAGTTATGTTTTCTCACTTGGTTATGGAGTTTTTCAATGTAGTAATAAGCAAGAAAGCGTGTGTCTCTCTCTTTCGCAGAAGCAGACTATATTGCAACAACAACAACTAGTTGTCAAACAATATGGATTAGAAGGATTTTGCCAGATTTGCATTTGGTTCAAGAATATCCTATGACCATTTATTGTGATAACAATAGTGCCATTGCAATGACCAAGATTCTAGTGTTTCATGCTAGATTGAAGCACATAAAAATCTCCCCGAGATTGTGTTTAGAATGGTACAATGGTGTTACAATTTCGCCTAACCTCTTTAAAGCAAGTTGTTGATATCTTCACCAATGCTCTCACTACTACCAATTTTACTACCTTGAGGAATCAACCCAGTCTCATTCTCATTGTTCATGTAGGGGGAGATTGATGGCATGCACTCATGAAGGAATGCCCACTCATGTGTTCAACGCATTCACGTTGAATGCATTCACAATGTGCAACTTTAGTTCTACCACTCGATGCTTTGTTCCATGGCAACATTGCTTTTTTTAGATTGTTTATTTATTTATTTCATTCATAATAAAACTACATAATTAGTTTTGGAGGTACAGATCTTAAATTACTTTTAATTAGGTTTGCACAGTAAACAGAATTGCTATTTTCATGCAATCTCTTTGCATGTTATTGTTTAGGATTTTTTTTTATTGTAGTTAACTATGGCTTCCTTCATCAATGTACAAGGAGAATGTAAGGAAACTTGGAAATAAAGAATATAACCGTTTCCACATAACCCATAATAGATCTAAAATTGAACACGGAATTAAAATCCACATGCAAGAGAATAGACAACATACCCACAAAATTGTGACACAAGATATTCCCTAGGAAACCCTCATTGAGGGAAAAACCCAGCCTCCAAAAGCATCCATCATCATGTATTATTCAGCAAAAATACCATTGCCATACAACCATGGAAGCCTTCATAGCCATAGCCACAACCGAGCAAACTATGTGAACAAGCACGAATCCACACATCCCATGCCATGCTTTCAACCTTCACAAATGCTCCCTTGGATAACCTGTTAAGCCTTGTCCCACTCGACTCTTGCCTTTCTCCTTTTCACTCTCTACAACAACTACCCTTGTGGCTACTTATATAGTAGCAAGTCCCACAAAACCACTAAGTGGTATTACATAAACCATGTGCTAAAACTATGTGCTACCTAACCCACTGACCCCACATTTAATATTGGGCATTTAATTCTTTTTCCCAATATTAAATAATTACATAAAATATTATCACAATGTTACAATACAACTCATCAAGAATATTCCATGAGAATCTTTACATGTTGCACGTCCATCTAGGTACAACATTACATAATAAAAATAAAATAACAATATTATGCAATGTGTGCAACACCCATTATCTCAACAATCTCCCACTTGTTGTATACATTGCATAGGGTCAATCCGTAGCTACATAAATGAACAAGGGAACAATCCCTCCCAACACATCCACCATCATGGATCAAAATACACCAAGTGCTCCATCTTGGTACCCGCAACAAAATCAAAGTATCCAGCATCTCAAACATAAATGATCTCACCTCCTATTATGCCACTCCCACTGGACATACATAGAAGCCATCCAAAGAGAAAACCACCAAACCTTTCACATTAGAAGATCATAAAATCCTGTACCAACTAAAATTTCAAGCACAAAAAACCTGATCCAAAGGTAATCACATGTATCTGTAGTTGTCAAAATATCCATAGCTGAAATAGCACCCACAACAAGTGCCAAAGCCATCCAACTATCCATACCTCAAAGGTATAACAAGTGAATCTTATATCACCGACATATCCAATCTATAACCCGCAATCACAAGTCTCAAGAACAATACCTGCCACATATATACCAAGAAGCTCCCACTGCAAAAGATAATGTCAAATCTGTAACCAATCCACTCAACACATCTCAAAGAAGTGAATCCATGTAGTATCAAGGACATCTGCAATACATAAACTAATATCCTACAAGAATAACTCTCATAACAAGTCTCCAATGCTCTCCCAAGTTCACCACAACCAACAAAGGAAAGAGATAAAGGAATAACCATGTCATCTCTCACATGACATACATGAGTACAAACCAGTGATCACAATCTCCAACCAATCTCAAATCCAATGTAAAAAAAATTGAACATCTAGGAAGATAACCAAGACCAGAGAACCCATGCAAATCATAACTTGTATCATGTCCTTCTACACACACCTCTAGATGTAAACTGTGCAAGTATGATCTCCTCCATTAAACCCCAACAAGAAGCCTCAACAACACCCAAACCATACCTATATAACTCATCATGGATGTAAGCCTCTCACAAGAAGATCAAACTCAATAAACCATTCCTAATCCAAGGAATATGCCCAATATAAAACCATCTCCCAAACTAAACCAACATAACAACATATGCACATGGAGATAACCAATGCTAAATCATCTCTCAAATGAACCCTCCAGAACTAACTCATGTACCATAGCTCAAGATCCATAACCATGAAAGACAAGCATAAATATAATGCAACTGAGAGAAACAATGGGCTATACCTCTCAAGTAGCAAATTGCCGAGTAGACCAAGAGTGGGGAATGAGAATGCTCATCAAGATACCCAAGTCTCCAACCAAGACTCATCTAAGAACAATCTCCTCTCAAGTCCATATCAGGTGACTGCCCCTCGGACTTCCTACTGAAACCATCAATCATCCCAATAAATACTTCTCTAATCCAAGAGAAATCAGCATCACCACCGTCTCTAAGTATCCATGAGCACCTGTAACCAATCAATCCATGCCAACTCTAAATGCAACATAGCAATATCATGAAGTATCCAGCTTATGATCAGTGTACTCAATACCAAGAAACTAAATCAAGATCAATGTCAAAGTTCCAACCATGGCCTCAGGAACATAAACATGACAACATGATCTTACCATCTCAACTAAAGAGATAACATGCTCCATATGAACACACCATAACATGTCACAACTCTAAATGTGTATCAAGAGTATACCATGACATAATAATGAAACCATCCTCACACCAAGGATAACATGTCAAATAAAAGCATAAACCTCACCTTTACCAAGAACCCTGTGAGCCCTCAAGATGCAACCATCTCCACACACCATGAAGAAAACCATCTCCACACACCATGAAGAAAACCATCTCCACACACCAGGAAGAACCATCTCCATTCACCATGAAGATAACCAAGAACTCCATGAGTCCTCAAGATCTAACCATCTTCAAACACCATGAAGATAACAAGTGCACCATGCAAATGTCAAAGACGCTTCTGCAGCAATAGGATCTAAGACAAACCTTCAACATCTACAAACACTCAATAAATATATCAATGCCAACAACTCCCACTCAACTATGGTACCAAGTCACCTATGGCATCATAAAATCCATCCTCTCCAAACCAAGAAGATATAAACCAAACCAGGAACTAATCCTGCACTGTCACCCCATCACTGTCACAAGCTCCCACTAAATCGTGTATCCAAGCTATCCATGACATAATGATGAAAAAAAAAATTCCATCCTCTAATCATGAGAATCAACCAAGGCATTCAACCATCAAAGAACTCAAAGTGCACATCATGAGCTCCTCAAAAGAAACCAAATAACCATGATCCTCAACCAAGATGTACCACCATAACTATATCAAAAATCCAAGCTAATGAACATCAAGAATGTACCTGTATATCCAATCATGTCATGTCAAAATCCATGGCACCATGATCACATCCATGAACTGAGCATCTGGCTCTCAAAGTGTCCAACCTGTCAGCATAAAATAGTCAACCACAATCTTCCACCATGACTGTACCTAGTAACAACATCTCATCCCTTCTACATGAAGATAAAATCATGTGACTTAGGGCATAGACAAACCAAATTCAAGTCACCAATCTGAATATGCATCAATAATGAAAGATCAATGGGCAAAGACAACCCATAACCAAGCTATAAATGCAACCTGTAAGTATAGACCGCTTACAACACTGCATAACTTGTAGACCCAACAAGTCATCATGCATATCCAAACCAAACATTGATAACCATATCATCATGAGACCAATCTAAAATATGAACTGAGTATACAATGACATCAAATCTTAAATCTCCAATGCCATAAACTCACAATGTCACCATTGTTAAAATATACCTATAAACTGTTCAGATCAATATATCAACAAATAAATCATGCCAAACCTACACCAAATCTGAACCAATGTGTAGAGCTCTCCAAGAGCTTTCCGTTGACTACTCGAAGTCCAAAATCCGACTTCGTATGCCCAAGTTATGCCCTAATCCGTGCTCAAAATAAATAACATCTGACTTTAGGGCTCTGAAAACCTGACAAAATTTCAAAATCATAGAACCAAACCTACACCATCTTGTAGTGCTCTAAATTAGCTTTTCAACGCCTATAAGAACTCTGAAATCTGATATTCTGAGAGAAAGTTATTACCATTTTACTAAGACAGTCTTTTTACCATTTTCAGTACGATTTTTTATTTTTTATTTTTTTCAGTGACGAAAATTCTGATGGGATTAAATTTGATGGCCATCATGAGCTGAAACTAAAAAACTCTTTCATTTTCTCTGAACATGGCCAAACTAGGGCATATTATATATCAAAATTTATGGAAATGTTGACCCGGATCCAATGGTGAGGTCTGTTTTTACCTAGGAGGTCATTTCTGCAAGCTACCCCCCAAAACCCTCATTTAAATGAAACATCCGAAAAAATCTTTTTGTCCAACAATTTCCCATGCCCAAATATTTTAACATCCCATCATAACAGCAAATCCAAAACCCTCAGACCTATAATAAATCATTCATATATCTTGCCCTTTCTTTTATCCTCTCATGCATTCCCATGGATTCAATCTAGGGTTACAATAATAAAACCATAGCTCTGATACCACTTGTAAGGAAACTTGGCAATAAAGAATATAACCGTTTCCACATAACCCATAATAGATCTAAAATTGAACACGGAATTAAAATCCACATGCAAGAGAATAGACAACATACCCACAAAATTGTGACACAAGATATACCCTGGGAAACCCTCATTGAGGGAAAAACCTAGCCTCCAAAAGCATCCATCATCATGTATTATTCAGCAAAAATACCATTGATATACAACCATGGAAGCCTTCATGGCCATAGCCACAACCGAGCAAACTATGTGAACAAGCATGAATCCACACAGCCCATGCCATGCTTTCAACCTTCACAAATGCTCCCTTGGCTAACCTGTCAAGCCTTGTCCCACTCGACTCTTGCCTTTCTCCTCTTCACTCTCTACAACAACTACCCTTGTGGTTGCTTATATAGTAGCAAGTCCCACAAAACCACTAAGTGGTATTACATAAACCATGTGCTAAAACCATGTGCTACCTAACCCACTGACCCCACATTTAATATTGGGCATTTAATTCTTTTCCCCAATATTAAATAATTACATAAAATATTATCACAATGTTACAACACAACTCATCAAGAATATTCCATGAGAATCATTACATGTTGCACGTCCATCTAGGTACAACATTACATAATAAAAATGAAATAACAATATTATGCAATGTGTGCAACACCCATTATCTCAACAGAGAAGATATTTAGTTTTTCTTATTTTCAAAATGCACAATCAATTAAACAATGTTTTCCATCCATCCTATTTATCTTTTATTATTTTCTAATTTTATCAGTATAGTTTAAGTGGTGCGATTTTTAGATCGTCATATATCGTACATAAGACATGATTGTCCGTGGCAAAGATTGCAGTGTGTGATTTTCTCACATACGACATAGTTAAATGTTGACAAATGTACTGAATTGCATTGAAAGCTTTGCATTTGATTTATATAAAATTTTATTCAAAAATAAAACAGTTATGCCACACATACGTAGTCATCTGACGTAAGAACATAAAGACATTTTTCTTTATTGAAGCATAAGGTTAAATATAATTTAACTATTTGACTACCTTTTATATCATCCAAGCACACAGCGTACCAATGAAATTGTCGGGTCTCATCGGAATCATATAAAAAAAACCCATTGAAATATGACAGTTCAAATTTTGATAGAGAGACTGGAGAGTTGGATTGGAACAATATTCAAGATTAGATTGGGCATCGATTCCAACTATGCCAGATGTTTATGAAGTTATGGTTTATTAAACCCAATTTACACAGGCTTCCATAGTACTATCAGATAAGAATACTAAGCCTTTTTCAAGTCTATTATCGAATTTTCTAATGTCTTTTGTGGGCTTTAATTTCTTTTAGATGGTAGGAAATTATTTTATTGAGATTAAAAGAGGGGTAAAATTTTTATTGAATATCAAAGAGAGAGAACAATGCAAGAAACAAAGAGAACTATAAAGCTTTATCCTGGTTCACAAGTTGAACCAGCATCTGAGATAAATCAAGGGGAAGCATCATATGATCAATAATGTTCCAATTTAGTCCATGCTCAGAGGCCCATTTAACCAAACAATTCACCACACCGTTCCACTCCCGAGGGATATGCATAAAAGACACATAATCCAGAGAATTGCATAACTGAATGATGTGCTAAATAACCAAAGCCAAATGCCAATCCACATGCACAAAGTTTTGACTATTCAATAAATTCACAACCACTTGCGAATCAATCTCACAAATAATTCTTTCTTAGCCATGTTGACAGCACTGTTCCATTGCAACTAGGATAGATAGGGCTTCCATGAGGTTATTAGTATAGTGGCCCTTGTATATAGAAAACAAAAACTGAATATCACTAGAACTATCACACCCAACTCCCCCAATACCAGTCGGGCCAAGATTTCCTCGAGAAGAGCCATCAATGTTGATTTTAAAAATGCCCACTTCAAGAGGAGAAAAAATCAAACAATACTTGTGATGGTTTTGAAAATGGGGTTGCAAGCAGAGTGGGTTTAACCATGAAGGAAACTCAGTAGTTAAGCACATTCTAGCTGGAGTAGTACTGGGATGGGTGACCTCCTAGATGTCATGGTGCTTCACCTAGATTCAATGCACTACTCATGAAATATGGGTGAAACTCAAAATCACCCAAAATCTGATAGCAATATCACAAATTGACTTGCTGAAAAATATCTCTACTACCCAATCATCTTATGTCCATAAATGACTTTTATAATCAAATTAGAAAAAAATATAACTAGAACCCCAAACGCTCTACTAATCCAATTGCAATACATTAACTTGTTTTTCTTTTCAATAAACAAATTTAATCTATCTATTTATCAATTAAACCTGAAAAAATTCACAACCACAGGTTTCCCTTTGGTCTCAAAGCCCTATAAATGTCAATAAACCGGCCTAGCCGAGTAGTAAAACATCCAGTATAACAAACAAATAAACTGACACTTCCTTCAAACAATTAATATGATACTTTAAACAACAAGATCTGAATCATACAGAACAATTTCAGAGAAAGGATCTCCCTTAAAATAAAGATAAAATCCCAGGTTTTCATTAGAAAAAGCTTTACAAAAACGGAACATAAAATCCAACAATTGGGATTTTGACAGAAGACACAAAAGACTTGAATGTGAAAAACATTCTGATTATTCAAGTTCAGATGAGAACAACATACACAACATACTGACTGGTAATAGCCAACAGATTTCTGATAGATAACGGAGATATGAACTTAACAGACGCCGCCGCCACCGCCGTGACCGCCGTCATAGTGATCGCCGCCCTAGTGATGACCTCCGCCACAGTGGTGACCACTGCCACAGTGATCAGGAGTACCGTCGTATGTACGGTCCACCCACGCCAAAGGGAGACGTAAGATCCTCTTTTTCTTCTCCGTACATGAAAACACAATTGCTGATAGCACAGCTAAACTCAGAATAATCGCACCCATTATCTGCACAATTTGAGGGCACCCCTGAAAATACATACCATTTTCGAATTCCCTTCCGATCTGTGTCATTGTTCTTTCCTTTGCAAATCCCAGACCACTACGGCTGTTAATCTGTATATGTCACCGACCCCAAATTCTCGTGAGGCTGTAGGTTGTATCAAAATACAACACCCCTTTTTTCTCCATTGTACTCTGTGATGGATTGACTTTTGGCAATCTTGGCTTCTGGTTTGTATAATTCCTTCCATTTTCTTATTAGTATTGTCACATAATTCTCACAACCGTTTACGTGGGGATTGTTGTTTTTATATTTCTTCTGATTGGGATAAGGGGTGTACATCTTGTTTGTATTGTAGATTAATGTATCTGGCATGCGTGTAAATGTGTATAGCTTGTTTGTAGTATAGATTAATGCCTCTTATACACGTATAGTGCAAGGAATTCAGAGCGGGGTGAGTAAGATCACCAGATATGGTGGACTATAAAAGAATCTTTCCTTCTTCCCTCATAGACGTGTAAAGGTGTATAACTTGTTTATAGTATGCTTCTCCTACACATACACACGTACTGCAAAGCATGCGGGTAGGACGGATAAAGTTGACAGATATGGTGGACTATAAAAGAATCTTTCTTTCTTCCCATCTTATCATTATTCTGTTTTATATTTTACATTATGTTACCGTCCTATAAGTCATACCTGCATTTGTATAAGATCTCAATAATAATTTTTTAAAAAAAAGTTTTATTTTATTTCTCATTACGTTACTATTTTAAATTATATGTAACAACATAAATTCTTTTACTTAGAATTTCTAAATTTATCAATTAAAACTTAAATTCTACAATTGAATATATATATATAAAATGAAATTTATAATATTCTCAATAATATGGAAGGTCTTTCCTATCTATCCATTTTATTAAGAAACTAATAATTGCATTCTAACTTGACATATGCCTTTTGTGATACATTGTTAAGTAGTAATTTCAAACTGAAAACTCTAATTTTTAGAAGTAGCTTTAGCTAATAAATTTATATTTTAAATTTAGCTTTAATTCATATGGTGAAACAAATCATTATATAATGAGGAAAAGTTAATATATGTTAATGTTAATGAAAAATACTATTATAAATATTAAAATTATTGAAAATATTAATAGATGTCTTCACTCATAAAAGATTGTAAAAAGGGAAAAGAAATATATGATAAATTGTTGAAATGGACTTATAAGTCTTATAAGCATGGTGTGACTAAATACCAAGTAATTATGTAGAGTTAATTTGGAAATCTTAGGAGAAATTTTCAACTCAACTAACATGCATTAAAGCAGTCTATCTCAATCAAGTCTACTTTTGAAACAAGCACACAAACTAGGTTTTGCTCTATCCTAGATCAATTTGCATAGCCTAGCCAACCACCCATTTTTCTTTCAAGTTGAATTTGGGCACAATTTTTCCACTCTTCCCTACTCCTTGCATGGTAACTCCAAAGTGTGGGAATGACTTTAGAATGAACTAAATAACAAGAATTTGACATTTGTTAAACTCCCATAATTCCAAAGGCCATGGTTCCACCATTCAAGACTCGGTCCTTGTAGCCCTTTGAACCCTGTTCCACCATTCAAGACTCAATCCTTGTAGCCCTTTAAACCCTATTCCACCATTCAAGACTCAATCCTTGTAGCCCTTCAAAACTTTAATACATGTATATGCTATCAACCTCAAATTCTCTTGACATTTTAGGTTGTATCAAAAATACAACACTACCTTTTTCTCCACTATACTCCATGATGGATAAACTTTTGGTGATATTGGCTTCTGGTTCATATAACTTCTTCCATTTTTGTTATTATTTTTATATAATTCTCACAACTTTTTACATGGAGATAGTTATTGTTATATTTCTTATGTTTGGGAAAAGGGGTGTATATCTTGTTTGAAGCATAGATTAATGTATCTGACACACGTGTCAAAGTGGACAACTTGTTTACAATATAGATTAATGTCTCTCATACACATATACTACAAGGAATGTAGAGTGGGGTGAGTAAAATCACTAGATATGGTGGACTATAAAATAATCTTTCCTTCTTGCATTACTACAAGGCAAGTAGGGTGGATAAGATTGCTAGATATGGTAGACTATAGAACAATATTTCTTTCTTCACATGTTATCATTGTTATTTTTTATGTTTTCATTATGTTACCATACTATGTAGATTTGTATAAGATAAAAGAGTATAATCCACAATAAAAATAAATTATTTGTTTCTTTTTCTATTTTCATAATTTCAATTATTTTTATTTTTATTTCTCATTATGTTATTATTTTACATATATGGAACAACATAAATTCTCACACTTAGAATTTCTAAATTCATCAATAAATTCTCAAATTTTACAATTGAAACAATGTATCAATATTTTTAATAATAATTTATTTAAACATACTTTAAAATTATTACAATATATTTATATATAGTAGAAATACAATGTTATTTTAAATCTATTTAAAATTGTATATAATATATTTAATAGATGTACTTAATACTCTTATACTATCATCAAATTTATAAAATTTTCAATACTATGGAAGTTATTTCATATCTATCTATTTTATTAAGAAATTAATAAGTACATTCCAACTTGACATTTCTTTACAGGATACATTGTCAAGTAGAAATTTCAAGTTGAAGCTCTAATTTTGTATAAGTTCCTTTAACTAACAAATTTAAAAGTATTTTTTACATAATTTTAATATTATATGTTAAAATAAATCATTATATTAAACATGGGAAATTAATATATGGCAATGCTAATGAAAAATATTATTATAAACATCAAAATTATAATAAAGATATCAATGGATATTTTCACTCACAAAAGATTGTGAAAAGGGACAAGAAATATATAATAAATTGTTGAAATATAGCTATATAGGCGTTATGTAGTCTTACAAGCATGGTAGGACTAAATACTAAGTAATTTTAGTTGAATAATTATAATGGTGAAATTTGCAAAACTGTTATAATTTTGATTCATTTTTTCACATATTATTCTTCCATGTTAGGTTAACTACTCAATATTTTTCTTATTCAAGCATAAATAATTAATTCTATATAGTCTACCTATTATTATATAATATATTAATTTTAATGATTTATTCACTAATTCACTTGTCATTTCACAAAAACTCATATATCAAAGTTACCTACACTAATAGTGTGTATACCATAATATGTATTTTTTCAAATGAGCTCTACAAATAGTGGCGAGAAGGGAAAGCTAAGTTTAAGGTGAGAAAAATCAAGTTGTGTTATTTTTCCTAGGTGGAGGTAAGTGTTTCCCTAGAGAATAACTATTTGGACTACATTGGGTGGATTTTGTAAGGGATGACCTTTTCGAGGAACGATCTCTAGTTAGGTTCCTAAACATTTTCTCCTCTTATAGGTTTGTAGAAGGTCTTGTCCTCTTCCTTGAAATCATTAGGACCCTTGACTTTGGTGAACTCTCATCAACAACTTCTAGGAGAGAGTATGTCATTATCCCCGGTTATAATTCTAAGTTAAGTGGAAACTCCAACACTTTAGCTCTTCTTGTTGACAAATGTTCATTGAGGTTCTAGAATAACCTTTATGTAAAAGACACATCTATGTCTTTTGAGGGTAACTATGTGGAGAAGCATTCCTTTGGTACTTGTATTTATAATCATTTGTTAGCTATGATGCAAAATATTTGGTTGAAAAGAATTGGGGGTATCATCCTAACATTGTTATGACTATAAAATGGGCCACAAAAAAATGGGATGTTAAGTGATTTGTATCTACTTTGACTCTTCTAAAGGGATACTATTTTATTCTCATTCTCCTTAAAGGAAGAGTTAGTGCACATTCTCTCTATTGGGATATATTTCTCTTATAAGAAATGACTTTAGTTGTATAAGTAAAGGCCTTGTTTTGATTTTTTTTTACAAATTTCTAGGCCTATCCTAACCTTGGTCCTCCTTCTAGGTGTCCAACTCATTTTTTTGGATGATCAAGTAATTGAATGAATTTATAGTTTATTTGGTGAGTTCCTAATGGTTGATGTTGTCATGGAGAATAGGACTAGAAATTTTTTTCCTCTTTATTTGTGCTTTGGTAGTCGCTAGTTGGTTCTTCTTATTTCTTTTGTATTGAAGTCTCAACTTGGATCTTGGTCCTAATAGATTTAATATCAAACACTACCACTTATTTCTACCTATGGTCAACTATAAATAATCTCATCTTTTATTTCATGAGTTTTTTCAAAAGGGTCTTTTATGTAAGGAATGGATTCTAGAACCCTTTCAATTCCAAACAAATATGTCATAGGTGGAGTTCTCACTCAATTTTGAATCTTCTTTTTGTTTCTCAATCCCATTATATCCCAAGACAAAGGGACTCTTAGTCCTTTCCTTAATGGTTTACTACTACCTCTATGGTTGAGTCTATGCATCTATCTTCAAAGGTTTTACCCATGGTTAGGGGTTGGGGGTTGATGGTCCCTTTCTTATCTCTAGATATCAATCTTCTTGTGGTAGAGAGATCTCATGTATTTCTTTAAGTATTATTTGTTGTTTTAAATAACCTACCCCTGTAATAGAGATTTACCTCTCTTTGGAGATCAACTCATATTTTCTTGATTCCTTCCTCTCCTATCCTAAATTTATCCTTTTCTTCTCCCCCCATTTGGACATAGATTGTAGGTACTCCATTCCTTTATCTTTGTATTGAATGGTTTTAAGATCTTCTAAAGTTGGTAATTAAATAGTTGGTAGGAGAAAAACTAGAGATATAGAGAGTCAAATACAACTGAATATGTGGCCATAGTAGAAAATTTACTTTTTGAAAAATCCTAAATCTAAAATCCTGAAATTTGATTATCATAGCTTAGAACATAAGAAGAATAAATGGCTCTCTAATGTAGGAGCATTGTGGGTTCTTAGAAATATTGCATCATTTTTATTTTTATTTTGTTAATTTTGTTAATGTTTTCTCATCTAGATGATTGTGCATTATAGCTTGTGCAATTATGATGGCTTATTGAAGACCTAATCTAGACCATTCTTCTATAATCATACATAATTAATTTTTATTTCTTGAGTTCTCATTATTTTTTTCTTGGCTAGTATGCTCTTTAGTGGTACCTTGACCAATTGATGGATCTTTATTAAGTGGTGTGTAATTTGTATGTGCAATACTTCAAGGATCTTTGTTGTAATTCTTGGATCATGTGGAGATATATACTTGGATAGTACATTCTTATGTTCATTTTTTTCTTGACAATTGATCCTATCTTTAGATTTTATCCTATTTGTGTAACACATTTCCATAACTATTACAAAATATTAATCTTCTAGGCTGACTCATGTGCCATAGTGGCTATATATGTAATATCCCTGATGCATCAAGCTTAAGGAACATAGTAGGACTATCTAGAAGTTACAATATAATGAAAATTATGATTTTACATTAGATTTTTTTTGTAAGGTTGTAGCTAGGTAGACTTATTTTCCAACATGTTGTAGGAAAATTTTCAATGGATGTACATATAATCAATTGAATTATATTATTTCATTCCCCCACTATGATGTTGCTTCCATATGTTTACTCTTGCTACTTGGTTGGACATGCCATTTAGGTATTTATTAGTCTTGAGATGTGTTAGGTGGTATCAAATCTAAGTCTATGTTCCTTGTGGAAGTTGATTTGATTGGGATTATCGATAAACATTGTTCTTTTGATTGTAGGTTGGAAAATCTCAAAGATGATCTATAGTGTAAAACCCTAACTAGATTTGGTTTTAGGAGTGAAAACTTGTGTTTGAACTATAACTTGTAGTTGACCTTTTAAAGATGGTTCATGGAAGATGATACAATCCTATATAGGATGATGTAGGTTACAGTTAGACTTTAGTCTAGTGAAACAACTTAAAGAAGTGGAAGACCTATTGCAGATGTTAGTGAAGATGATGTTGAGGAAGTGGAAGACAATGTTCCTAATCTTTAACAAGGTGGTGAAGTATTTTTGAGATCCTTGACATGAGAAAATGCAAAGCCACACTTCAATCCTTCTGATTATGATGGATGGCTTAATTTGTCAAATAATCTTAGGTTAAATCTCAAAGATGAAAATCACTTTAAGTATGAGAATATACCTATTGTTTTTTATTAGGAAAACAAGTTTTACAGGGATCCTGAAACCCAAAGTTTTACAGGGATCCTGAAACCCAAAGTTTTACAGCAAAAAATAACTTAAAACTAAAAAGATAGAAAAAAGCTGCCTCAAAAGGCCAGAAACAAAAAGGCCCGAAGCCTGAGAAACAAAGGCCAGGAACAGAGCCTCGCGGGCCGACTAGTGTCCCTTCTTTTCCATTGCCTATAGGGTTTTTGCAGCATCGCTTTCCTTCTAGTTGGCCTCTTCCTCCTGGGTCCTGGGGAGGAAATGCTTCTGGTCCCCCTGACTTTCCTGGTTTCCACTCTGAGGATCTTCCCGACTAGTTCTGTGCTCTGTACTCTGCTCCACGTTCCCCACAAGACTGGCATTGGTCAGATAGTCCCCCAGATTAACAAAGTTTTTGTTCAAGGTATGGAGGGTATCCACAATCTATTTAATCACAATCTGGTGGACGAAATCCAACCTTTGGACCTTCTGCTCGAGCTAGGTGATTCTGTCCTCCTAATTGTCTCTAGGGTCCTGGCTTTTTTCTTTTTCCTGGCTGCCCACCTAGTCTTTACTACCTCTGGCCTCATGATCCTTGACATCCCCCCTATTGTTGGTCTAGTTGGACCTGTCCTTCAGAGTCTCAATTTCTTGAAAAAGCCACTTAATGGAGCAAAAATTGTCAATCAGGCTATTCTTTGCAGTGTTGAGAAAGTTGAAACCCGTTTCACGAACATTGTCAGAGAGAACCAGAAGAGTCGGGTCAAGGAGCTTGTCATAGTGGTTGCTACTGTTGAGATCCCCCAACACTTGGATTTTAGCAGGTTCTCTGACAATGCCCATACTGGCCCTATCCACATTAAAATTGCTCCAGGCTCTTCTCTTATTTTTCCTGATGGCCTCCCCCCCTTTTTCAGCCATGATTTCTATCATCTCTTTTGGGGGCGAAATGGGGACCTCCAGGGGGGAGGTGGGCATAGTAGGGCTGGGGGAAAATTGGCAAGGTCACTGAGATGATCATGGGTTGGGGTCTGTTCTAATTTTCTTTTCTTGGGGTTATCCTGGGTTACCAAGGGGGTCACCTCCTTCTTGTCATTATCTTTCTCCTTGTCGTCTTCTAACTCACTTTCCTTCTCTGCCACTGAATCCACCTCCTCTGACTCTGTATCCGACTCATCACTAGACTCCTTAGGATGAGGGGAAGGGGGGTTAGGGGGAGGGCACCCAGGGCTCTTCCTACTAGGGAAGCGGGGAGAGGGATTGGCTCTTGCGGTTTCAGACTTGACAGATTTCACAACACACACTTCCCCTGAGTCTGAGCTTGCAATGTCCTCCGAGGAGCCACCAAAAACCCCAATTGACTTGCCTCTTGTCTGGGTTTTCAGAAACTCAAAAATAAGGAGCAGAAGGCCTTCATGAAGGGCGGGGTTCTTGACAGGACATTTCATGTAACTCTCTATATTCTTAGTCATAGAAGTATAAATATAGAAAGGAAAGGAGATTTTCACTTTATGTCTAAAATGATTAAGCAGAACAAAATGATGGGTCCTAACTCTATCAAACCTAGGCTCCAAAGTGACATACTCTATGATGATCCTCAGAACATGCCCCCAGATCTTCTTGATGGACTCAATGTCATAGTAGGTGTCAATCTTTACCAATTTTTTTTCTCCTTGTCATTCTTGACGAAATCGTTGATAGCATTGGCGGACATCTTCTTATCCCTAAAGAAGCTCATGCCTTCCTGGGAGAAGCTAGTCACCTCCGCAATGAGACCCTCTGTGATTTGGTGGGAAACACCATCAATTTTGACCTTTCCGTTGTGCCAAGTTTCAACCATAATCTTGGTAACCCCCACGTCAAAACCATGGAGCCTCTCCATGAAGCTAGTTATGCCGCCCTTCTGGAGTTTTTTCCAAACCTTCCCTTTTTCTTTCCAGCTCTCCGTTTCTCCCCATGGCTCTCTTCTAATCCTTTCTCCCACCATTGCGATATTATGCCTCTCTAACCCTAAACCCTTAACAGAATTGCAAAGCTCAAAGATGAAGAAATTGCTAAGAACGAGAGCTTTAATGTGTGTGTTATTGGGTTTAACTCTGGCTTTCTTCTGCTCATGTATTTCATACATGATATTATGAAACGATGGGGGTTTCGCATAACTCCAAATGATTCCCTTTTTAAAACATGATTTAGCATGTCTCATCATCATAAAAAAATTTTGAGTTGGTATCTTGAATTTGCTCCTTTCGGATGAGCTCCATAGCTGCTGCCAGAAAATGATTATTATTTCCCCATGTCATCATCGAATTGAAAGTGATCGCTACATTTGCAAACCTATTAGTAACCACGTTAGCTTCACGGTAGATATGGCTGACATGGTAATTTTTAAATTTGCTCAAGTCCATTTTTAGGTCCTCAATTATGCTTTCAATGGTCCAAGAGGGTTTGGTTACTCCTAAAATACAATTTATTATATTTAGGGAGTCTCCTTCAAGCCATAGTTGTTCGATCCCTAAGTCCAAGGCTAGCTTAACAGTGAGTCTGGCCGCACTGGCTTCAGCCAAATGGTTGGTTCAGTGACCAATAGGGGAGGAGAAAGTAGCAATTCCCCCTCCCAAGCTATTTCTTATGATTCCACTGCATCCGGTGGGACCAGGGTTCCCCTTAGCTGCCCCATCGAAATTGGCTTTATGCCAATTTTCGGGGGGGAAGGACCAAGTAGCCTGCTGTCTTCTTTTGATCCTGTCTTCTTTCCTGGCCTTAATTTTCCCTCCATCCTTTATGTTTCCATCTCTAGTTGTGGAATAGTTCTCTTTCATGAGGCCATCAATTTTCTCTGCTATAATACCCTCAGGAGCTTCTCTGTCTTTGAATATCCTATTGTTGCACTCCTTCCAGATTCCCCAACAAAAGTGTGGGATAATCCAGGAACTCAAAATTTGGGAGTTTAGGCCTTTGTGGTTGCTACTCCACTGTATGAAGAATTCCTGGTTACTGGCTGGTGGACACCAGTAGAAGTTCATATTGGAAGTTAGAAGACTCCACACTCTAGAGGAAAAGGGGCAATGAATGAAAATATGATTAACCATTTCCAGGTCATGCTTACAGAGACATCATCTGTAATGCCCCGCCAAGGAATCCAAAGAATTTCACTAAGTTTACCAAACAATTTTTTTTTTTAAACATGAAAGTAAAACTATACACAACACTTGCAGAAGTAATAGTAACATCCAACTAAAAGTAAACATAACATAACATATTACATTCTTTAGAGATCCCTTAACGTTGAATTACTTCTAATCATAACTTATTCATCTAACATTACATCCTTAACAATGAAATAACAATGATACATCCAATGTTCTTAAAGCCATATACAAGTGTACATATTAGATTACTCATTCATCTACTATACATGTTACAAGGTATGAAAAGCTTAAATGAATAAACATCCATGTAAATAAAGTACATCATCATCCAATATTAATCCATGATGCAATTAAAGTAAATAAAACCATAAACATTACATGATACATCATCATCATGAAGATATAAACATCCATCATAAAAGATAACCATATATCACAAACATAACTAACTAAATGCACGGTTCCTCCCAACCATTAATAGCATGATTAGACCATCATGGATCCTAGCCATCCCTCCGTGCATAACATTCCAAGGCATCGAAGAGATCATCGGCTATTAACATAGTAGGAATGCCACTCCTAAAACATCCTACTAACATGCAAAGTAAAGCATAGGATACCATCATCTAACATATGCAAATCATCAATGTAAGAACATACCAGTAAATACATCCATCATAAGGTATATCATCTATCATAATGATCCAAGAACAGAATGAAGATAAATACCAACCAATAATACTCCAGCCACGGTGTCTCAGATGGATCTCAAATGATAAGAGTGATAAAACACTACCACTTGACCGCGTGGAACCTAAGTGGTCCACTCCCACCGTGCTGAGGAGATAATCTCAAGTCCCAAACAGGCTACCAAAACCACAAAGTATAAATCTCTTTAAGTCCAGGAATCCTAAAAGTATACTAACTCAAAGGTTCCATCACACAAAACTGACATCTAATTCCCAGAGGCACACAATGACATGTAGGAAACCTACTCTGCAAGCGGGAAAGTGTCATCGCATTTATCTTGTACAAGTTACCCTAGCAGTTAGCTAAACTCCACGGGTCCATATAGATCTCATGTGGCCACTAGTATCCTCTCATATTGACGAGGCATACTATGGAATGCAAGGTCGCAACCATGCGTCTCACTACTCCCATCCTAGCCTGTACAAGCGCTCAAGGCATGGGCGAGAAAATCAAAACTCTTATCTTTTTAGGTTCATTTAATCCCCATTTAGTGTGTAAATGTTATCACTTATTAACCAAACTTACAATGAGTTATCCTGGCAGCCACTTAGGGCCGCGGCCCCCATTGCAAGCCACTTCCCGACACTACAAGTAGATTACCTACCCTAATGCTCATGGAATCATAAATCACCATAGTCCTGTACAAGCAACTGTAAAGAAAATCCAAAATATAATCAATAAAAAGAATCATCAAATATCCACAATATAAGCATCAAATATCCATAAGAATCATCAAATCTCCAAGATAAGAATCATCAAAATCTCCATGAGCATCTGGAAAAACATCCATAGAAAATCATGACCACAACAGTTCTCTATTGGCAACTGAAGGCATCACTGATAATCACAAGTATCCATTGGTTCTCAATAACCAAAATATATCTCAAAATAATCACCATATCCATTGGTTCTTCAACAAGCAACCAAGAATATCTCAAAATCATACTAATCGAAGACTCCAAAATGGTTGAGTCAAAGCATGTCACATCATGACATCATCAAGAAATAAATCCACATTTTAGTCCCAACATGGCGACTAGAAAATAAACCAAGGATAACTGATCGATGACTCAAAAATGATTAGCTCAGGTGTCTCAAACACATACATCTTAGCTTCACACATGAAGACTGATGAACAATAAAAAACATTTCATAGAGCATACGATCACATAACCATGGTTGGGCTTATAAAGATCGAGACCAAATAAGATCAACATGCCAACACATCTCATAACCCCCAAGCCTCTAGTAACAACCTAGGACTGGTCAATACTAATCAACCCAAAAACCCAAAACAAGAAGCTTATAGAATACACGATGCAAACACATGTTTTGGTTTTTCTATTTCCTCATAGTTGAATCAAGTGTAGGGGTTTCCAGTTTTCCATTTGCAAGTATACCTCAAGTGTCTAAGTTTCATCATTTGACCTACAAGTCAACCCATTTGATTCCCCGATAGCATTATCCTTCCATTATTAAGAATTACATTCTAAGAATAACTTAAGGATAAACATTTACTTTAATTAAATTGTTCTCCTTATTTAACTAAGATCCATATTCAAATTGATCAATCTCTTCTTATCGTTACTTCAACTTTTCACATAAAACAAGGATCATTAATCGTTAAATTATAAGAGAACCAAATTATCATTCTAATAGTTAAAACTCAATTAAATATCTCTAACACTTAAGCCTCTTAATTATAATAATTTTAATAATTAAATCGTTACTAATAACCGTTAAAATATCTAAGTCATTATTCAAGTCATTAGATGTCATGCCCAAAATTTACTGTAAAAAAATAACACAACAATATTTTTATTTTTTTCTTTTTTTTCTTTTTTTGCTTCCTAAGGAATACCTCAACATTCAATATAACAATACCAAATATTCAAAACTAACTAGCTTTAAACTCTAACATATTCTAACCTAAAACATCTTATTGACCAATTAATACTAACCACCCTTTTTATTATTCCTTCCATTTTAAATTAGAAGCCATTTGCTCCTAATGTCTTTAAAGTTAGTTTTAATAACATTCTTATACTTAACCCAACATCATTACTAAGGATTTGCATAGTGTCCCTTAAGACTATCATCCTCTTATTTTAATTTTCAAGTGTGTACTAAGGACGTTTAAAATATTTGTCTCCAAAATAATTGTCATGCTTATTATACTTTTATTTATTTTCAATTGTTCTCTGATGTTTTGGATTTACGTCATGAAATCATGCTTGTTACATTCTATGTAGAAACTATCAGGTCATGGTTAAAGGAATACTTTTATTTTACTATTTAATAGTTTCATTCAATAACAATACTGTTAAACCCCTAGGTAATATAGATTGATCTTTAATTAAGAATTCTATGACATCTTCTAACAATGAAGTTAATATGCCTAGTTTCTTTTGTCATCTTAATTTATTTTATAATTTCCATTACTCATTTTATTAAAGTTTTCTTTCTAATTTCGCTATAAATCTAGTGTTGATTAATTTTTGAGGGATGTGTGTTTAGGATTGGTGATGTGCCACATCAATGTCTCAAATCACACCCTGAGATCCAACATCATGTTGAATATTTACTATCTTCAATATTAGAATCTATAACATCTTGCTTTAATAGCTAGATCAATGAAAGATAAGATCATGGGTAATAATAACCTAACAAATTTTGTGATGAATCCTATCACCAAATGCCTTTAGCTAATTATGTCCAATTCTCTCTAAGCACAAATATAAATCCAAAAGTATCAACTAACCGACATACTTTGTCTACACCATACATTAAGTCTATTTTTATTTTTATTTTTATAAAATTTTAAATTTATTTATTATTATATTTTTACTAAATTTTCTATCATAAATATAAATTCGACACCCACACACATACCATAGTACTAATTACAATTTTAAAGTTAATTACACTAAAAATAAGATTCTATAAATAACATGCATTTACTACATAGTATGCTACTACAATTTAAGACATACTTAAAGCTAATGTTTAACCTCATAAAAAAACTACAAGACATTTTACAACCCACAAAATAAACTACTTATTTAACTCTATACTAACCTAGTACACTAACCATCCTATGTTACAAACCTAGCACTCTTACACTTCCCACAAAAGTTGACGCCTATGTTTGAGGCGTTGTGGGAGACAAGATAACGTGGATAGGTGGAAGTCATGTGACTTCCCTCTCCCCAAAAAACTTTCCAACTCCTCATTTTCTTAAAACAATGCCTTTCCTTCTAATTGCCTAGGTGCCTAGGGGAGTACGTGGTCCCCTCCATATCTTGGGTAGAGGCATTGCACCTTCCTAGGCGATTAGACTACTACTGCATGGAAGTTAAGATATGAAGTGAAACAAGTGAAGTTTGGAAAAAAACAATGTTTCCCCTTTTTTTTATTAATTTCTATCATGTCTTGGAACATATATGTATGATTATAAGTCACTGTCAATCTTGTGGATTGATAAAGGCTTAGGTGATCACTTAGTATTGGTCATATTACATCAATTCTCTACCACTTATAGGTCCAACTAGGAGTTCAAGTACATGTTCAACATTATTATATTAGTCTGCATTCTTGGACCATTATTTTTCTTTCTCCCATACTTTTTCCAGAGAGAAAATGTGCACATTCAGGTTTAGAGTTCTAGTGGTGAGTTTCATCATAAAGTTATTAGATTTAATTTTTCTTCCATTTAAATCATAATTTGATAATTTTCTTAATGTCATTATCTACCATGCATATACAATGTTCCATTAACAATATAATGCTTTCTTGTGATAACATAGGATTTTACAAGCCCATCACTTATGCTTCAAATTGAGACAATTATATCAAGAGAAAAAAACTTCCTCACAATAATCTATGAAATGTTTCTAATAAAAAAGAATGTCTCATTACTTAACTTCTCCAGAATTACATCAAATGTCTAATTGTGAAACTTACAATGACTTTTGCTAAATCTACCTTGCATAATGTTACAAGGATTATCCTATGTAAAGTCCTTGTGAGGTTTGGCTTAACTAACAAGAAAAGTTCATATGTGCAGAAACTTGTCCATCAGATTTCAACATGTCTTCCTTCACAATCAATGTTTCCATATGAGAACATATTTCCATACAAGAACAACAATATACAATTTTCTAATTGATTCCACATTCACAACTAAATACAATAGGAAGTAGCTTTCTTCTCTACCATAACTCATGATCATATCTTAACAAGGAACATACATATAAAACATTTTCCATTATTTCTACATATACATTAGGTAACAATGATACAATCTCCTTTTACCACAATGAGACAACACAAGCCCTTTCGAAATCATATGAAACATGATCATTGAAAGACATGAACAATGAGTAGCATGAACACTGATCATCATGATCATTGAAAACATGAACAAGCTAGTGAATCCTCCTTCACAAAGGAGGGGCAAAATGTCAAGTTTTCTCATCCAAACATCAATCTGCAAGGGGATCATTCCAAGCCATCTCCATTGCTCCCTAGGGCACAAATCTGCAAATACATCACAAAGAAAACAACAAGGACCATGGGTGCTTTCCACCCAACCATAGGCCTCCAAAGAGACCACCCCCGCGCTAGGGGAACAAGGCTCAAACCGGGTTTCACACATACATTACAAAATTTTGCATGAAGACACAACACAAAACACAATCAACACCCTTCCATGGCTTGCACAATGATTCACCATTGGAATCATAAAACGTTGGGTGAAGGTGGGCTCTTCAAGGAGGAGAAATTTTAACATCATAAGTATCATATTGCCAATGCATTTTGCCTCTCAAGGCCACCACAACATAAACAACATATTGTCACTGCATTGCCTCTCAAGGCCTCCAAAACAACCATCTTCTCCTCATCCACCAAACCTCCTTGTACCTCCCAAACAACAAGATTCATGGCCATGATGGAGCCCATGCTCCATGATAATAACAACCTCATCATGAGGTAAAAACAAAATTTTCTTTCTCACCTGCAATGTCAAGCCCAACTTATGCCCTTCACCCAAAGCTTCTCTGCCCTCCCAAGGGTGAGTGAAGCCTTCACACCCATAATCACAATCAACACTCACATTCAACAAGAACAACAGCAAAACAAATAAGAACCACAAAACAAAACCAAGAAAGGATCTCCAAAAGCACAAAACACATTCCCTTTCCATTCCAACAAAAATAAAACCAAGAAGGTGAACCAAGAAATTTACAAGAACATCACACATTCTCACATTTTCACAATACATAATCAATGCTCATAATGCAACAAGAACACCACACTTTCACACAATACCCAAAAATCCATATCACAAGATTTAGAATGCAAATGCATACTCTATTAATGAACTCTCACAATTGCAGATTTGTTTAACCATACTAAAAGCAAGAAATGAGAAAGAAACAATTTTTGAGACACCAACCTTGGTCCAAGCTATGGTAAGGATAGTTTTAGTAGAGCTCCCTTAATCTCCCTCCAAAACCTAACAATCTCTAAAATTAGAGAGTGGGTAGACACCCCCACTAGTTTGGCCAAGACCCTCTAATAAAGCCTTCTCACTAACTTATTTTAGCAAAACACTAAGCCACTACTTCTTACAAACTTGTCTCCTCCAACTTTTCTATTTTTGACTAAGTGGGAACATGGATATGACAACTCCGAATTCGAATTGATGGAAGAATGCATGGGTAAAGGGGCTCCCTAGGCTATCTAGGCACTCACATGATCAAAAATAGGTCTCTGACATGATGTACTATCATATGGGTAACTTATTTTCACCTAAAAGACACTTAGGGACCACCTAGTGACCCCTAAAAACCCTAGACAAGTCCAAATTCGAATTTCCTTTGATTGAGACTCCTCATGGCATTTTTTTCTATGTGAGGTTAACTTGGGTACAACATTGGGGTTAGGTTTAGGTTAGGTTACTTCTTGCCAAACCTTGAATGACATGGCATCTCTACATGGACAACACAAGTGTCAAATGACACACACAAAACAACACATTACATTAAAAGTGACTTAACTCCAATAATGCATGAACTAAGCTATTACACACATATAAATTCACATATATGAAATAAAACACATTACAGTGAGGTTTGAATCTTTTCCACTGATTCAACCTTGGCTATGTCATGTTTTTAGTAGTTTGAGCCTTAATTCCCCTTTAAACCCATGGTCAAATTTCTGCACACTAAACTCAAGCATCAGTAGTCCACGAAAATCATGTAAACAATAAGTACATAAGTGAAATAATCACTATCTCATTCAACATTAGACTTGCATATATTTCATCATCTCAAATTAACTTTTTCTTTCTTAATCATTTCAAATATAGCCTTCAAAATATTAAAATATCAAAACTTACATATCACATTCAACATTTGAGTTCCATACTTCATTCTTTTTAATTAAATTACTTTTTCTAATAATTTCCATTTAAAATGCTCAAAATACTATAACATCACACTTTACTTATCATAACATGGTCAATTTAATATTTTGAATAGCTTCATAGTCTATTTTTATCATTGCGACAAGATGTTGAATCCACAACTATTGGATCCCTAGGTATGCGGGTTAGGTCTCAATGCATAGCAAAATTTATCTTTTAACTCTAATTTCAACTTTAATCATTACATTCTTATATTACAAGAATTTCTACCATTCAATTTCTATTAAAGCAATGTCAATAGCTTAAAACATGAATAGAATCATTAAATGCATCAATTAGGTCATAATATGCATAAGTAATTGCGGATCATCAAAATGTAGATATCAAAATAACATAACCCTACAGTCTCAAAAGTGTATCAATACAAAGGATTAAAATCATCGTAATACAATTATCTCATTGGTACTATGATAGATCGGGTGAGGCCTCACATTAGAATAAGACTTATCAACTTCGATATAGATAATCTACAATCTCGTTAAAAGAATCGATAAAACTTAATTACATCTCTTAATTATTAATTAAATCTAATTAACTCTAATTAATTTAATTACTAATTACATGTCCAAGGCAACGTTCCAATTAATCTCAGTTGACTGATCACTAACTATAATTTATGCGTTAAAAGTCAACTATAATTCAAATCAATAATGGCTTGCTATTATTTAATAGCAAGTTATAGGTAATCTCTAATGACCACATGCGTCATTCTTTCAAAAAAACTAACATTCCCTTGACAAATTGGTATTATCAATAATTATTTCAAATAAGACTCTTATTGCACAACTTAATTATTAATATCATAGTTATAATATCAGCTTGATATCAATTTTTTACAATCTCACTAAAAGAATTATATCAATTAAATCTCTATTACATGATTATTAATTAAATCCAATCAACTCTAGTTAATTGATTTAATTAATAGTTGCACAACCATACCATCAACCTAAAGAATATCAATTGACCTACAGTAGTTTGTACGTAGAAAGTCAACTTCAATACAATACACAAATATTAATATTTTAGTAATAATAATATTAACAAGTTATTTAAAAATCTTATCCATAATGACTACATTCATCTTTCTTAATGATTTCGTATTAATGATAATCATTTCCTAGTTAAATCTCTATCACAATTAATTATATTGGCAACTCATTAATCAATTTATAATCCTAATCCAAAAACTAATGTCTTTACAAGACTTCAATCGTTAAATAATCTCTTCTAGATTAGTTCTAATTGAATTAGCCATTTATACTATTATTTATTAATAGTTTGTAGACCCAACAACCATTAATAAATGATAACTATAATTAATCGATTTGGAGAAACCTTGCATAAACTTCATCAGTTAATATCTAACTAACTCTTAACACCATTAAGGTGTATCAATAATTTACATAACGAATTAAGAATATCATATTAATTCAATCCATAGCATTGTTATGATATAACAATGACTTCCTAAGTTAATTCATATAAACATGTAGCTCACCATTTACGATCAAATTATTATATTAATAACTCAATTAGGACTTGATGAAATATTATCAAAATTTGAAGCACTTAATGCAATTATTGATAACCATTCCATAATTAAAATTGATCTAAGGCTTATTACTATACTCTAATTATACTTATCATTTATTATTAGTTTGTTAATCTTAACAATTATTAATAAATGATCATTCCAATATTATAGCGATTAATATTTGAATCATATCTTCGTTCATTTAATCAACCAGTCAAAGAATATCAAATCCTCCATATCAATATCTCTTTCTACATCAACAAATTGTTATTAATTCATAATCAATTATAACTCATTGCTATATATATATAGCATTGATGTAAAAACATACATTAATTTTCAATATAAAACTGTATTAATTATCTGAAAATTTAATTAGCTTGAGTATTCAAATCTCATTAATATTATATTATGTATATACATATATATACATATATATATAAATTAATATTATATATATATATATATATATATATATATATATATATATATATATATATATATATATATATATATATATATATATATATATATATATACACATTTACAACAACACATTACAATTAATAAAAATCAAATTGCATCACATAACAAACGGATGTATAAAAGTACCGACTCCACATTTTTTAAAGGCATGGCACAGGCTTTTAAGCCGCGGCCAATCGTACATACATAGTGGGCCTTTAAATGATTGAGGCTTGCTGATCGCAGGTACCCTACGATGACGCAAGTACTCTACGATCACACAGAGCTTGCATCTGATGCCGTCGCCCATAAAGGGATGAAGGGGGGGTGCGGTGGTTAAAACCCCGCCCACCCATATATATATAATTTCATTTTATAAAACGTTTGTAGTAACTTTCACTATTGTACGCTAAGACATGCGATTCGAATTTATTAAATAAAGTTTTCCATTTCGACTTTACACAAATATATATATACATATATGTATAGATGTATATATATATGTATATACATACATGTATGTATATATATACATATATACATATGTATATATATACATATATACATATGTATATATATATATGTATATACATATATATATGTATATACATACATGTATGTATATACATATATATATATACATATGTATATATGTATATATATACATATGTATATATGTATATATGTATGTATATATATATATATATATATATATATACACACTATTGCTATCAATTATTACTGCATTTAAAATATATATATAATTATTTATATGCAGATTTATAAAGGGAAATATATACTCAAATTTAAAGGCTTAAACAAGAATTCTTCCTTTTAAATAATTGTTTTGTAAACATATCCATTAATTCATCCAATGGGTTTAACTATAAATTTGAAATCACCTTTCTCAATTTAATTCTAATTTGAACCCAAACTCGCTTAGATCTAATGTCTCTTAATTTGGATCTAGGGTTTTCTAATGTTTTCTTCTTAACCAAATAAAATATCTAGATTCCAATTTAATTGTAGATTCTAACACAAGAGTATTCAGACACATAAAATAGACATGATGAAGACAAGAAGGGAAATAGTGCAAATAGAGTGTGAGATTATCATGAGTGCACCTGGACACTGATGCTAATCCACCATGCCTCAGAAGTCCATAGAAAATCCTTTCCTTCTCCATCATTCGCAATCCTTCCAAGATCCAAGCCAACCGAGAATCTCCAAGTGACTAAAAATGCTATAAGAAGCATGGAAGCATATAGAAGCATATGAGCATGAAGAAGAATATGAGCTTGTAGCTTGTAGCTTCCATTAAGCTTCTACTTCAGCTTTCATAAGGCTTGTCCAAACACCCTAGGAGAGCCTCTATTTAAAGGCCTCTAAGATGCATCGAGAGTGTCTCTAGAAACAACTAGAAGATAAGCATGACAACCAAGCATGGGTCTTCTCCAACCTTCTAGATGAGTCCTAAGGTTGTAGACACCATGTGCTCAAATAAAATGCTAACTTCTAAGTGTAGACAACTTGTGCAAACTTAGAGTGCAAACTTCTGTGTTGTCTACATGACAACTCTCGAGAATTTGCAAACTCCTATCTGAGCCAATATTAATAAAATATTTAATTTACTCTTTCCAATTTTATTTATTTATTTATTAAATCTCATGCACTAACTTTTATAATTCCATTTTTCAATCTTAATATATTTATATTTTAATCACATGAAATCTAGAGTCTTTTAATAATTTAAAATATACTTTCCACTTTTAAATTTCATTTTCCAAAACTTAATTGCTAAAATATTTATTAGCTTTAATAATAATATTATTTAGTCATTTATTTAAAAATGAGCTCCAAATATATTATTATTAAAATAAATATTGTCACATTCCAAATTTAAACCTTTAACTTTTATCTTCCAATTTAATTATTTTATTTAATTAATTTCTCAATTAATTAAATAAAATAAATAGTAAAATATCATATTAATTTTCCATTTAATTAAACCATGAATTAAATCTTTTAATTAGGCTTAATTAATAGAAAATAAATCAAAGACTCATAAGGTAAAAATATGAAAACCCATCATAGCCAAAATACATACAAAATCAAACCAAGGGTTAATATCACGAATTACGTCATCCAACGTATTCAGAGGGTACTCAACTCGGATACTTGTCCTAATTTTCCAATTAGAACAAATGGCTTTAAAGGGTCAGGATTTGGACTTGAGAATTTATCTCCCCTCTCTTATCATTGAGATAGTGTGATAGGGTACGCTCATCCTAGCAATTTAGGGAAGTCAATACCCGGTACCTGCAACCTGCATAAAAACCATGCATGTACAAGCACAATATATACTAAACTAAACAGGAAATGGCAGGAAGTGGTGCATTGTGTAGATCCCGACTAGCAGGTGACTACGACTCCCTTCCTTAACCACATCAGACACACCATATAAAAGCAAACACGTAAACCAAACACGCACACCATACACATGCAAGTATGGGGTAAGTATCCATAATAAAACACATATGATAATAAATAACTGAAAGCAATGTAATAATCATCATCAACAATTGCGAACACTAAAAATAATCATCATACATACATGAAATATAAAGTCTAAGTGATCTCATCACATAATAAACTGAATCCATAGCACAATATCTGATAATCTCAAAAGAATGCTGATAACCAACAACATGAAACTAGCTCTAAAAGAGTTCAACAATGTTAGCAAAAATGCAAACTAGGGGCAGGCACTACATCATCTACAATATACCTATTGTTGAAAGTACAAAATTTAAAGGAAAACCATCACTTTGGTGGGAATATTTGTAGACTGATAGATAGAGAAGAGGGAAAAAAAAATTAATACTTGGGTAAAGATGATTAACAGGTTGAAAGGAAAATTTCTATTGGGTATTATCAAGTAATCCTATTAATGAAATTGTAGAATTTAAAGAAAAGGGGTATTATTGTAAATGACTACGTTGAGTAATTTTACACTTTGGATATTAGGCTTGGACACATCAATGATGAGGTGGAAAAGATTTCTACATAATTGACTAGATTGAGGACTTCTATAAAATATAAAATTAGTTTGGTAGTGTATTGATTTATATTAATTTGTACAAGAGGCAAAGAGGTACACATGCATATTCACTAGAGGAACATGTATTTCCTATGGTGAGAGTATAAAATCTTATTAAAATTGAGGTAAGAATAATCAGGATAAAGTAAAATATGAATAGAAAGATGAAAATTTATACAAAGGAAGAGGAAGTTATTCAAGAGAGAATGGCGATGATAAATAAGATAAGATTTGGTTTAAAGGAATTTTTTTTAAATTTGGAGAAGAAATTTATAGAATATTTGAGTGTACTCATTTTAGTAAGAAGGTTGATAAAGTATTAAAAAATGTACCTATGTAGGAAGATTCATCAAGTTCATTAAATGACTTGGAACAAGGATCAATCATGATTATTAGGAGAACATTGTGGAATGAATATGTTATTTTAGCAAGATCTTATTTAGAACTAGACATAAAATTGTAGATAAATGTAAGGAAGTAATCATTGATGATGGAAGTTAAGACAATCTGACATCATAAGAGTTGGTCACCTAGTTACCAAGAATAAAATAACCTGAGTCTTATAAAATTTATTGGATCAAGAATAACCATCATCTATTGGTAATGTAATAACATCTTGTGAAATTTAAGATTGGGTCATATTATGATGAATTTGTGGGTATAAGCACAAAGTTGGGTCGCAATTCTGCGGAAGTCAAATCCACGAAATTTGACCTCTTAGAAATGGGTACTTGATTTGCTTAGAATTGGGTACCCATTTCTAAAATCACACTTTAGGTACCCGGGCCATGATTCAAAAATTGGGTATCCAATTTTTGAAAAGTGGATTGGGTGCCCGAACTGCTTAAAAATTAGGTACTCAATTTGTAAAATATCAAGTACTCGATTTTAAAAACTGAGTACCCAATTTCAAAAAGTTACAAATATCCCCTTTTTAGCTTTTTTGAGTGTCATTTTCAACATTTAGAAAGCAGGAGCCTGATTTTAGAGCGATACGAGAGCGCATTTTTTACTTCTACCAACTACCCTCTGCTACTATTTTCCAACATACCAAGTATTTTATTATGTTTTATACTATTTTACTTAATTATTTTCAATTTTACATTTTATATACTATTAATTTTTTTTTAAATCAGTTTTAATATACATAAAATTGTAAATTTTCATTGTTAATGAGTATTATCTTTAGATTATGTATCTATTAATTTAAATAATATTTTTGTAGATGTTCATTTAAAAATTATTATTTTAGATGTTTTGAAATGTATTTAATATGTAAATTACAATGTTGAATGATTAGATTATAGATGTAAATTTATTGTTTAAACATGTAATTACAAATAAATATTGATTTCAAATAACTAGTGATTAATTACAGATTAGTTTGTATCCCATTAAACTAACTATATTCATAGATGTCTTTAACCTTGACTGAACCATATAATTGTACAATAAAACCCTAAACATATAACTAAGTATTTGATCACGTAACACCCTGCCAAGGGATCCAAACACAAAACTTAGTATTTAATGATTGTACTTATTGTATTGTACTTTTTTCCTTGGATCGCAAATGGATGATGTAAACTATTTTATAAATGTATATTCTTTTAGCATTTCATACCTTGTGACATGTACAGTGGATGATTGTGCATTTCGAATTAATTTGCCAAGTGGCATTCAAAACAAATGTATATTATTTAAATGGATTGAACTTGTAGTTATTCTTTCATGTGGATGTGTTATTTATTTTACTTCTAGTACTTATAAATATTTTAAAATGAAATTTAAATGTGCTCGTTAAGGAATGTAATCTCTTATGTTTTTTATGTAAATTATTATACATGTTATTGCTTGCTTAGTAAAACTTTTGGTTAGTTCTTTGGATCCCTTGGCTAGGCATTACATAATATGCCCCATTTCTTTACATCAAGGTTATTATTATGGTTATGTTTAGCATTCAAGTATCAGGCATAGCATTTACACTAATAGTTTTGGATTAAGGGAGAACATTTAAGATTAACTATAATCCCAATTTTATCCAAAACTCTAATCATAACCCTTACTATCATCCTAACCATAATCTTAATTTGCTAAATCTACACCCTAATATAAATAATTAAATAAGTATCCTAAAAACCAAGTACTAATTATAAATGTCAAACCATAATCCTAACCCTTATACAATCTCTAACTTTTATTAAAATGCTAACCCTAATCCTAAAATATTTACATAAATCTAAAGTATTAAATACTAAATATTAGATCCATACCTAAGCAATAACCCAAAGCTATAGTAAATGATAATTTAAAATCAAAAAATCTAAACTCTTCAAATACTAAAAGTTATAGTTGTCAATGATATTATAATCTCATCCCTGATTATAAATGCTAAAATTGTAATTTAAATGGTAAAACATGTGCCTAATACAAAATATTAAACCTTGACATTAAGTTTTAAATTCTAATCTCAAGTTTAACCCTTATCCTAAATTCTTAACCCTTGGCCTAACTAAGTTATCCTAAATGCTAAAAATTTATCCTAAATATAATCATAAATGCTAAGCCCTTCTCATAATTCTAAATAAAAATATTAAGCTTAAATATTAAACCCTAATCTTGACCTTAACTATGATTTACATGTAAGGTTAGGGTTTAACATTTAACATTTAAGATTAGGATCTAGTATTAGGATTTGTATTCAATTCTAGAATATAAATAGGATAAGTATTATAAATTAGTTTTTATAATTAAGGTGTATATTTAAGATTAATGACAAGGTTTATAATTAAGGTTTATAATTAAGATTTATGATTAAGGTTTATAATTAAGGTTTATATCCAACAACTCATTAAAACACCTTAAGGAAAATGATAATTTGTGAAGTTGCTTCCACCTATAAATTAGAATTAAGAAAAAATATTTTATTTTAATTATTGAAACTACTGAGGCTAATGTTTGGGTGAGCAAAGAGTACTTCACAGGTGGAAGACAAGTAAGCATCCAAAAGTAATTATAAAATATGTGATTAATATAATAAAAAGTTTTCTAATAGTAAAAAGACTTTGGTCATAATTAGAAAATGCAATTAATATAACACATTCCAACATAGAGATTTAGAGGGAAGAAGAGTTCTATTAGATCAAAATTCATAACAATTGTTAAATGATAAGATTTAAATTACTAAAGAAGATAAATTATAAGTTTAAGTATTATGATTAGAATTAGGATTATTATGGTTAGGGATAGGGTTCATGTATTAGAATTAGGATCTAGACTTATAGTTTACATTAGCAGATAATATTTAGGATGAACTAAAATCATAAACATATAACAAATCATAATTCTATCTCTAAGCTTTCATTCTGATTGTAACATTAATTCTCATCCTAAAACCATCTATTATATATCCTTTAAACAATAGAACTATAATGAATATATGAAACCTAAATATAATTCTAACTAGAAAACTATAATCCTAGGTAAACCCTAACATTAGTCATAATCATTATAATAATCTTAAGCTTAGCCATCATGAAAACCCTAAACATGACAAAATTATAAACCATAACCTTGTCATAATCTTAACTTTGTTTGATCCTGAGATGAACATATAATCCATAATGAGAATACAATCCCCTAGTGGCACAAAATAAGTGAACATAAAAATTGATCTAGCTACTTGAATATAGAAAAGGGAAACAATTTTGAGGTAAACAACCCTAGAACAAACAACACATTAGAAGTTGCATTCTTAGTCCCCCTACCCATTTCTTCATACTTTCCTTCCATAATCTTAATTATCCTTTTTTTTATCTCATCTTATCCTTATATTTCTTAATGATTTTGTGCATTTCCTCATAGGTTTAGTAGGCCAAATAAATGCATAAATAGTGTTGAATAAAAAATCTTATAGGAGTATCAAAATATGTTTTCCCTTTCTATAAGGTCAATTAGGGGTCTAGGATAGAAACATATAACTGTAAAAAAAAATTTCTACAAGACTTTAAAAACTAAATAGAATAGGAATATAACTACTCTAGCATTCAATATTAAATATTAATAATAAAAAAAATCACTCCAATATATTTCATAAAGTAATTCTATTTAGGATCTAGATCATAATCTAACAAAACAATGGTTAAACTATTGGGCACTTTGACATCCTTTGCCTTAATATGAAAAACATGTTCCCTTGAACTTGCATAGACAAAACAAGTTCATATCTAACATTAAAACTAGATTTATATAGTGGATTTATTAGTATAGTCCTTTGGATTATTATTTTATGATTAGATTTAAATTCAGTATAATTTTCAATTGGCCTTAACATTAAGGTTTACTTAAGTGTTTAACTTTATTTATTTAATTGATATGGTTTTAAAGATCTACACATTTATATAATTGATATTTTAGATTTAAATTTTATTAAATGGTAATTTTGTCAATTTTTATGTTGTTTAAACATATATGTAAATTATATTTGATGGACCTGCTACCACCCCCTACCCCTCCCCCACTCTTGCTTCTGCCCCCTCCATCTCCACCTCCACCTCCACCCCCACCTCCACAACCACCTAGTCCTCCTCCACCACCCACCATAGATGATCTATGAGAGAGAATGAGGTGTAACCTTAATGACCTCATGCGAGATATTTAGGCTATCAGACGTGAGGTACACCCCCCTCCTAACCTACTACACCTTGCAGATAGCATGCAAGGCATCATTCACTCCATACAACATCTAGATTGCGAGGTTGATTCATTTAGATTATGGAGGTAAAACATGTGTGCCTTCTATTCTGATGGCTTATCATATAGAGAGGTCTATAACCTCAAAATAGGTAAAGGAAATTTTAAAAGCTATTTTATAAACCCTAAGATGGGTGAGGAGATTAATGAGAGGAATCCTCGTATTTCTATTAGATGGTGCACACATCCATGCATAGAAACACACTTTTGGAAGCAGTGGTGGATGGTATTTGATCATCCACCACATGCTAATCATGAGGTGCCCATGTACTTCCTTAAGAAGCTATGGGCTAAGTTTGAAATGGGTTTGAAACCTAATTATTTTGATATTAAATCATTTCAGGGGGTTGGTAGAGGGATGCCTTACGATAGGCTTGGACCAAAGCTAAGTGATAGAATGAGAAACTGTAGGCAACCTCAGCCCCTTGTACCTCTTCCTACACCTATTGTACTAGCTTGACACCATCATCAAGTAGTTTCATCTACTCTTACCTCTTTCAGTGCCCTTTTGGGTAATTTTCTATAGCAGTGGATGTATGCGACACATGCTCGTCCACTTGGACATATTTGTTCTAGCTATAGAGGCATATATAGAGGCCCCAAGAGTGATGTTGATGCAGTGCAAAATGACCATTATGCTGAGGGTGCTGATTTTGATGATGAAGTATACAATGCCCATGGTGATGGTAGTGATGAGATTGATGTGTCATCATTTGTTGACCTCATGCAGGGAGAGCCCGAAGATAGTCAAGAGTAGCAGGTGAAATTTTAATTAAAATTTAAATATAAAGTACATAATTATTTACTTTATACATACATGTGTAATTGTATTAACCATATTAATTTGAACTTTTGAAATATTGGAGGAAGGATGATACTATTTCTCCTAGGAGGCAGTATAGTCTTTTTTTGAGACCTATAGACATTGGCATCCCTCATATGGTATGTACTTTGAATTACACTATAAAAATGTACATTCAATCTCAAATTTAATAACATGTGCTCATATGTTCTTTTTATCTAATTTTGTAGGGATTGTCTGGTGCTACACAGTTTGATGTTAGCAGAGGTCCTGATCCAATTACCACTGAGGCGCAGCCTCAAATACATACGGTATGAACTTTTGACTAAAGAAAAATAATTTGTACTATATTTATGTATGTACATTATTATTAACTTATAATCTGAAAAATTTTGACTCATGTATATATTTTATGTGTTTTGATTTTATGAATAGGAGATGGATGGTACTCATCCATACAGGCCTCGATATAGTTTATTTTTGACTCCATCTTTTGATCATCGTGCTAGCATACATGTTGACACATCTGTGATAGTGGTGGCTACTCAAGTATGATATATATACATGTTTTTATAGTGTATAAAAATGAAGGGTACAAATTATGTACTTTGTAATTATTCATGTATATATAATTTTGACTCAATGTTTATGTATCTATAATTTTAGGACTATGTCACTATTAGTGTTGCTGAAAGTATGAGACCTAGCCAGATGGAGGTACCTACATCATCCTTTGAGGTTAGTATTGTGATTTATGTACATGCATAGTTCATTAAATGCTCTTTATCAAATTTTAAAAATGTGTGTATTGTAAATTACAGGACCTCACCACTGTTGCATTTGGTAGCTTTCCCAGTGCAACTCCTCCCGTCACACAGGAAGATCCATCTACCTCATAGGGTGTCCCACATGATGAGATAGCTCATATTACATAGGATGATCCATCTGAGTCCTCTTTGCATCAAGTAAATAGGACATTTGATTAGATAGATTAGGTCTTGGTGGAACCTTTAGATTATGTTTTTATGACACCTATTGGTTATTTTGATACACTTTGTATTAGGATAGTTAACTGTATTATATGTATTTTTTAACTTCATAGGTCATGTTATGACATGTTAGACCATGTACTATTTTTTTATGACTTCTTATCATGCTAGTATATGTAGTATATATTATTATGTTTCATCATGTTTTAAGTATTCAAACCATTTTCTTTGTTGCAACATATTTTATTCATGAACATATGACACATTTTGTAAGTATAAATGCTACATGAACAATAATTTTAACGATTTATAGAGCATTAGTACTAATATCAAAAAGATTATTGGATAAATATCACATCGAATTTATGCATTGAGATACATACAAATAAATTTGACCTACTATTATAAATAGTTTTCATCCTAAAAATTCAAATTTACAAAATTTAGGTAAAGATTGAAGCTTTTTTTATGAAATGATGGATGATACCCTTCCTTTCACACATTTTCTCATCAAGGCTATGTATGCATGTTCATATGATTATGTACCTAGGAAAGTCATGTACCGAGATGGTTCCTTGTAACTTTGACTTAGGTTTTCTTAAATCCCAAGTAATTAAATAACCAATTGAGGTAGTTTTAATGTGTCCTAATTGGTCCTAATATATTCTAAGGTTTTGCAATGGGTCGTGGGACCACTTAAAATCCATTATGACCCCTTATGATACATTAGAATTATTAACATCCCATTTGTGTGTCCTATTATAGTTAATGTGTTCTAAGGGATCCCAATAGACCCTAAGATGTCCTAGGACCACTAAGAATCCATTATGACCCTTCATAATATATTAACACCATATTTTAAAATCCAAGAGGAAACATTAGGACTGATTACAACCACTCAGGAACTATTATAATGTCTTTGGACATAGTAGTGTATCGTATGATGGTGAATATTTTTAGAGGGGTTATAATTGGTTCTTATGAGTCCTAATAGCCCCTAATGGATTATAATGGTTCCTAATGGGTCCTAAAAGGTCATGGGATCACTTAAAACACATTAGAACCCCTTAAGACACATTAGGACCCATTAGGGCATATTATAACCCATTAGTGTGTCTTAAATGCCCCTTAAGAATATCTAAGAGGCATTAGTGGATATTAATATGTTTGAAATAGTCATAATGTGCACCCTAAATAGTATTAATGGTTTTTCAAACCACATAGGACAAATCATGATCCGTTGTGAGATATTAGGACTACTTAGGACAAATTACTATGTCTTGCAATGGTTAATGTGTTATAAGAGGTTTTAATGGGGTCTAATGGGTCCTAATGTATGCGAGTGGATCCTAATGTGTCCTAATGAGACCTAATGTGTACTAATGGGTCCTAAAAATCCCTAATGTTCCCTTAGAACATACGACTCATTAAGGCACATTAGACTTCTAAATGGTGTCCTATAAGACTAATATGCTATAAAGGCTCATAATGGGTCATAATGGTTCTTAGGAGGTTGTAATTAGTTCAAGGATTCCTAGAACCACTTAGGACCCACTAAAACTCCTTAGGAAAAAAAAAAGGATTACATAGGACACATTACAACCCTAAAGTGTATCCTACAATGATTAATGTGTTTGAAGGGTTCATAAAGTGTGTAAATGGTATGAATGGGTTCCAAGGAGTCATAATGGGTCCTAAGGTTTCTTATGACCACATATGACCCATCAAAACCTCTTGGAAATATTAGAATGTACTAGGACACATTAGAAAAGATTACTTTTAGGACTACAATAACTAATGTGTTGTAAGGGGTCCTAAGAGGTGCTACTTTGTCTTAAGGTGTCCCGATGGGACCCATTTCTAATAAATTACAAGCACTTATAACCCTCCCCATATCCCTCCCTCCCTCGCTCTCCCTCTCTTCCTCTTTCCCTCCCTCTCACTTAACATGATTTTACATGGTTAAACATACATTTAAATTATCAACATAACAATAGCATATAATCAATACAATGATTAATGATCTTTAAATTATCATGTACAAGTGAAGGTTGATTAATTACAATAAATAGTAATTTGAAACTTTAAACAAACATTAATTTAAACATGCTTGAATGTAAAAGTAATGGAAAAAAATAGGAGGCCATTACTTAAATTGACAATTAATTTATAATATCAAGTGCACACCTTTAACTTTCAAATACAAGTAAACTCCTATTTTTAAATTTGTTTATACAACATATTTCACAAAATATGTAAGACAGTGTCAATGATAAATCTATAGAAATGTAATCAAAATATAAAATTGATTCAACACATCTCTTCAAATGAGGTCCTATAAAATAAAATTGTAAAATAGAAACACATGTTAATAAACACATAAATTAATATGAGGTATCTAAAATATGTAAATATATGTGTAATTTTTATGTACTCACTATGTGAAATTGCACAAGATTTTGATGCTCGATCCACTTTAACACTTAAATTTGCATGAATTGTAATTAAGACCTGAATAAGAGGAATACATATAAGTTCTCCAATTTGGTATTGACAATGAAAACATAAATGTAATTAAATTATATAAGTACATATACAAAAATAACATAATAAAGAAAAAAATTACATATGTTTGATTTAAATGTAGTCATCCCACTATACCATCTATGTCCTCTCTCTTTTGCAATGCATCTATGATTGTCTTGTGCTTGTCCATTAAAATTGTCCATAATACCTTATTGGCGGGTCTCCCTTTCTATCTTTCTAAGTTGATATTCATTGCCACAACCAAATGAGAATAGTGTAAAATCTTCTTTTCAGATTGGTAGTCTTCAAATGTTGGTAAACCATTTCTTCTTGTTAGGTATCTACGTAGCCAGGTGCCAGCTACAATGACAGACCCAATTGGATACTCAAAACCATCATCGTCTACTTGATGACATATCAATTTTTTCTTAGATTCCACACATCTAGCTAGCCAATACTCAGTCTATTCATCATAATTAATAGGTGCAATAATAGCATAAACATGTTGTACAAGATAAGATGAAGTATAGAAACACTTTAATCACATGAATACATATGCAAATTATATAAATTGAAGCATGAGATCACAACAAAATCTAATTAAATTGTGCATACCAAGTTTGATGAGGTCTGAAATACGATCATAGTCTTATAATGCAAAAGTAACATTCTGGCCTTCATTTACTATATCATCTTGAAAATGCATGTCAATAGGTGCTAATGATTTTTCTTGCCAATCTTCAACCCATTCTATATTCTCACATTCTTCCCATTCACCTACAAGACAACATTGACAAAAACAAGAAAGCTCCCTAGTCCATATAGTCCAAGTGTTATAATCTAATCTCCTAAATGAATGCCATTTAGATGGCCCACTAATTATATCATAGTCATATATTGAAAGGATATTCTTTTCTTCAACTAGGTAGAAGAAACGTTTGATTGTAGAGTTCTCACTTGATCCCGTGTATAAATATTTGTTACACCATTCGACAATCTCATGTGCATTTTTGAATTTATCTTTTTCCTCAAATTTTAATTGCTCTCTACTAAGAGCTCTCTTAAAACATGCACTAGCACCATCATGTTCTCCTTTACCATGTCTAGCCTTAAAAAAGCTCTACACATGTTGGATGTTAATTTGCCTATGTTTCCTACTCAACCAATAGAACATTCTAGCATTCTTGAATTATCCTGTACAATTATCTGACCATATCCAATGTTGTGTCATTTGAATTTGTCTCTCTTTTAAATTATCATAAAAGACCTTGAAAGAATATTGGACAAACTTAGATGAATGGAGTTTATTATCACTCATATAAAAATGATACTCTCTCAATATTTTTTGATCCTCGTTTGTACCATTAGGTGCATGCCTATAAACTATATGAACATAAATTGTTACTTGCACTAAGTTGTAATATTGTGTTGTACCTCTTCTTGCCATACAAGTGTGTAGTTCTCTGCAAAGTCAACAACTGAAAGTATAGTACCAATTGGAAATGTATTCTTACATATGCAAAATTGTCCATCGAGCCGTCTAACATATTGAGAGTGTTTAGCATATTTTGGTATGACCACACTCTTAAAATCATCCATAAATGCATGACAACTAACTTTATTTGTAACTAGATCACACCTTCTTCCAATCTTCACATCCTTCAATGGATATTCAATAGTTATGAATCTTTTTACCTCAACTAATTGTTGTCCAAAAGTAGTCAAAGCATTTTCATGCAAAAATTCATCTAACAAAGAAAGATTGCTAGACATATCACATGTACAAAAAGACATGCATTGAAAAGAAAGTATTGATCATTAGGTGGCTTACAAAACAAACCTAATATGAAATCCTTTATAGTTTAAGATGGTATTTTTATACCACATTCCTGAAACATTTCTTTACTATGCATGGTACCATGTATAGATCAAAATACATCATAATGATAATAAAATTGAATATGAGTTTTACAACAATATGTGATTCTTTCCTTGTTAATCCTTATACACCATGGTTTACACTTTTTAGAAGATCTTTGACTAATGGTAATATTTAATACCTTACCATCTACAAATTTTCTAAAAAATTCAATTTGAGTCATTTCCAAAAGGTGTTTAGGATGTGGATCATGTATTTTTGACCCAATTCTCAATTTAAAAATATCTCTTGAATTAGGTGATACTCTTGTATTATCATGCCAAAAAAATTCAATCAAACTTTTGACTTCACTAGTAAGTTTCATATCACATCTTAGGAGTCTACCACTAGAAGTCCATAAAATATTTGTTGGATCACATTCAAACTTAACCCTTCTCTTTATAGCTCTTTTTAAACTCTTATAATTCACATTAAGATATCCACTTATGTTGCTAATCAATCTTTTGTCACATGTTGATCTGTTGACTAAAGTTGTTGTTATTGCTCATTGTGTTGCATTCCTATCTTTAGACTGACTTCACTTTCTGATAACATCAGAGGCACTAGCAATAGTGGATACAACTTGTTTTAAAGACTCATTTTTATTCTTGAGTTTTGCATACATTCCCAACCTTCTTATTACTTTTAGCATTTTAGACATTTTAATTAGTTGCAACATCAATTGACATTGAAACCCAAATTTCTTATTATAAAAAAAAATGTCTACAAAATCTATTAGCATGTGTCCTAATTTGTCTCCATGAAACCAATCCCTCAAGATTATCTAGTGCATCATTAGGAATATGAAAATTATGTTCAGACCCTTTACTATCATTCTGACGCATTTTTTAGTAGTTGGTTTTTGTATGTCTACATTCATGCAATTTTTATTTTCAATTGACATTTCATTTTCACTATTATTTGAGATTTGAATCTCATTTTCAATTTTTCTTAGTATTTCTTTCGAGGCATGCATTTCAATTGGAGTTTTTTGTGCATGATCGTTTGATAATTTATTCTCATGAAGAAAATCTAAATCATTTAAATCATAACCTACTTCTGAAAAATCACCAATTTCATCATGAGAGAAAATTCGAGGGTTTGGAAACACACCTTTATTGAATGCATGATTAGAATGTGCACCTGGATTTTCTTGTATTGGGTTTTCTTCTTTGACCTCTTCATCTGTCATGGTATCCTCAATATTTTTCTCTTTTGAAACATTGTTCAAGTCTCTAATTATTTTTCTTCTCTCTCATTAATGTCGCGCTTCATTCTCTTTATTTGTTGCAATCTCCACATCTATTAGGACTTTTTCTTTCTTCTTTCTTCATTGTTTTCATCTCATGTTTGCACCAATTTTGAATTTGAATCAATAGCTTGCAAATTGTAGAAAACAAGATAATAGAATAACTATGATAGAATTCACTGTTGCAGATTGAAATTGATATTCAATCATTTCAATCATTGAAAGTTAGTCTGTGGGGCAGCTTGTGGTGCCCAATGGGTACATAAGAAATGGGTACCCAATTGTTTAAAATCGAGTACCAAATTTTTTATTTTTAAAAATTGAGTAACCCATTTTAAAAAAATTGAGTACCCAATTTTTAAATAATTGGTTACTCGATTCTTACAATGGTTAAAATGCAATCGGGCACCCAATTTTTGAATTACAAATTGGGTGCCCAATTCTTGAGACATGAGTGAGAATTTGGTATGGCATGCAACTTTTTGCATGGGGTTTTGCCTTGGGGAAAGGAATGGCATAGGCTTGGTCCCACAAAGCCATGTCTTATGATTAATTTTTTTCTAAGGCATTTAGTCGATAATTTCTAGGATTGTTATAAATTTTTTATAGTCATCCCCATTGAATTTTTTGATGAAACAAAAACCCATTATAGGTCTTACTATTCTAATTCTAAAAATATAAATTTTATAGTGTTATTATTTTATTTTCTATATTTCCATTATTTATTAATCAAAACTATCTCTTAAATGTTAAAAAATGACATTCACTAAAACTTTAATAAATTTTTTATTTTATAATTTTTCTTAAATTAATTTATATTTCATCAATCTACATACAATTCTTTTTAGGTTAAAAAAAATTTGAAAAAAGTGAGATTTTGATCAAATTATGGTGTTCGTACATGAGAGGTTTTAAAATTTACCTTTATAGCTAATTAATAATTAATAAAAATAAATTATTCAATAAAAAATTAAGGAAAAATATTGTCATCCATCTTAGGTGTATTAAGTAACTCCCTTTAAAATGATTTGCAAAAATTCATTTATTTGCATCAAATTATGGTGTCTGTACATGAGCGTGGTATGGTCCTGAAACAGAGATTTTGAAAAAGTGGTTTTTAAAGATCCATACCAAAAAAATAATCTATCATATGAGTACAAAAATAAATTACATATTCAAAAACTAGGTTATGAACACTAAATTTTTTATTTTTGAAGTATTTTTATATTCAATCTCTAAATACCTCAAATTTTGACATCAATTGACAAAAAATTTCAAAAGTAGAAAAAATACTTCCATTTTCTGGCCAAAAGTGAGACCCAACCTTTTGCACTGACCCTTGTGTGTGATATTATGCCTATGGATCACTATCACATCTTATTGGTTAGAAAATTGTAGTATAATAGACAATATTTTGATAATGGTAGCTTGAACTAGTATATTATTTTTTCTATTGGGAAAAGATAACTTTTGTTACCTTTGATAAAATAATCTAAAGGTCAAATTTGAACTTCTTTAGGGTTTTCTCAATTGAAAGGAATCTGTTCATAAAGGATTTGAGTAAGGAAAGTATGCATTTTTCTTTGGTCCCTAGAAATGTTGACAAGGGAATTGAAAATGAACAACCATATGAAGTCAAAGAATTTTTTCATAATTTCAAGATATGACTACAGATAATGTATGTAATGGGTTACCTATAGTTAGAAGTATCAATAATTGTGTGGATTTGATCGACCAAGAGCTATTTTTCCTAATAAAGAACCACATCAGTTGACACCTATAGAAAATGAGGAATTGAATAGGTAATTTCAAATGTTATTTAAGAAATGTTTGATTAGAGAAACTCTTTGTCCTTTTGCACTACCAATTATGTTAGCACCTAAGAAGAATAGATTCTAGAGAAGGATATGTTTGAATGCAAGACTACTTTCAAGATAGGAGAAGGTTTGTATTAGTGGATTGTTATGCCTTTTGGTTTAACTAATGTACCTAGTAATTTTATGAGGCTGATGAATGAAGTTTCAAAAGAATTATTGGATAAACATGTGATTATATATTTAGATGATATTTTAATATTTATTAAGAGAAAAGAAGATCATTTTTAATTTAATAACAATGATGCTGATATTGAAAGATGAAAATGTGTTTATTAATCTTAAGAAGCATTCCTTCATGAAGGAGGATATAATGTATTTAAATTTTGTGATTTGAGGTAATGTTAAAAGATGGATCCTAATAAAGAAAAGGTAATATTGGAGTGGCCTACACTTAAGAATGTTGGTGATATTAGATACTCCATGGGTCGACTAGTTTCTACCACAATTTCATTGGGAATTTTAGCTTATTTTCTAATGTTATGATAGAAACAATGAGAGCTGACATGGAGTACTTCAATTGGGCACATGGATCATATAGGAGTTTCTAGGTATTGAAGGAAAAGGTATCCATATTAAATTTGTTAGATTTACTAGCTTTTACTTAAGTTTTTAAAGTTGATTAAGATGCAAGTGGGAATGTAGTTAGAGAAATATTGATTCGGAAAGGTAGACCTATTAGTTTTATAGTGAAATGTTGAATGATGTTAAGAAAATATATTTAGTGTATGATCAAGATTTTTATTCTATTGTTCAATCCTTCAAAAAGTGGACACATTACTTTATGCCAAAGGAATTTTTGTTTTATAATAATCATAAATATTTTTAGTGTTTGTGTAGTTGGAATAAGTTAAATTAGAAGCACATGAAGTGGGTTGAGTATTTCATAGTTTTTCACATTTTTGTTGAAGCATAGGAGTGGATAGTAAAATATAATTGTTGATGTATTGGAGAGGAGAAGGAATTTTTTGAGTGATATAATATTTAAATTCGTTGGTTTGATGATTTGAGGACCTTGTGTGAAATTGATCCTAATTTTGTGCAACTTTGGAAGGATTGTGGGACACCAATAACTAGTAATCAATGTAAGTGAATAGAATAGTTCATTCAACATGATATGTTATTTAAGGGTATTTAGCTTTGTATACCTAGAAGTTTAATGAGGGAGAATATAATCAAGAAGAACCATAGTGGAGGACTTCCAAGACACTTTGGTATTGATAAGATTTTGAATATTATTACTAAGAAGTACTTTTGGTCTCAAATTCGTAAGTATTTTTATATTTTTTTAAAGATTTATAGAGTATGTCAAACTACTAAAGGAAGTTTTTCAGGATTTAGGATTATATAAACCATTACATGTTCCTTATAGAACTTGGAAAAACATTAGCATGAATTTCTCTCTTCAATTACCTAAGCATCAATGGTAATTTTATTCTATTTTTTTTTATAGTGGATATACTTTCTAATATGACTCATTTCATGCCTTATAGGAAGACACTAGATGTAGTGTGTATAGATAACATATTCTTTAGGGAAATTGTGAGGTTACATTAGTTACCAAAGAGTATCATTTTAGACGAATTGTGTAATTTGGGATATTAGTTAACTGGAGAAGAAAAGTGTTAAATTAGAGGGATATGTAGATTTCATGAAGACTTTTCATTATGAAGTGTGTTAGAATGATTTAGAAAAACTAAGAGTGGGGATGAATTAGTTATCCTTAGGTCCAAATGTACCAATTAAACTTTTGAACTTTTCAAATAACTTATATCTATTCTTTAATTGACTTGGTCTCTATAGAAACTTGTCAGTAACACAAACTTGTAGTAAACTTTAAATAGTAAAACATCTCAAATATCATTTGCACAACTATAACACCTGGATTTAATATGAAAACCAAATTTGGGAAAAACCATTAATAACATGTCACCAATTTTTCACTCTTATGAAGTGAGCTCTATTAGGAGCCAACCCTATTAAAGGTTACAATACACATTATTATGTATGACCCTATTAATTTATTTAATCACCTTGTTAGGAGTGGCCTTGTTAGAGGACTTTAGAATGTCACCTTGATTAAAGGATTTTAACTGATACAATAGTCAAAAAGTGATAGTAGGTTGATTGGTAAATACAAATCACTTTGAAGATACATATTACAATGTATCTCATTTTCTAACTCACTAACTAAACTCCATTAATTTCTCCATCAATGTCTCTGGTCTTCTCAGAAAATCCTTCAAACAACCTCTTATCCTTCTTTAGAGCCTTCTGCTCAAGTTTTCCAGTTAACAAAATTAACAAACCCTAAGATCATTAGGTTAATCCTTATGCCTCCTTAAATATATATCTTTGATCTTTTTCCTCTTAAAAACCATTTTTGATCTTATGTTTAGATTGTATTCATCAAATACTTCAATGATTTTGTTTCCTCCTTCTCCTTATAGATACTTATCAAAACATCTCTTTGAATCCATCCCCAGAAATTCTCAAACATATTTTCTCTTACATTAATTGATCCATCTTATCAATACTTATCCTTCATGTACTTTGACCAATCCAAAAATTCAAATATGTTAGCTAGGAATATCAATTCCTTCACAAAATAACAAATGTTGATGCTTGATCAATACTATGTTCCTTAGCCTCTGTCATCACTAGATAACTTGGTCATTAATAACTATATTTCTTAGCTTCTACTATCTTGCCTAGTCTATCTTTACTCATACTCTATCTTTATTGGTGCTCAATCGACACTAGCACAACTTAGCTTGAACTATATGTTCCAGATTATTCTTTTAGTTTGTACATTGCTTTAGCTTATGCATTTGGTCCTCCTTTGATAATATCTTCTAGGCTTAAACTCAACTATTTTCTCCACTTAGTGTTATGACTAAACAACACATTATATTGTAATGATCTAACTAATTAAGTGCCCATTGTAATTTCACATAACTCAACCTTTCTACTAGGTCTTCTTGTTATCTCTTCTTCTCAAACTCTCTTCATCAATCATCTAGATATGGAACTCTACTCCGGTGCCAACTAACTAACCAATAAGGTTTAACATCAATGAAAACATAACAATTTTTCTAATTGTAGTTTTCAACAAGGTGAAATTTAACTTGGAGCACAGTACTTTGAGATAAAAGGATTTTTCTAACAAAACTAGGAGACATGAGGAGTTTTTAGTAGGTGATGAAGTTATACTTAGTTTAAAGAACATAATATTTTTAATTAGAAAATCTAGTAATTTGAAGACGAAGAAGTTTGGACCATGTAGGATTTCGAAGGAATTTGACAGTGGTAATGCTTTTGAAGTTTGATTGCTTGATGATATGGAGTTTTAACCATTACTTAAAATTTATGATTTTTTTGAGTACCATGAATATGTCGATGATTGAGTTATGGAAAATGATTATCCTAAGATGTATATGGATGAGTTTCAAATTATTTTTCATAGAATAATTACAAATAAGACTAGAGGAAAGGATAATTTGGAGTACTTAGGTCAATGGAAGCATAGATTGATTCAAGATAGTTCTTGGACTTCTTAGTCTAAGTTAGAAAATTTTGGTTTCACTTAGGTTGGGCATGGATATTTATGTGAAAATTAATTTTATAATAATTGTAGTTGTCTAATGTAGGGATATCTTGGGTTCTTTGCAATCTTGCATCATTTGTTTATATTTTATTCTTGTTATTCCAATTTTCTTGTCTAGATGATCGTGAGCGTGGTTCTTTAATTTTATGTTCTAGCTTGTGTGGATTTGGTGGATTATTGAAGAACCAATAGGGATAAATCTTCTATGATTATGCATCATTTTAAATCCTATTCACTGAGTTATCATTATTTTTTCCCTATGTAATGTGTTCTTTGTTGATACCTTGATTAACTGATGGATTTTCTTTAGCGAGTATATTATTCATGTGTGGTGGTTTGAGGCTCTTTGTGGTGACTCTTGAATCATGCAAATTATTATAATCCTATTTCCTTTCACAATTGATTCTATGTTTTGGATTTTTCCTATTTGTTTAACATGTTTCCTTAATTATTATAAAGTTTCAATATCTTTGGCTGACTAGTGTGTCATGGTGGATATAAATTTAATATCCATTATGTATCAAGCATAAGGAACATAGTAGTAATATCTAGAGGTTAAGCTCATGTGTATATTATGACCATACATTGGATTTTATTTTTTGTAAGTTTATAACCAGGTAGAAGTAGGAAATTTCTCATTAGATCTACATATAATTGATTGGTTTTCTTATATCATTCCTCCATTTTTTTTTCCTTCCCTATGTTTATCTTGGTTCTTGGTGAGATATTTCCTTTGGGTATTCTTCATCCTTGAGCTACATCATCATCATAAGTATGTTTTAGCTAAAAATATTATCAAAGACCATAAAATAGATATTTTCTTCTTTAGGAGACTAAAATGCAAGGGTAGTCTTTCTACAATTTTAGTAAAGTCATTTATCATTTATTTATCTCTTTGGTTATTTGTGTTTAAGGGGATTCTAAAGGTCTTGGGATGTTATATAAACCTAAAAATCTTGCTGGTTCTCTTCACTCCCAAGATAAAAATAGTCAAAATATTTCCTTTAAGGTTGATAATTCTTCAAATTAGTGGATCCTTTTTAACAAGTACCATCTTGTCAATCAATTTTAAAGAATGGACCACTAGGCCACTTTCCTAAACAATAAAGCCTCCATGGATTCTAACTAGGTAGTGATGGGGTCCTTCAACATCCCACTCCATCCCTAGTAGAAATAACGTATTTTTCTAGATTTTTTAAATTATCTATGAGACCATCATAATTTTCTATTTAAGGGTATTCTATAGAAGATAATTGGAGAATGTTTCACTCTATCAAATGTGTTTTACTAAGAATGTGATCAAATTCTAGTTGAACAACTATCTCATTTCTTATTTCTAAAAAAATTATTGCAAGTGTAGTTTATCTTATTTAATCCATGTTAGTTCAAATAAATTTCCAATTTTCCTTATTTGGGAATATAATTGGGATAGGAAAATACTCAATTTTATTGGAATTACAAGTGGGAAATGTAAACTTTTGAGAGAGGGGGTGAATCAAAAGCTAAAATATGAACCCATCAAACTTTTCACCTCACATCCACCTTATGCATTTAATAGATAAATTTAAATAACATGAAAATTAAATTCATCTAAAACATGTAAGCAATTAAACACTCACACTTTGAAACTAGATATGATTACCCAAAAACCCTTCAAATGAGAAGGTAAAATTGGGGTGGGGATGACACCCAAAAATCTTTACTACTACAATTGTAAAGTGTATCCAATTAAGCTTACAATGGTTTGACCATGAATCATGATCTACCTTATGAAAGGCATACCCTATTAAAGGCTTATAAAGACTGTTAAGTCCCACCTTGTTAGAATATTTCAATACCCTATTAGAAGTGTGCCTAGTTAAAGGACTTCTGATCACTCACTTGTAATGTCACCCTGTTAAAGGATTTGATAAGGCCTATTAGTACCACTCTACTTAGGTGATTTAACTAAAATCACTTGTCAAAATGTCTCAACATAGATCTTGCGATTGGCTCTGGATTGGCTGATTAAAGATCAAATCTACACAATATCCTTCTTGATCCTTTATTATTAGATGTATCAATGCCGTATCTTCTTTTGTCCTTTGTTCTCCTCTAATTGATTCTGCAATTGACTCTCATTACTAAGTCACCTTGAATGCTCTGTAAAAAAAAATTGATTATTCACCCCTTCTTACCTTCCTGTAACTTGATCTCTCTCTCACATTAAAACCTTTGGGGCTTCATCTTCCTTATAAAGATTTTGGTGGCTTAGTGTTAGGTATGAATCTATGGTTGAGATTCATCCTTCTTGCCACTTAATCCTTCCTTTTTTTTTATTGGCTACATGCAAATACATAGGGATTCTACAAATAAATTTGTCCTTATCTCCAAAAGATCATAATATATCCTTAGGTTGGCTTGCAAATAGTTTACATAGTTGTTTGTGCATTGGCAAAAAAATATGTCAAATTTTTGTTACTCAACACTTGAAGTTATTATTGCTCAACACATATTGTAATTTTGTTTCTGACTCAACACCTAAATTTCTCGACATCTATTGTTCACTTGGTAATTGAATCACTCGGCATGGTCTATCTACTCGAAACTTGAGTGACTCAACACATGAGTGACTTGACACTCATTGCAACTCAGAATAGTTGTATTTACATATTATAGTCAACATCTATTACTAGTTTGACATAAAATTGTTGGAATTATGATATATTTTTCATTAGTGCAAACATTTATTCTATCATGAATGTTTATCTTGCTCATCACTTAGTCTCAAGTATATACCGAGCATTTAGTGGTTACCTTATAAGTTCAACAGGCAAAAAATTCTCACTGAGCATTCTAGAAGATATCGAGTAAACAAGGTAAAGGAAGTTCAGTAGTGTTTACTGAGTGAAAAAGGTAAAGGAAGTTCAGTAGTGTTTAACGAGTGAAAAAGGTAATCGAAGATCAGCAGAGTTTACCAAGTCAAAAAGGTAAACAAAGGATTCAGTGTTTACCGAGCTAAACAAGGTAAACAAAGAAGATAGTTTCTATCGAGTGACAGTACATCTACCGAGTCACCAATGGCTACCAAGTTCCAAGCAATGTTCTGTGACTAGTATGAACTGAGTCTCTACTTCTATCGAGTGCATGGTGATGCTGAGAAATGTAGTGGATGTCGAGTATCAGAAGGTCACCGAGTCAATTCAGTGAACTCGAGTTTACTAATGGGCTGACTCAGTAATGTTTTGTTCACTTGTGTTTTGGCCAACCTTGTAACTGTAAAATATTGGAATGGTATATATGTAATGTATGATATCATTTTTGACATATGAAAAGGAATATGAACATATTGGCATAAAATAAGAAAGTATTGTTCGCATGTGAAAAAGGTATTGCTATCAGCAGTAGAGCAAAAGGAATACAACAAGGTCAACATAAGGAACAAAAAAGTTATATCTATCACATTAGGTGATCAATGCAAAAGGATCTTATTAGTAAAAAAGTTGTAAGTAGATCCACTATTTCATCCTAATAGGTGAATCAATTTTTAAATCTTTTAACAAGGTAGACTTAACAGTCTTTTATAAATCTCCTAATAGAGTGCATACTTCACTGTATGTTTGTAAATCCTCTAACAAGGTGGATCTAGTAGTCCTACTTGCTCCTAATAGGGAAGATCACTAGAAGTGATCATTGTAAGCCTTAACTGGCCAACTTCATACTACAGTAACAAAGTTTTGTGGGAATCATCCCCACCCTAGTTTTACTTTCTAATTGGAAGGTTTCTGGGTCACCAAATCATTGTGTTCATGTGTTGTGAATGATTGATCTTTCATTTCTGCAGTAGATTAGATGAATGAATGATGAATGGTTAAAATGCATAAAACTTTATATCTTACTGATTCACCCCTCCCCTCTCAATAACACATTTCATCATGAATATTTCCAACAAAACTAAGTAAATGTCTTAAGTATGTTGAAACTCAATTGTCAAAACTAATATGAGATCAAAAATCTCCCCCTTTGACATGAGTGTCAAAAACACTTGAATGTATACAAATAATCTGATCTGCTTGGGTATAACATATCCATGACTCAGCTTTTATGCAAAACTTCAAAATTTTTTAATAGTCTATGTACCTCAAATGTATTACCCCCCTTGAGTTAATGTGTCAATTCTATATCAAAAATCTATTCTCCATTCTGAGTAGATTTGTCTTTGTTGATTGATACTCTTTTCCTTGAAAGTACTTGCAACTAATGCTCTTTATGCTCTGCCTTAGTTGTTCTACTCTATTTCTGTCTCTACATTGTAATTCTTCAAAAATGTATGTCATTGAGGTCAAAATCTGATTTTTGCTTTACTCATCTCCTCAATTCATGTCTTCCCCTCTCATTATTCTCCCCCTTTCTTCTTACATATTTATTCCTTCTTTGTTTCCCTTGCTTCTTTATCTCCCCCTTGCTTATTTATCTCCCCCTTTTTGACACTTATGTCAAAGGGTTTATATGCTTATGGTGTATTTGTCCAAAAAGGATTTATGGACTTCCATTATTATTTTTAGAGTAGCATCCCAGTTGTCACATGCAACACTTTATTTAGATGGCTAGCTGTGCTACAAGGTGTACAAGTCCATCTAGTGTTGAAAGATTGGGATATTTCTTCACTAATGTTTTTTCATAGCCTAATTCTTTATAGAGTATTTCCATGTGTGGGGTAAGAGAGGCCTGAATTTGTGTCAATTTGGCTCTTATATTAGCCTTCTCTACTATTAACACAACTAATTGACTATGTGACTAAAGAAATGTGTGGAAATGCTTCTCACTTTGAGCTAGGTTTTGAGGTATTTGCATACCTGAGATGTTTAGATTCCCATCTAGGCTCAGAATTATATGTCTAGTGTCTTGTGTAAAGAGTGTGGGATCACACAGTTTGGTGTACAATGAGAAAATATTCTCAAGTACCCTCTTCACATCTTCAACCTTATTTTCCAAAGCAACTTGTGACAATGCTATATCACTAAAAAAAATTTCATTCACTTTTGCTTGAAACTTTCTTTCAAACCATTCCAAAAGTTTGGCATTGTATCTAGGTCTTCATTATTAACCTTTTCCTCAATATCTCACAACTATTCCATTAGTGGCTTGGTTTCTTCTAGAGTAGGAAAGTTGAATGCATCTAAAAAGATGTCTTTGATTTCTTGTAATGCTTTCTTTTGTTTGTACTCCTTTCTAGGCATTTAGTGGTGTTTCTTCTTTTCTAAAGCTTGTTGCAACATGTTTATTTGTTCTAGTTTCATTGTTGGATAATCAAACTGAGGTATCACTATTTCTTCATCTAAAGTTGCATCTTCATAGTAAATTACCTTTTCAATCTTAAAAGAGCTTGAGCTTAGTGCTAAAATTTGTAGGGGTATAGCTTATGTGCTTAGCTTTCGAAGGACTTTTGTAGGAGTGTCAGATGTTGGTAAGGTTACCAATGCTTATATGGCTTCTTGCTCCTTTTCCTTTGGTGCATCCTTACTTTCTTCAAATCTACTTTGGTCAATCACAATGATTGGACTTGCACCTTGTGTTTGTGCATTAGGTTGATCATTTTTTTTTTCTTTCTCTTCTGTTGTAGTCTATCTATGTTCAACCAAATCAATTTTAATAGTTTTGTTAACCTTTGTTGATATGTCTACTGATGTTTAAATCAAAGGTTGATAACTAGTAGTTGAAGGGATGGCAGAAGGTGGTTCTTATGTATTCATCTTATCCCTTTTGATTTTAGCTACTGCCTTTTGAAGTTCATCCACACTAGCCAATATTGAGTTTTCACATAATCTTTCCTGAAGTGTAGACTGGTCTAGTATCTTTCTTAGATCTTTTTTAGTTTAAGGATTGATGTTCTAAGTTGAAATTTTAGGAACATCCTTGACAATTATAGTTTCTACAGTTAAATTGGTGTCATGTAGAGGGCTTACACTCGGCATTTGTGTGTCTTGCACACTTTGTTCTTGTTGCTACTCTTCAGCTATTTCCATGTCTTCATCTTTCTTTTGTGCTTCCTTTTCAACAATATTTTCTTTTTCCTCATCATTTTCTTTATCATCATTTTCATCACCATTATTTCATCCCTTAAAGGAATATTCTTCTCCTTGTTTGATAGTTGTTAACCCATAAATCAATTTCCACATTTGGGTGGATTTCTTCACAACATCTTCAATGCTTTTTTGAAGAATGTTAAAGGCTTTGTATTTAGGTGCAAATCTTCCACCATATTTCTTGTTTGCCTTGCTAATTTTTCCACCATATGTAGATTCTCTAATTTGTTTCTCCAAGTTTAGAAATTAATGCCATTTTTGTTCAACAATGTCATATAGACCTTTTGGTAGAGTAATGTCAAACTCAAGTGATGTATTCTTGAATTTGGACATCATTGCATATATTGATTCTTCTACTAAATTCTTTTCTTTCCTTCCAAGTTTTTCAAAATCAACATTTTTAAAACCAGACAAATATGCATTATTCTTGACATTCTCATAGATATTTTCAAGATTAGATTGAGGTGTATGACTTACCACTTTAAATTGGCTTGTATCTTTAGATTTTTTTTATCTCATCATCAGTATCTGGTTGTGTACTATATTTCCTTCTTTGTTTCTTTTGTACTTGGTCTCTTTGTTCTATAGCCTTGTCCTTTTCTTCGGTTTTCTCCGTGGCCTTTTGTGTGGTGGCCCCTATGCTTGCTCTAGTTGTTGGTGTTCTTGGCTTTTCTAAGCTTGGATTAGCAATTTTCTTTGCCTTTGTCTTTGCCATAGGTTGTGCCTTAACCTTTCTCTTCTTTGGCTCAGCATGTACTGGGGCTTCCTCTACTTCCTCTTCTTTGGCACCCTCTTCTTCTTCTTTATCCTCACCCATGCCTTGGGTTAATGCAAGAGGTTGTTTAGTTTTATCTTGTTCTTCCTCTTCATTTTCTTCTTCTTCTTCTTCTTTAGCACCTTCACCAAATTTGACCTTTAATTTCTTCACCAATTTATCTTTCTTCTTTAGTGTGGATATTTTCTTCATTTCCATTTCTACTTTGTACTTCAACACATCATAATTTCCAAATAATTTGACTATTTTATGAACTTCTTCAGCAAGGAGTGTAGTGATGGTAGCTGAGGCTTCATCAACATTAATCTTATATCCTAAGGGTCTTATCCATCTTACTCTAGGTATGATAGCATGTATGTATGTGTAATCAATATCTACAAGAAAACATATGTCATTGTAATATTGTTCAACCAATGAAACAAGTATTCTCATCCTCTACTTTATAGACTTCTTAAAGTCTTCAAAATAATTTATTTTGATAGTTTCAAAGTTCTCACAATTTTGCTCAATGTATTCATTGATTTGCATAGCTACTGACCTATTTGTCTTCCAACTCACCTTGCCAAAAAAATTGAAATGTATTCTGTACATAGAAAAATATGCAAATTAGGATTGATCCAAATTTCCACTATGCACTCTTGGTTTTTCTAATGGATCCTAGGTTCTCCATTATTTGTTGGAATTGAAGTTCAGCTAGATCATAGGTATGATCCTTCTTCACAATTTTGTAGCCCACATCTACTACAATATAGGGTACACTATTTAATCTACTTGATTGATAAAACTTATGAGAAATTATTACCCTTATGGAAAAGTCCAATAGAGGGTCTATGATGGTATCAATTTTCATTCCATGTTTTTTCTATTTGGCTCCCTTGTTTTTCTCTATAACCTCTTTTGAGTCACTTCGTAGAGTCCTTGGCTAATCTAGGGTTGGAAAACCAATCACCCTATGAATTATTCTCTTTGAAATTTTGATTGGTCCATCTTCCAACCATAGGGATCCATCATGTATTCTACTCAACGCGATCTTTATCCATTTTATTTTGAACATCATGGGGAAATCTAGGGCACGATTCAAACCCTTCCTTTCTACAATTTTGAACTCTTCTTTAAGATGTCATTTTCACACAATCTTTCATATGCTTCCCTTATCTCATATCACCAATTCCACCTATCTTGCAGTTATAACATTTTCTATCATCCTGAACCATAATAACTTTTGGGGGAGTCATGGATAGTATGGCTAATAGGTCTTGTTTATAAGAAACATCTAGAATTGCTTTGAATTCTAGTTGTTTTACCTCATTGCTAACTAATTGAACATTTAAAACTTCTTATCCCTCTACATTCCTTGAACTAGACTCTATTTGAAAAACTAGGGTTAATACAAATTTTAAATTGCATAGCTCAGCTTATGAATAAATAGCTTTGAGATTCAAAAAATATGAGTCAAATCATTGTTGGGATCTTTGTAGTAGCTTCAAACAAGATTCTAAATTGCCTTCTATACTGCTTTCTCTCACTTCAAATTTATAATAATGAGAAGTGAGTGAAAAATAACCATATACCCTACAAAAACCTTGCAATTAATGCTTAATGCTTGTACAGTTATAAACTTGGCATCTAATGATATGATCATCACTCGATAGCTACTGCAAGCTTGGCATCAACTGACTTAGTTTCGCGGCTTGTCACTAACTAGTGTTTTAGTTGACATACAGAGAGAACTTTTTATTCTCGGAAACAACATGAAAATGTTGAAGATTTAACTTTGAATTTTCACAACACCTTGTATCTTTATTCATGCTAATCCATTCTTTTTAGTTCTATTTTCTTTTGAAACTAATATATGATATAATACTTTGAGTATCAGTCCCACATACCTCTTGTTGCTTAGTTTGATGAAGTGTGACCACTTGACCCATTGGATGAAGTGATCCTTTCTCCATTTGATGTACTGCAATCATCTTTCTTATTCCATGTCTTATTCATCCCATTCCTGATGTGTTCAACATTAGCCTTGCCTTTGCCTTTATCAAATTCACAACTTGGTATCTTTGACCTAGTTGGACAATGCTTGCTAATATGACTAGTCTTCAAATAGATAAAGCATGTGGTTTGACTCAACCACCTCTCATAATTACCACTAAAGTGAGTCCTAATGCAATTCTTAGGCAAATGTCCATATTCCTAACAATAGTGATAGCTATATCTTGTATTGTAATCCCAACTATAAGAATTTCCATACCTTCTTACCTTTTTTGGCTTGCTTGATGACCATGTGGACTTAGATCGACATTCAAAGGCTCTATGTCCATACTTCTGATAGTTGTAGAAATATCCTTCAAATTTTAGTGCATGCATGGTTCTAGTTCTGCATTCATGTGCCTGATGACCTTGTTTATTGCATTTATAACGATGGAAAATGCGCTTAATCTTAGCATTTTTATTTTTATTCTTGCTCCTACATACATTAGTAGTATGTCCTTTCTTTGCACAATTATGACAAGTAGGTTTGAAATTCTTACCTTTGTTGTTCCTTTCCCTAGAAGCTTTGGATGATTTTCCTTCTTTAATGCTTGTGTAGCCCAATCCTAAGGTATCTCTATTGGATCTAGGGGATTTCAATAATTTCTCAGAGTATTTGATAGATTCATTTGGCTTGTTGAAACTCTTAGAAAATTTTATTTTTCTTTTCAAGTCATTCTGCAGTATTCTACAATTTTAATGTAGTTATCTCAATGTCCTTGACATTCAACTCATGTTGAGTATTCAATATTTGGCTTAAGGTATCCAATTGCATGTTTGAGATCCTAGATAGCTCTGTTGACTTCTCTTGCAATCTTTTTTTTAAGATTCTTTTGTCTTCTTCAACCATGGCCTTGTCTTCTATAGCTTTCTTCTTTTGTTTAGTCACCTCACATAGTAGTATAGCTTGTGATTCTTGCTCCAACTTGAGATTTTTGACTTCTTTAGCTTATGATCTATTCTTCTCCATTAGATCTACAATTTCTACATCAAATTCATTGGATTTACTATCTACAAATAGCTTTGTGGTCTTGATTTCTTTGTATTGTGTGTCATTTTTTGCTATAGCAATCTCTTTCCTTTTTTTCAAGGAACTCTTCAAAGCATCTCTAGACTCATTCAGTTGATGTAGTATGAGATGTATTTCAATCTCCTAGTTCACAATAGTTTTTCCCAATTTATAGACTTACATTTCAAGATCTTTCCTCTAAACTGCAAAGCTTCTCCTCCTGAGAACTTAGCTTTGATACCAAATATTAAAATTACAAGTGGAAAATGTAAACTTCTGAGGGGGGGTGAATCACAAGTTAAAACATGAACCCATAAAATTTTTCACCTCACATCTACCTTATGCATTCAATAGATAAACTAAAATAACATGAAAAGTAAATGCATCTAAAACATGTAAGAAATTAAACACACACAATTTGACACCAGATATGATTAACCAAAAACCCTCCAAATGAGAAGATAAAACTGGGGTGGGGATGACAACCACACATCTTTACTAGTACAGTTGTAAAGTGTAGCCAATTAAGGTTACAATGGTTTGACCATGAATCATGATCTACTTTATGAAAGGCCTACCCTATTAAAGGCTTACAAAGAATATTAAGTCCCACCTTGTTAGAGGATTTCAACACCCTATTAGAAGTGTGCCTAGTTAAAGGACTTTTGATCACTCACTTGTAATGTCACCCTATTAAAGGATTTGATAAGGCCTATTAGTACCACTCTGCTTAGAAGATTTAACTGAAATCACCTGTCAAAATGTCTTAGCATAGATATTGTGATTGGCTATGGATTGCTTAATTAAAGATCAAATCCACACAATATCCTTCTTGATCCTTTATGATCAGATGTATCAATGCTATATATTTTTTTGTCCTTTGTTCTCCTCTAAGTGATTCTACAATTCACTCTCACTAGTAAGTCACCTTGAATGTTTTGTAAACTAATTTTATTATTCACCCCTTGTTACCTTCCACTAACCTTGATCTCTCTCACATTAAAATCTTTGGGGCTTTGTCTTCCTTGTAAAGACTTTGGTGGCTTAGGGTTAGGTATGAATTTATGGATGGTATTCATCCTTTTTGTCACTTAATCCTTCCTATTTTTTGATTAGTTGTATACAAATACATAGGGATTCTATGAATAGATTCATCCTTATCTCCAAAAGATTGTAATCTATCGTTAGGTCAGCTTGAAAATAGTTTACATAGTTTTTTGTACAAGATCACAAACAAATATGTCCAAGTTATATTGATCGACACTTGCAGTTATTGATGCTTGACACATACTATAATTCTATTTCTGGCTCTATTTCTGACTTAGCACCTAAACTTCTCAACATCTATTGTTCATTTAGCTTGGTCTATCTGCTCAGCACTCGAGTGACTCGACACTCATTGCAACTCGGCATGGTCTTGTATTTACATATTATACTCAGCATGCATTACTAGCTCGACATAAACTAAGTAAATGTCTTAAGTGTGTTGACACTCAATTGTCAAAACCAATTTAAGATCAACACCTTTCAAGTTCAAATTTATGTGTGTAAGGATGTTAGATAGTAGAACAACTTCATTCACTAATCATATAGGGAGAACAATGTAAAAATGTTCTAATATCTTTTTCATAGTTATAGAAACTTAACATAAATAAATATAAGGAAACATAACATGCATACTAGAATATAAATATTTTTCATGGGGAAAAGCCTTTTAGGATAAAAACCCCACACAGTAAAAGAAACCCAATACTTTATTCAATCAATAGAAAATTATAATATACTTATACATTAATGTTCCCTTGGAGATGTCACTAAATAGAACTTGAAAGGTATCTAGAAAGCTATAAGAATCATAGACACCAACTTCATTTTAGGCACCTACTATATAGGAAATATCGAACATGAAATTGTCAAATGGTATTATAAAATCATGGGCTAAACCACATGATAAGACACTACATATCTTATCTCCAATATGATATAGTTAATGGTTTCTCACTAGACATATTAAAATCTATAACTCTCCTTTACATCTCAATTATGTATGCTCATTATAATTTTACATTTCTTGATGAAAGAGACCCAAATTTCAAAAGCCATATATTTTGAATTATGTACTCAATTTTTTTTATTATAACAACTTTTTGCAAACCTCTCAAAGAAAACCACATTTAGAACCACACTGTGTCTTCTCTAACATATTTTAACCCCTATCAAACCCTCTTGGGCCTTAAAATTGGAGTTTTCACTTTTTTCATTTTAGGTTGGGACTTAGTTTTCAACAATATCACACTTGATAAACACCTTGAAAGAGAAAAGGGAGTATCTACACCATGGTTTATTACTAGGGCTAATGAGCTCCATAAATATTAAACACCATAAAAAAGTAACTATACTCACAACTTTTTTTAATGAATCTACAACATTAAACATGGTCTCTATCTTAACCAACTTTACGAGGTGTTATCATTAACTACATGGGTAAGTGTGGGATCATGGTGTGCCAAAAAGTGGTGATCTAAAAAATCTATAATTCGAAAATATCTTAAACCATTTCAAAATCTATTCCAACATTTTTCTCACCCACCCTGATACTAAATGAAAACAATTAATATCTCTATAAGGTCTACTATATCTTTTGATACTGAACCTATATGGTCAACTTTAACAACATCCTAAAAATATGCTTTTCGCCTATTTTTATGTGATTTTTACTTCAAAAATGTAGCTGACGACTTTTTTTTCAACAAAAATTAATGAAATTAAAAGGGTTTCTTAAGAATGTTCTTATGTTTCCATAAATGTAAGGTTTTTCAAGTTATGAGTTTAGTAAGTAATTATTACTTGTTTTCTAATGGAGTTACGTATAAAGTGTTGACTAACACACTACTTGAAAAACAAATATAACTTTCAAATGGTATAACATTTTTTAAATCCAAAAGATGCATCACATTCTATGTTTCTTCTACTATAAGGGAAAAAATGAAAAATTGAATTTTGTAGAGTTTTGAATTAGTTAAGCTAGTTAGACATGAGAGTTTTTTTATTCCAAAAATATCAAAGTCAAATATTATTTATTTATTATTTATTTAGATAAAAATACCCAAAAATATGTGTCACATCTAGGCATGAGTCTACTACTTATATCTAGAATATTATTTAAAAATATAATCATTTGATTTTGATTAAGGTGGTCAGACATATGTCTACTTCTTATTTTTGTTTTGAAAATTTTGTAATATTGCATTAAAATTCAAAATTTTCACCAATCAATTTTTATTTTTTTTGAGATAAGTCCTAGTAGTTTAGAAACTAGATTCAATTTGCTAGATATTCTTTTTTCTCAGCTTTTTGATGTAAAGTTAATAACAAGTAGAAAATTGCACGTCAAGTTAACATAACCCTGATTTTTTGATTTTTTATTGCCACTTAAGAGCATAGTTTAGTTGACCATGATCCTACACATACCCACGTGTATTTTTGAAAAATGATATTGAACATTTTTGTATTTTTTATGGCACAAAAGGTTGAATTATTTTCTATGACAATTGTATAAATCATTACTTGTCCTTATTTTGTTCCAATATCTAGATATAATCATTTAATACAATTATATTTTTACAAGAATTAGTAGCTTCCATATATTTTTCTTTTGTAGTGTACAAATAAGCCACAACATGTTTCTTACTCATAAAACTAATTGTACCACCAAAAACATCAAACATTGAAGTATCAGTGGATCATTAATGATCAATATTTTCTACCTAGTCTATATCCACATAATCATGGATATCAAGGGTTGTTTCATCTCTTATTATATTAACATGGCTAGAATATAATTAAACTAAAATACCCTTAAAATATATGACTTGTCTCTTTTGATTTCATCCCAATGAACTTTGTACTTGGATTAGGCATGTATCTAGAGAGAACTTCCATTTCTTGGGTAAGGTCTTCTCTTATATAGACCATATGATATATCAATCTTACAACTCCGCTTTGATAAGGTATGGTTCTCATGTTTTCCATATCTAATGAAGATATAGGAAATTTTGAAATACATAAATTTATTCCAACTATAAAAGGAAAAAAAATGTTCAGCCTTTATAAAAATGGGCTTACATCATTACTCTATCCTAGCCATAACTTTATTTTCACTATATTTCTTTCGATTTCTATTGTAATTTTTTCTATGTAAGTGCACAAAGATGTGGTACCAAAAATATGACACTTTGTTTTTTTTTTTCTAATCTAAGGCATAGTGTGATCACCTAATTGTGTGATTGTAGTATAGGAAAATCACACTATGGGTTGGATAGCTCAAGCCACAAGCATGGGAAATTTATAATATAGTGTGATTGCTCTATTGGAACCAATTGGAGTAATTTTTATTTTTCATTGATGTCAAAATTATCAATAAGAAACAATGTCAAACCTACTAGAGATACATTTACTAACAATGTAGAGAGCCAAATCATTTTATTGGTGAAGAGGATTTGAAAACAATAGATCATGTGATGACTTTGTGAAAGGTTGAGTTGAGATGTGTTAAGTATCATGGAAATTCCTTGACAAGATAATGTGTTGTTCAACCAATACATGAAATAAAGAAGATAATTGGATAAAGCTAAGAGTTGAATCAGGTTATAAGGATAAGCTTAACTGAGTATCAGTATTGCATGGTAAATGAACGAGCTAAAGAAAAAGATTAAGGAACTTAGTAGAAACCAAATGAAATAGTTCAAATTGATTGTTAGCTATTGCCAAGAAAATGTTGGTCTCAGATTGGTTTTGACAATTGAGTGTCAACACACTTAACCAATTCTCAAGTTGAGGCCAAGCTATAGTATGTGCTAAGCCATAATTTCAATAGGTGCCAAGTCACTATAGGTGTTGAGTGGAGTATAGATGTTGAGCTAAACATAATTACTATAGGAGCTAAGTGAGACATAATTCTTAAATGTGTCGAACATCAACAACTACTAAGTGTCAAGTAACACATAATCAACATATGAGATTGTGTCTTCACAAAATCAGATGTAAACCATTTTAAAAGCTGAATTAGGATGAATCCTGAAGGATCTTGAAGATAAGATAAAAAAATTTGCATTACCTATGTAATCAGCATGCAACCAATAAGAAAAATGGAGAAAGCATGCAACCAATTGGAAAAGTTAATGAATTGAGCAGGAAATGAAGAATGAATATTGATCATAGATTCATACCTAACACTAAGTCTTTGAAGCCTTTAAAAGGAGGACAAAACCCCATTGTGTGTATGCATGAGTAAGGGTTTATGGGAAAATGCTAGTGAAGTTCAGAGGGGTATAAAGACTTAGAAAGTAGGATAGCATTACAAATTTTAGTTGATCAAGAATAGAGTATCAGAATTTTGAGGACAAACAAATTAGATCAGGAAGGATTAGAACAAACAAAGTAGAACAAGGATCTAGAATCAGCAATTGAATATTGCAAGTCATCAGGTCAAGACGTTCTAATACTCTCTAGCCATTTTATTAGGAATGAAAATCCTATGAGGATAGGTTGGTTTAATAGCCATGTTGTAAGCCTTTAAACAAGGTGCTAAATCCTTTAATAGGGTAACATTCCAAGTGAGTGTTTGTAAATCCTTTAACTAGGTTGCTTTTAACAGGGTGTAAAGCCTTTAATAGGGCAGACCATTAGAAGTGGTCAAACTTTGTAACCTTAAACATGTTGTTGTGTTATCTATTTTCATGCATGTCTCTACTTTCATGTTTATTACATGAATTAGATGCATGTGAATGATTTTAGCCAAAAAAAGTTTTAGAGGTTAAATATAGTTATTTTTGATTCACCCCCTCTCAGAAGTAAATCCTCCCAATTGTAAATTCTAACAAATGGTATCAGAGCCAATTTCTCACAAGAAGGATCCTTATAGCTTGGAGAAAATATCTACAAATGGAAGTCTACAAACTTGGGAAGGTCATAGAGAATCAGGAAATTGATGTACAGCTTGCTCTACACACTTTGGAAGAAGCAAGAGAAGAACTGAGAAAATATTTAAAGAGAAGAAGAGAGATTGCTATAGCTAAGAATGATAAACAATACAAGGAGATTCATATCTCAAAAAAAATTTCAAATGGAGATTCCAAAGAGTTTGATGCAGCAATAGCAGACCTGATGGAGAAGAATAGAGCTCAAGCAGAAGAAATCAGAACACTCAAGATTGAACAAGAATCACAAGCCATGATGCTTTGTGAAGTGACTAAATAGAAAAAAAGAGAGCCATTGAAGATAAGGCTATGCTAGAAAAATACAAGAGAAACCTTACTAATAGATTGGAAGAAAAGTCAATTAAACTTGCAAGAATTTCAAACATGCAACTAGACACCTTAAGCCAGATGATGAATGCACATCATGAACTAAATATCAAGGAAATTGAGATCTCTACACTAAAGATGAAAAATGAACAACTGTAAAATGACCTAAAAAGAGAGAAGGAGATTGCAAAAAGATTCAACAAACTAAATGAGGCCATCAAATACTTTGAGCAGCTACTAAAATCACTAAGGGCTAGCAATGATACTTAAGGACTAGGATACACCAGCGCTGAACAAGGAGAGTCATCCAAGATTGTAGAAGAAAGGAGTGAAAAAGGTAAGAACACTAAACCTACTTGTCATTTTTGTGGTAAAAAGGGACATACCTCTATATGCAAGGGCAAGAATGCCCGTCAGCATGATAAACCTAAGAATGTAGCTAACTGTCACAAGTGCAACAAGCAAGGACATCAAGCACATAATTGTAGGACTAGGACTATCAAAACGCCAAGATTTGAAGGTCACTACTACAATTGCAAGAAGTATGGACATAGAGCCTTTAAGTGTAGATCAAAGCCTATGTGGACACCTAATTAGCTAGCAAGAGAAAATAATCATGGACATCACTACAATTGGGACTACAATACCAAGTATAGCTTCCATTGCTGTCAGGAATATGGACACATCAATAAAAATTGTATAAGAACATATTTTAGTCTAAACTACAGCAGGTGGTTAAGTCAAACCACATGCTTCAATTGTTTGAAGATTGGTCATATCAGTAGGAATTTCCCAACAAGGTCAAAGGAACCCAACTCAGAGATTAACAAAGGAAAAGAGAAGATGGATGTTGAACACATCAGAGGAGAAATGAATAAGACATGGAAGAAGAAATATGGGAGCAACACATCAAATGAAGGGATCACTTCACCTAAGAGGTCAAGTGATCACACCTCATCCAATTAAGAAAAAGAAGGCATGAGAAACTGATATACAAAAGTTTATCATACATCAGTTCCTAAATAAGCAAGTACTAAAAAGGAAAGACCAACATGAATAGAGATGCAAAAGTTAAAATTTCAAGATTACATAAGTGTTGCTGAGCTACCCTCAGATGCTGAGTAAAATTCTAGTGCATGCTAATTTGATTGCCAAAATAGAAGCCAAATGATTAGTTATAGCTGAGTTGGTAGTGTAAGCTGAGTGAAGAGAAATTTTAGTTAAAGTCAAATAAGGGATACTTCTGTGGATGCTGAGTGATGAAAAGACAATGGTTCAAGCTAAGTAATGTAGAAATGCTTAAGAAGCTTAATGGATAACTATTAATGCACTAAGCATTAAATGCAATGAAAATAGGGTATATTATCACATTTTGAATCATTTTTCTTCATCATGAACAAAAAACAAAGACGAAGAAGAGTATAGAATGACATCAAAGAAGAGAATCCAACATTTATGCCAATTTCAATAGTGATTCAATGTAGTGTCATTAAATTTGAGGTATTTACATTTGTGCCAAGCTACATAGTTTTAAATTTCTTCATGCTAAAACCCTAGCTAGCACAAATGGCCTCCAGTTCTAGGAAACCATAGGAGAAAGAGCTTTTTGAGGTTCAACTTGTGTCAAATGAAGTGAAACAACTAAATTTCCAGCCAATCCTAGAGGTAACATACAAAAATGACCTAGCCAAAGCCCTATTTATTAGTCCACCTAAGGTAGTTATGGTTTAGGATATTAGAAGATGTTACAATTACAAAATTGGAGACATAGGAGATATGGAAAGGAGGGAGGCATATGAGAGATTGTGTGAAAGAATAGTATTGAAAGAGGAATATCAAATTGTTGAAAAGAAGGGTTTGATGCATGCCCTATAATTTCCCATAATTTTCAAAACTAAATGGATTAGGATAGTACTTATAGGATTAATGATGGAAGTTTATGGTTGGAGGATGGTCTGGTAAAAATTACAAAAAGGATTGTACATAGAGTGACAAGGTATCTAACCCTAGATCAACTAACGACCCTTAGAAATGATTCTAAGGAAGCAATTGAAAAGAACATAGGTGCTAAATGGAATAAGAGAGGAATGACAATAAAAACTATCCAAAGACCCTCTTGTTGACTTTGTTGTTGGAGTTATTGCACACAAATCTTACCAATCTAGCACACTTAATAGTGTACCATGCATTACTGTGGATGTGGGTTTCAAACTAGTGAAAAAGGATCATACTTATGATCTTGCAGAACTACAATTGCAACAAATCAATGAGAACTTAGCAGCAATAAGGAGAACCAAGGGAGCACAGTGCAAGTTTGGTGAAATTTTGATTTGCATATTTTTTTATGTACAGAATGAATTTTCATCTTTGGTAAAGTTTTCTAGAAGGAAAATAGGTCCATAATAGCTCAAGTTAATGAATATATAGAACAAATGGGAGCTAATTTTGAAACTCTAATAACTAGCTATTTTGAAGATTTCACGAAGACCATGAAGTAGAGGCTAAGAATACTAGATTCATTAGTAGAAAAACATGTAAATGATGTATGATTTCTTTTAGATATTGACTACACTTATATTCAAGCTTCTACACCAAGAGTTAGATGGTTAAGACCTGTTTGCTATGAAATAAATATAGATGATGAAGTGGACAAGTGTGCACCATATTTTGGTACTTTTGATGTGGTTAGATCAAAGGTGGAAATGGAGTTGAAGACTACCTCCAAACTGAAGAAGAAGGAAAAATTGGTTAAGAAGTTAAAGGCCAAGTTTGGTGAGGGTACTGTAGAAGGAGAAGAAGAAGATGAAGAAGCATATGATGATGAAGAAGAAAAAGAGGAAGGGCCATCTACATTAACCCAAGGTATGGGTGAGGATCTAGAAGAAGAAGAAAGTGTTGATTAGGAAGCACCAAAACCAAAGCCTAAGAAGAGGAAGGAATAGAAATAGCCTACTGCATAACCCAAAGGGAAGAAGAAAACTGCAACAAAGTCAAGTCCAACCAAGCCAACTACAAGAGTAGACATGAGGGCAACAACACAAGTGGCAAAGCAACAAGGGAACAAAAGGCTATAGAGCAAGGAGGGCTTGAAGAAAAAAAGAAAAGAAGAAAATGTGTTGCACCCCCAGAGTCAGATAAAGAAAAGATAGAATCTGACAATGATCAATTCAGATTGGTAAGACATTCCACCAAATATAATTTCGAAAATATTTGTGATAACATTAGGGATAATGCAGATTTGACTAGATTAAAAGGAATTGATTTTAATAAATTGTCAAGAGAAGAACAAAATATAGTGGAAGAATCCATCTACACTATGATGGCCAAGTTCAAGACTACCCCACTTGAACTAGATAATTCTATGCCTAAGGAGCTAAGCTCCATTGTAGAAAATAAATGGCATTACTGCCTCAATATGGAGAAGGAAATAAGGGAGTCAACATTGGCTCATGGGATGCTTGACCTAACCAAAAGTCAAATCAGTAAGGCTAGTAAAAAACATGGGAGCAAATTTGCACCCAAATATAGAGCTTTTAGCATTTTATAGAATAAAACAGAGGATGTTGTAAAGAAATCCACACAAATGTGGAAATTAATTTATCGATTGACTACTGTCAAGGGAGGATAGGAAGATTCCTTTGAGGGAAGAAATGATGAAGAAGAAGAGGAAAATTAAAAAGAGGAGGAAGGAGAGAAAGAGAGAGAAGAGGTAACAATGGAGAAGAAATAGCAAGGTGAAGAGGCAATAGCTAGGGAGCAGCAGCTAGAATAGAGTGTCCAAGACACCCAATTGTCACCACCAAGTCCTCCACATATAGCTTCTACATCTACAAAAATTGTAACTGTAAAGGATGTTCTTGACACCTTAGGTCAAAACATCAATCCACCAACTATAGAGGATCTCAAAAATATCCTTCACCAAACAACATTGCAATCACAGTTGTGCACAAATCTAGTTTTGGTGAGTGTAGAGGAGATACAAAACGTTATAGCAAAAATTACCAAGGAGAAGGTGAACATACAAGAACCACCTTCACAACCTCCCATGGCTATAGATGATCAACCAAAAGAGAAAGTAGCACAAGAATCAACTGCTAAGGTTGATTCTATAGTAAAAGTAATAACAGTTGTCGAGGAATTAACAAAGGAGAAGATAGGAAAAATGGTTCCTATAGCACAAATCCAAGGTGCACCTCCTCAAATCATTGTCATTGATCAAGGTAGAAGAGAAGAGGATAAGGAAGAGAAGAAAACCCCTAAGGAAAGAGAACAAGAGGTAATACAAACACTGGTAAATTTGCCTACCTTAGGGACTCCTACCAAATAGCCAAGCACTAATGTAGTATCTTTGCAAATCTCAGCACTAGGCTTGAGATCCACCAAGGTAGCAAGGGTACTTCACTATGGAGACCCTACACTTGATGAAGAAATAGTCATACCCAATTATGACTACAAAATAATGAACCTAGCATAGATAAATGAAGTGCAAGAGGCACTAGAGAGGAAGAAGTAGGAGATACTCAAAAATGAGTATAGACAGAGGCAAGCATTAATAGAGATCAAAGACATCTTCCTTGATGCATTTAGGTTGCCAGTACCTAATGAAACAAAGCCCATCATGGAGAAACTATCCAACATCAGGTACAAAATGAAGACCTTGATACTAATGTTAAATTATTGGAATGGTCTAAAAATAAATTTCAAATGAAAGCTAATAAGAAAATATCTATTGAGATAGCACTGTCACAAGTTAAACTGGCTAAGAAGATTGAAAAGGTTAAAATAGTACTTGAGAACATATTCTCATTGTATTCCAAATTGTGTGTCTCATCATATTTCACACAAGAAACTAGCTAGAGAATACTAAGCTTGGAAAGGAATCTTAAGATACCTAGCACATAGCTACATAAAGATCCAGCTCAAAGTGAGAAGCATTTTGTCACAATGCTTCACACTTAGAAGGAGCTATCTATATTAATAGTAGAAGAGTCTAATGTTAAGGCTGAATTGATACAAATTCAATTTTCTATCATCCCACATTTGGAATTACTACATAAAGAAGTGGACTATGAAAAAAATGTTTTGAAGAAAGGTCTAGATCTTTCTACCTTAGAAGGCCTTGTACATCTTGTAGCAGTGACAACCATCTAGCTCAAAGCACTAGAAATTGCCTTAAATAATTGGGATGATTATCTAAAGATGATAATGGAGGTAAATAAAACATGTTTTGCTAAATATTCTATTCATTCTTAGGACCCTTTGACATAAGTGTCAAAAAGGGGGAGATATAATAAAGATAGGAAATAATAAGAATGGGGGAAGTAATACATTATGTGGACATGGGGAAGATATATCCAAAGGGGGAGATACTAAAATTTTGAATCTTGAAGAGATAAGGAAATAAAGCCAAAGGGATACAAAAATTGCAAGGAGATGTAAACAAAGGGGGAGTACAAACAAAGTAGACATAGAAAATACACAGAGCATACAAGGAAAAGAAACTACAAGGAGATGTAAACAAAGGGGGAGTAAAAATAGAGCAGACATAGACCAAACATAGAGTAGACAAGGAAAATAAATTGCAAGGAGATGTAAACAAAGAGGAGTACAAACAAAGCAAATAGAGACTAGAAATAAAGTAGACAAGGCAAAAAGTATTAGACACATTAGCATGAGACAAATTCATCTTAAGAGAATTTTGGTTACAAAAATGGTACATCATCTCAGGGGGAGTTACAAGTTTTTGAAGTTTTGTATATACAATAAAAAGGATACATATTATACTCATAGAGATCAGATTCATAATGTTTAGTTAAGTGTTTTTTCCACTCATGTCAAAGGGGGAGATTGTTGGTCTCAGATTGGTTTTGACAATTGAGTGTTAACACACTTAACCAATTCTCAAGTTGATACCAAGCTACAGTATGTATCGAGCCAAACATTCAATAGGTGTTGAGTTACTATAAATGCCGAGTAGAGTATAGATGTTGAGCTAAATAGAACTACTATAGGAGCTGAGTGAGACAAAATTCCTATATGTGTTGAGCATCAGCAACTAGTAAGTGTCGAGTAACACAAAATCAACATATGAGTTTGTGTCTTCACAAACTTAGATGTAAACTAATTTTAAAGCTAACTTAGGATGAATCTCAAAGAATCTTGAAGATAAGATCAAATCTTTTAAATTACCTATGTAATCAGCATGCAACCAATAAAGAAAATGGAAAAAGCATGCAACCAATAGGAAAATTGAAAGAATTGAGTGGAAAATGAAGAATGAATATTGATTGTAGATTCATACCTAACCCTAAGTCTTTGAAGCCTTTAAAAGGAGGAGGAAACCCCATTGTGTGTATGCATGACTAAGAGTTTATGTGAGAATGCTAGCAAAGTTCAGAGGGGTGTAAAGACTTAGAAAATAGGACAACATTGCATAATTTAGTTGATCAAGAATAGAGTATCAGAATTTTGAGGAGACACAAATCAGATTAGGAAGGATCAGAATAGACAGAGTAGAACAAGGATCTAGAATCAACAATTGAAGATTTCAAGTCATCAAGTCAAGACTTTCTGATACTCTCTAGCCATTTTATTAGGAATGAAAATCCTATGAGGATAGGTTGGTTTATTAGCCATGTTGTAAGAATTTAAACAAGGATCTAAATATTTTAACCAGGTTCATTTTAACAAGGTGTAAAGTGTTTAATAGGACAAGCCTTTCATAGGGCTAACCATTGGAAGTGGTCAAACTTTGTAACCTTAAACAATTACATATTGTTACAGTGATACTTTGTAGGTGTCATCCCCACCCTAGTTTTACCTTCTCATTTTGGAGGGTTTCTGGGTTACCAAATTCTTATGTTATCTATTTTCATGCATGTCTTTACTTTCATGCTTATTAGATGAATTAGATACATTTGAATGATTTCAGCAAAAAAAAGTTTTAGAGGTTAAATATAGTTACTTCATCGTCACTCCCCCTCCTAGAATTAAATCTTCACACTTGTAAATTCCAACAAAAAATATATGACAGAGCATAGTTGTGATTGAGCATAGTATTGGCCAAACAAGAATGTTGATACCAAGTGAGAAATTATAGTGATTTTTGTGGTACACAACAATGATCGAGATAAAGAACATGGTGATTTTTGAGTGATAACAAAAGTTATAGTTTGAGAAAGATTTGATTTTGAAGCTGATATAGTTGTAATTTTGAATTAGTTAAAATTATTGGAAGATAAGGATTGACTATATGGCATATTTAATGCACAAGGAGAATTTTTATGTGATTAAAGGAAAGGATTTGATCAAAAGTTTCTAGGAGAAGAAGGATAACAAAAAGATGGAAGGATTTGATGGAATTGACCTAAACCTAAGATCAACATTGATGTTTAAGTAGTGAAATATCCAAATTACCTATTTAATGAGGCATAAGGAATGAGTTATAAGGTTGGTTTGTCATGGATTGGTGATCTTAAGGAGAAGTTGTGAAGAGGAGAACAATAGAGGTGAAGTCTGAAGACTTTGTGAAGTATGATAGCTTGAGAAGATGCCAAGCTAAACAAAGATGGAGGTGTAAAAGAAAGATGTTCAAGAATGAGTAGATGAAAGAACGGAAATCTAAATTTTCAAAGGTAACATTTAATAATGTGTTATATAACCTTTAATAGGCTTGGCTCTTAATCAATCTCACTTCAAAAGAGTGACAAATTGGTAGCATGTTTCTTCTCATTTTTCCTCAAATTGGGTTTCCACATTGAATCTTGGTGTCAAAGTGTTATTATCATATATGAATATTATTGTTTTGCATGCTATATTTTATAGTAGTTTACATACTAGCACTCAACACATATAGAGACATAGAGTTAAGATATTGCATTAAAATAAAATTGTTGATGATATGCTATAGAGATTGAGTGGATATCTCAATTTGTTTAAGTTTTTGAATTAGTACATCTAGACCTAAGGATAATTGATTCAGCCCCCACCCCCCTCTCATTTATTCTAAATCATTATAGCAATTGGTATTAGAGATTTGGTGCTTGTTAGGAAATTTTAAAGGGAATCAAGCCAAAGATTAAGATGTACAAGAGAGAGATACCTAAGTTGAACAAGGAGAACTTCCTAGGATGGAGAAGGCTAATGAGATTGCACTTATCTAGAATTGGAGATTCCACATCTTACTACTTAGACAATGACTATATTGAGGTTCTAGACCTATGAAAATTGAACAAATCAAAGAGAAGCAGGAGAAAAACCAATTGATGATTGAACTTTAAGCAACCCTAAATTATGCAGAATTTGATGATGTGAAGGAATGAAAAATAGCTAAGAAAATATGGGACAAGTTGGAAAATATCCTTAGTGGAGACGAGAATGTGTTAAGAGCTAAGTCAAAAAGCTTAAGGAGAAAGTTTTATGACATTAAAATGTAGCATGGTGAGAATATTACACAATATTTTAGCCAAAACAAGGAAGTAGTGAATGTTAATAGAGGAGCTAGACATATAGTTGATGAGACTATAATAAGTAAGTTATTGAGATCTTTTCTTTCTATCTATGCAATCATAGTATCTACAATTCAGGAGCTGAGATGTACACCTGTAAATGATCTGACCTTGGATAGTCTTATTGGTAGACTTGCTACTTTTGAATCATCAAATTCGTATAATAACTCCCCTTCTAGTGTTGAATCTGCATTTAAAGCACAACTAACCCTTGAAGGATCTACAAAAAACAAAAAAAGAAACTTTTAAAAAAATGACACCAGATCTAATGATGACCTTGATGAACTTGAAGCATTTTTGGAAAGAAGACTTCCTAGAGGAAAAGGAAAATACAAAGGTAAAATTCTTATTATCTATTTTACATGTAATAAAGTTGGTCATATTATAGCGAGATGCCTTGACATAGATGATAAATAGGAAAGGAAAGATTTCAAGTACAAACAAAGAATAGATGATAGCAGCAAGAAAGACAAAAGATACTACAAAGACAAAGGTAAGAAATCTTGCTATATTGTTGAAGAGGATGGTTATGATAGTAATTATCATGATCATAACAAAGAAGTTGTTTATGTTGTAGTGAAAGATGATTCTGATGAAGATGAGAAAACTACATTGATCTCACATGTGATTAATAATGATAAATGTATAATTGATAGTGGTTTCTCACATCATATGAATGGTGATACAAATAACTTTGATAAGCAAGAACATAATAATGGAATTCATGTTAAGTTTGGTACTGATGCACCATGTTATGTGAAGGGTAAAGGATCAATTAAACCAAATGAAAAGATCAAGTGTGACAATGCATATTGGGTTGGTGGTTTTAAATATAACTTGTTGAGTGTAGAATAATTTATAAGTTTAGGTTATAGAGTTGATTTCCAGAACAAGAAGGAAAAGATCTATCATTTTATTGGTGAAGTGGTTGGAAGTGGGGAGAAAACAAGATGTAACTTGTTCTATCTAGACCTATTTGAAAATACTTGTCTATTTGCACAATGTGAAGAAGTTTGGTTATGGATAAGAGGTTATGTCATGTAAACTTTGATAACTTCATAAGCATTAGTAAAATGAAAAGAGTTAGAGGGTTACCAAGACTAAGAAAACCTGATAGGGTGATCTCACAATACTGGGTGCCACTTTTGTGGCATGAACAAAATTGAAAATGGATGGAAATTTCCAATTTAAAATTTTTAATTATTCGCATGAACATTAATGAAATGTTTGCACAAACATTCCATGCATTTATGTTCATGTAAACATAAATAAATAAAAATAGGCACATTCACGTGAACATAAATGTAATAAATGTTCACGTGAACATACAAAAGTTACTATTTTTATTATAAAATTGCCATTTTAAAAAAATATATGTTTTTTTTTTTTAACTTTGCTATTTTCTTTAAGAAAAGGAAAAAAAATGGTGTTTTGACCCTCAAAATTGGGATCAAATGATCTTCTACTGTAAATCAATAAATGTCAAATTGTGCTTCTCGGAGCAAGCTTTCCAATGACTATAAATTTTAATAAGTATTATATTCATTAAGAATTTTGAAATTGAGTTTAACTCATTACAGGTTTATTAATGATTGAACATCAACTGACTTCGACACTTTGAGAAAAATTATAAATTAGGTCAATTTTTTTTTGAAAAAAAATTAGGAAATAGTTTAGTAAGATAGATTTCTATTAAAAAAAGAAATTTTTATTTATGATATATTGAGTTCAAGTTATCCTTGTCAAAATGAACCTATGTTTGAATTATGATTGATGTCACCTTAAAACCTCATAAACTATACAAAATTCAACCAAATTGAATCAAACCAAATCCATCCTCTAGATATTGATGTTATAAATCCAACATCAAAAGAATTACCTCATTATCATTTTTAGAGAAAAAATTTATGCTTGTCAAGCAAAGTGTCACTCTTTAAATATTTTGATTTTTCATATGTACCACTTTTTAAAGGAGAAGAAGATTTTGACTTCAATAATTTTTCTTTAAAAATTAAAAAATATAATTGCAAAGTAGGAATAGAGTACTAGAAATCACTAGTTTACATTATCTTCAAATTATTCATAGTTTTAGAGATATAGTCACCCAAATGTGAGGTTTGTTTCAAAAATATTGATTTCAGTATCAAAATTTGTCAAAAAGTCAAACCCATTATTGTGGGATCACTTGATAAAGTGATGTGCAAACAATGTCAAATGGGTAAAATGACAAAGTCTAAATCTAAGAGAAAGACATATTCTTCTAATGATATTTTGGAGTTGGTTGATATTCATTTATGTTCTCCTATTGGAATATAAAGCTATTATGATAAGAAATAGTTTATTATGTTTGTTGATGAATTTTCTAGAATGATGTATGTTATATTTCTTAAGGAAAATGTTGATGCATTTCAAATGTTTAACTGGTATCTTTCTAGAGTTGAGAAGGAAATGAGTAAGAGTCTAGAATGTTTGAGATGAGACAAAGGTGGTGAATTAATCTTAGATGAGTTCAGCATATTTCACAATAACAATGGAATCAAGAGGCAAATGAGTGCACCAAGGACACCGCCATTGAATGTTATAGAAAAGAGTAGGAATACATCAATTAGGTATTGTGTAAGAACACCAATGGTGGAGAAGGATGTTTCACAAAAGTACTGGAGAGATGTAGGTAGCATTGCAGTTTACACTCTGGTTTGAGTTCAAGTGAAGAAAGGAACAAAAAAAACACCTTTTGAACTCTAGTATGGATATGTACCAAATGTGAATTAATTTGAAGTCTTTGCAAGGAAATGTTATATGTTAAAAGATACAAAAAAGGTAAACTTGATGATAAAAGTGATGAAGGCATATTCCTAGGTTATTCCACTAAGATAAAAGCTTATAAGTGTTTCAATAGTAGAACTAACAAAATTTTGGAAAGTGAAAAAGTTAGAGTTGATGAATTTGCAGAGAAAAATAAAGAACAATGCAAGAAAGAACCTAAAGATTACAATTTTTTTTCTATATCTATGAAGGTGAACCTATCACCATGACCAAACTAGAAAAGGTAGCTGCCAAGCATAAAAAATTAGGCACTATCGAGGCTTTATAGAAGAGCTCAATCAAGAATCAATAGTCTTCTGAGCATCAAGCTATAGGAGCCATGTCATAGACTATGATTGTCAAATAGAAGATAGAGGAAGTTGAGTTGCAACTAAATATAATAGAATATGTTGAACATGTAGAATTCAGTGAACAATAACAAGAGGAAACAAGATTTGAACTTGTATTGCAAAAGTATGTGAAAAAACATCATGCACCATAGAAAATTATTGGAGATAAAGATTCAAGAATCATGACAAGAAGAAGATTCAAGAATGACATATGCTTATTATGTGAATTTGAACCTAAATTAGTAAAAGATTCTTTGAAGAATGAAGATTGGATCAAGGAAATGAAACAATAGATTGAGAAAATTGAGAAGAAAAAATCATGGACATTGGTAGCCAGACCTAAACAAAAATATGATTAGAACTAAATGGTTGTTCAAAAACAATATGAATGAGAAAGTTGAAGTCACAAAAAAAAAAGTAAGATTGGTTTGTAAGGGATATGCACAAGAGGAAGGGGTTGACTATGGAAAATGTTATTTCCCAATTGTTAGGTTAGTAGGATTAAGATCTTTAATTTCTTTCATATTCTACTTACAAAGGATTCAATGTCTACCAAATGGATGTAAAATCTATATTTTTGAATAGAATTTTAGATGAAGAACTCTACATTGAATAGCTTGAGGAATTTATTGATCCAAATAAAAGGAATATGGTATGTAAGTTACAGAAATCTCTATATGGTTTAAAGCAACCCCCTAGAACATGATATGAAAGGTTACACAATTATTTGGTAAAATTTGATTTTGCAAGAACTAATGACAATCGCAGTTTATATATGAAAAGTGAAGCTGAAAACAAGATATTGATAGCTAAAAATGTTGTTGATGACATCGTATTTGGAGGAAAGGATTCATTAAGCAAGTCATTTGATGATCAAATAAAAAAGGAATTTGAAATATCAATATTTGGAGAGATTAAATTATTTGTTGCAGTTTCCAAGTTTATTAGATAAACAAAGGTATTTTCATTACTCAATCCAAGTATATCAAACAAATTTTGAAGACCTTTGGTAAGGAAGATTTGAGACCTATTGAAACACCAATGGTAATTGGACACAAATATTCAAAGAATGATGAATCTGTTTAGTTGAATCAAACATTGTATAGGTCTATGAATGGGAAACTACAATATGTTGTACATAATAGACTTGACATTTCTTTTGTTGTTGGAATTGGTACTATATTCTCAACTAATACCAGATAAAATCATATGATGGGATTAAAAAGGATACTATGATACGTGAAAGGAAGACAAGATTATGGCTTATGCTACAAGAGAAGCAAAAATTTTGAATTGAAAGTTTACACTTTTTTTTCTTGGGTAGGAAATTTTAATGATAGAAAGAGAACAATTAGAGAATATTTCTTCTTGGTAGAAGATTGATCTCATGGAAAATCAAGAGGTAGAACTATATTTCACAATCTACAAGAGAGGCTAAATATGTTGATGCAATAGTGAATTGTTCAAACATTGTATGGATCCAAAAATTGTTGAAAGACATTAAGGAATAGATCAGTAAACCTTTTGTGATTTATTATGATTATATAAGTATCATAAAAATACCAAAGAACCTTGTGATTCATACAAAAACTAAGAGTATTGAGATCAAGTGTCATTACTTGAGAGAGTTGGTACAATTGAAAGAAGTGAGACTAGAATATGTAAACAAAAAAGAATAGTTAGCTAATGTCTCTTCTAAGGCACCACCTAAGGATTCTTTTAAGTATCTAAGAGGCAAGTTAGGGGTCATCTCCCTACCTAAATAGAAAGAAGAAGAGATGTTGCATTCCATCAATTGTAATGAGCAAAACATCTTATAGATTGATGCAGGAGGTCACTATTTAGGAGCTTCCTAGTGTTATGAAAAAGAGAAGCAAGGAACTAACATATGAGTAGTAGAAGATACAAGGATTTATGTTGAGATGGCATTGTTTTATCAGTTAAAGAAGTGACATAATGATGATATGATATGGTGTGTCTTTTGAATTGTTGTCAAAGAGAGATAGAATAGCATGATTAAGCTACCATATAAGTTATCAAATAAATAGGGAGAATATTTCTAGTAAGACTAGACAGAATGATTTTTTTCAAGAGGTTGACATATATTGAGGTTTCTACAGAGAAGAGTATGTATTGAATTGATAGAGGGATCATACTAAGCTTGATTGAATGAGAATTGGAAGACAAACATAGAAGAAGGAGACAATACAATATTGAAGTTTTGGATTGCATGATAACTAGTTAAGTTTGAATGGTGTTGTCATCAATGCCAAAGAGAGAGATTATTGAGAACTACAATTGGAGCAATTGTTATTTTTTCATTAATGTCAAAACTATTGATAAGATAGAATGTTAAACCTATTGGAGAGACATTTACTAACAAGGTAGAGTGCCATATCATTTGATTGATGCAAAGGATTTGAAAAGAAGACATCATGTGATTACTTAGTGAAATGTTGACTTGAGATGTGTCAAGTTGTGGGATACAATTGTTCAATTATGTGTTGTCTTTAATGTTACAAAAATATCATATTAGTCATCAGACAGATTCTACCGAGCTCAGTTGGTTAGCAAGGCAAAAGATAGAGTCCACCAAGCTCAGAAGGTTTACAGTGTCTACTGAGTGTTCTCAAGCTTTACCTTGTGCAAATAGTTGTTACCGAACTTTCAAGGTTAAGAAAGGAAATTCAGTTGTTATTGAGCTCACTCAATCATCAAAGGGAAATATGGCAGAGACAATTCTTATCGAGCTCTCATGGTCAACGAAGGAAATTTAGTTCTTACCAAGTTCACTTGGTAGCCAAAGGGTTTTGCAAATTTTGTAGTGTTAATCGAGTTGAGATGGTTAACTCAAGAAATTGTTTTTGGAAGTAGTGCTTATCGAGTAGAGTCAACCAATGAAGGATTTCATTGTTTTGCGCAATAAAGTTTATTTTCTTAATGTAATATTTGTAGTTAACTAATGTATGGTTTATATGTAAATGTAACTTGTGAATGAGCTAACTTGATAATCTAAATGGTATATATATGAGGTCAAGTTGCAAATTTTAAGTGTGTGATGGATTTGATGTGATATGAATGTGAAGGAACACTAATTATTGTGAGAGAAAATTTTGAAGGATGATTAGAGATCATTGAGGACTAGCAAAGCTATATTTGATCGAAGAGGATCTAATGATGCAGAATAGAGATCTATAATCAAAAAATTCATTTGCATCATATTTAGGTCAATTCATTGTTACTTTCTAACCATTGTAGTAGTGATTTCAAAATCTCTTAATGGAGTTGGTTTAACAACCATTTTGTAAATCCTCTAACAAGGTGACAGTTTAGTTGAATTGTTCTAAAGACCTCTAGCAAGGCCACTCCTAATAGTGTGATTAAATATTCTAATAGGGTCACATCTAACAGTGTGTATTGTAACCTTTAACAAGGTTGGCTCCTAACAGGGCTCTCTTCAGAAGAATGAAAATTGGTAGCTAGTTACTTGGTGGTTTTTCTCATATTGGGTTTCCATGTTAAATCTAGTATCACTTGTGTTCATGTTATTTACTTTTGCATGTATGCTAATAATTATAAATACTTAAAGATCAGTATCAAGTTAATATACCAAGTTACAATATTTTTATGATGTGTTTACCAAGTGACAACAGTAACTAGTTATTTAAGACATCTAAGGGATCTGAATTTGTTTTTGTGGTAATTGATTCACCCCCCCTTTCAGTTACTTCATCTATAATTTCAACAATTGGTATCAAAGCTTTTGGTTCTTTCAAAAAAATATTTCAAGGATCTAAGTTAAAGATCAGGATGTCTTACAAGAGGGAAATTCCAAAACTTAACAAGGATGACTTCTCAATGTGGTAGGGATTGATGAGACTTCATTTGGCTTCTATTGGTGATTCAGGACTGAAGTACCTTGATGAAAAATATGTAGAACCTGTTGGTACATTATCTATTAATGATATTACTAAAAAGAAGACTCACAAATCCATGATGATAGTTATTGCATCTATTCTAATTTATCAAGAATTTGATGGCATCAAGGATTGTAAAACTACGTTTGAAATGTGGAACAAACTAAAAGAGATCTATGGAGGTGATGATAATGTGAGAAGAGCCAAGGAAAAAAGTTTGAGAGGATAATTTGATCAGATGAGGATGAGAGAGGATGAAAACATAGCAAAATATATTGAAAGAGTTAAAGCAAGTGTTAGTGCAATCAAAGCATCTGGGGGAGATATCAAGGAAGAGATAGTTATAAGTAAAGTTCTTAGAACTCTACTTCCTATTTATGCAATTAGATTTTCTGCAATTCAAGAAAGAATATGTGAAGTAAATCATAAGATAAATTTAGAGGCCATAGTTGGAAGATTGACTACATTTGAGCTAGACAACTATGATAATTATATTTCAGCTACCAAGAACATTGAATCAGCATTTGAAGCCAAGTTGTCACTCAAGGAAAAAGATAAGAAGATAAAGGATCCTTAGTCATATAGTGATGAAGAATCATAACAAAGTTTAGACAGTGATCTTGAGGTAGTTGAAGCTCTGCTAGCAAGGAAATATTCAAGAGACAAAGGGAAATACAAAGGTAAGGTTCCTCTAATATATTTTTCTTGTGAAGAAATTGGACATATTATTGCTAGGTGCCCAAATAAGCAGAACAAGGATGGGAAGAAAGGTCACAAGTGCAATGGCAAAAAATACTTCAAATCATTCAAGGATAAAGGTAAGAAAATATGTTTCATGGCTAAGGATTCTAATGATTCTGATGATGAGGAAGAAGATGAAATTGTTTACATTGCTATAAAGGATGAGTCTGATAATGATGAAGAAATGGCACTCATTTCTCATGTAAGAAAAAATGATACATGGATTATAGATAGTGGTTTCTCTCATCACATGACTGGTGATAAAACTAAGTTAGAACATTTTGAAGACTATGATGGTGGCAGTGTGAGATTTGGTAATAATGAACCTTGTTGCATAAAAGGAAAAGGAAGAATCTCACTAACCAAAGAACTTGTATGTGATAATGCATATTGGGTAGAAGGACTAAAACACAATCTATTGAGTGTGGCATAGCTACTTAATAATGGATTCAAAGTGGAATTCATGCATGGAAATAAAGACTAGTAGATGTCAAAGGAAAATTAATTGGATCAGGCACTCAAAACAAAAGGTAACTTGTGTTATCTTGAACTTGGTGAATGTTCATGTTTTATTGCTCAAATTGAAGAAAGTTGGTTATGGCATAGGAGGTTGTGTCATGTGAACTTTGATAACTTGGTAAAAATAAGTAAATTCAAAAAAGTAAGAGGCATTCCTAACATAAAGAAACCTAAGGTTGGTCAATGCAAGAATTGTCAAATTAGCAAGATGGGAAAGACTAGCTTTAAAAGCAAGAACTATCAGTCTAAAGAAATTTTAGAAATAGTGCATACTAATTTGTGCGAACCTATTGGAATTGAAAGTTATATTGGTGAAAATTTATTCATTCTTTTTTTTGATGATTACTCAAGAATGATCACTATCATGTACCTAAGAGAGAAATCAGAAGCATTTGAAAAGTTCAAATGGTATTTGGCTAGAGTTGAAAAAAGAAATAGACAAAAGATTGAAGTGTTTAAGGTCAGACAGAGGTGGTGAATTCATTTCACATGAGTTCAATAACTTTTGCATTGAAAGGGGAATCAAAAGACAAGTTTCAGCACCTAGAACTCCTAAACAAAATGGAATAGCTAAAAGAAGGAACAGATCTATCATGGACTATGCAAGAACCTTAATGATTGAAAAAAGAATTGCTATCAAATACTGGAAGGAAATTATTAGCACTGTAGTTCATACCTTGAACTAAGTATAGCTAAAGAAGGACTCATTCAAAACCCCCTATGAGTTATGGTATGGCTACAAACCCAATGTAAGTTACCTAAAAGTATTTGGAAGAAAATGTTACATTTTGAAAGAATCTAGAAAAGGTGAATTTGATGTGAAGGGTGATGAAAGAATATTTTAGGGATATTCTTACAAAATTAAAGCATATAGATGTTTGAATTTTTCTACTCACAAAGTCATAGAAAGTGCACATGTAAAAGGTGACGAGTTTACAGAAAGAACTGAAGAAGAAAGCAAAAGGGAACCTGAAGACTATAGGAGATTTGTTTTCATTGAACCTGATATAGTGCCAGGCTCACTTGTCAAACTGAAATATTCTACTCCAGAGTCTTTTGTAACTGAGTTGTAGGAAGTTTAGACTGAGTCAATAACTATTGAGTTGCAAGGACCCAAGCTACAAATTGAAGCTACCAAATGAACAACTACCAAGCTCGAGCAACCAAAACCAAAACCAGAAGTTGAAGCACAGAAGTATAAAAATGCAAGTCATTCAAAAGGCAAGGAGCCTATGCTAGCCAAGTATGTCAGAAAGCATCATGCACTAGATCAAATCATTGGAGATAAATCTGAAGGAAAAATAACAAGAAGTAAGTTGAAAGGCACCTTTTTGCTTGCTGATTTTGAACCTAGAAATGTCAAAGATGCATTAGAAAATAAAATTTGGATTGAAGCTATGAATGAAGAGATAGAATAGATAGATAAAAAAAAAACATGGACTCTTGTACCTAGGCCTAAAGACAAAAATGTGATTGCAACTAAGTGGGTATTTAGAAACAAGTTAAATGAAGATGGTAAGGTGTCAAGGAACAAAGCTAGACTAGTATGCAAAGGATACTCTCAAGAAAAAGGTGTAGACTATGGAGAGAATTTTTCTCCTTGTAAGAATTTTCCTAAGGTAAAAATTCACTCAGGAACTAAGAACTCAAACACAAGCACACAATAGACCAAAGTAGATAGAGTATGATCAAAATGACAATGCATTCAATAACTGATTCATGAGAGTACACTAGGAGTGCTTGTATATAAAGGCCTCTAAGATACATCTAGAATGCCTCATAATCAGCACCATGATGTGTCATAAAACCAAGCACATGTCCACTAGATATGGATTATCCTCCATTAAGCACAAAAGTAAGTGCGGTGATGAGAGGATAAGCCTAGAAGGGTGTGACATTCAAAATAGTGTTGTAGAAACCATGTGCTAAAATAGAGTTGCATACTCCTGTGTTGTCTACATGACAACTCAAAAGGTGTGGAAACTCCTAAGTGTCTCACAAATAAAAATAATAAAATAATACAAAATAATTAAATAATGCATTAACCTAAGTAAACTTAAGTAAGTGTAAATAGTAAAGTATGTATTTACACCAACACCCCTCCTTAAGTGCAACTTAGGGGAATGCCCTTCAGCTTATGAACTAGGATGAAGATGCATAATGGGTCCTAGCTAGTAGGCCATGTTAGGTACCCATGTACATAATGAAAATGCAATCTCCCATAAAGCGGGGAAAGAGGGAAAACCTCATGGGAAAAACCCTCCCCCAAAAGGAGAGATAAGTAAGGATGAATCGATGGATGGAGTAATCAAGACCCCCTCATTACGACATACATCCAGTATATACATAAGAGAATAAGAGAAGGAAGAGAGAAAAAATAGGCTCCCTCCCCCCCCCCCCAAGAGAAGAATCCCCACAAGTGAAAGTTGCTCTGATGAAGAAGCTGGTCCAAGAATGCAGAATAGTGTTCCTCCCCGTAGGAAGAAACAAAGGCAAAGGTACACTCCTAAAGATGTATGGTGGCCTTGAAACCTACTCAAGTATCCTTGTATTAATGCTGAAGTTCACTCCTTCCAACTGTGCTGAAAAGAATGAATGCAAATCTGTCAAGGCTATTTGTTGAACCTATTCCACTAAACCATCTATCTCCTCTATGGACAAAGAGACCTCCACTAATTGTTGTTCATAAGGATCCAAAATCATGCCAACCTATTCAGATTGATCATGTGGAGAATGGACATGAGGGTTAGAGTGAGCCCTCGAAACAACTATAGAAGAATCATCATCAATGAGAAGATGTAAGTCCTCAAGTCTATCTCCCAAGTCAAGTGAAGCTAGAGCTAGAAGACAAGATGTACCATGATGTGATGGACCTTTCACTATGGCAATATAAGCACATGGAGTGGGCTAATGTGACCTCTCACTGCAACTATTGACAGAACCCCACATGTCAGAACCTGTTGAAGCACTATCAGTGGTGTCACTATCAGTTTCCACTATGTATGATGTGCAGAGAGGAGTAGAGGACAAGCTGGGAGAACTTTCCTCAAAGTGAACATCCTTCTCCACAAAAATCTCTTGAGTCTTTGGATCCATAAGTCTGTAAGCCTTCACATTATTTTCATAGTTGATAAAGGTACAAGGCCTAGGTGTTGGTGCCTTGCAACTCTTGGAGGATAGGTTTTCCCATGTTGGACAACCAAAGACTCTAAGGTGACTCATAACTAGTTTTCTACCACACCATGCCTCAAAAGGAGTTTTTCTATCTAAGGCTGGATGAGGAGATCTATTAAGTATGTGAGTAGCACTGCTAATGGCTTCAACTTCTAATGTAGGATCAAGAGACTTGGCCTTAGTCATGCAACTTGCCATGGTATTGAAAGTTCTAATCCTCATAGTTTCAACCTCTATCTTGTGCGGACTAAATGCTAGTGAGTTCTAAAGATCAATCCCCTCAATTCTGCAAAATTTCTTAAGTCTTTTGTCAACATATCTATTCTCATTGTCCACCCTTAATACTTTGATGGCTTTCCTTGACTTGTGTTCAACATGAGCCTTGAATTTTTGAAGCTTATGAACTACTTCATTCTTGTCATGAAGGAAGAAGACCCTAGTGAATCTCGAAAAAGTCATCAACAAATATGAGTATGTAGCAGCCTTGGCTGACTAAAGTCATGGCAAAGGGACCTGCTCGTACCATGTGAACTAGCTGAAGAAAAACTAGAGCTTGAGAAGACTTCCCTCTATCATACTTCTCCTTGAGATTCATATCCACTGAACAAGATGAACATACAAACAATATCCTTTTTCCATTAATCTACTCCATGCAATATCTTTCCATGTAGTATAGTTGTGTGAAGCTAGAGGAGGACATTTAAAACCCATGATGCAAAAAATGAAAAGAGCACAAATTAGAGACACAAAAAACATAGTACATACCCCCCTTTTCACTCAATCAAAAGACCCCCCTAAAAAAAAGATGCTTTTGGCACTTTATAATTAGTGCGTTTACAATGGGCCACTTGTCAAAATGAACAAAGTGGACTTTCTAATTTTTCTTTTACAATTTCCTTATGAGGCTTAAATCTATCACTTAAGCACTATAGCTTAGATTTAAACAATTCTGAAAAAGAATCAAAGCTTTACAATGCTAAAGAAGGCCTAATTCTAAAAGTGAGAAATTGGTCCATACAACCTTATAATTTGACTTTAGATCTAGAAAGTAGACAAAAAAATACACACTTTCAAAAAAAAGGGAACTTGAAAAAGTGACCAGATGTGCTCGTACGAAGCTTCAGAAGTTGCAAAATGCAGGATTATGCAAGTACAATCACCAAAAAATGCAATTTATGCAAAATTTGTGCACCAAAATCAAAAACTAACACACCATTGGAAAATTTAAGAAATTTTGCCTGATTTCAAAAAAAATTGCACTTGAATCGGAGTCCGGATGTCCAAGTTATGGGCTTGCAAAGTTAGGCTGCCAAATTGAAAAGCAATCTGGAGAAGGGTTTGGAAGGAAAACTATGAGTCTAAATTTGATGGTCAAATAGCCATAAATGCAGTTGTAAAAATGCTTTGTTTTGACGATCAGATGATTGTCAATTTTAAACCACTGAAAAGATGATGTCAGCAAGAAAAACATGCCTTGTGGTGATGTAGCTGCTGAGTCATCTATTCATACAGTATAGTTGAACACATGTCAAAACCATATGAATGATGTGGAAAATACACCTAATTTCCACAAGTGATGTGGCAATACCAGAATTGTACTGTGGCAGTTAGTTGATGTGGACGCCTGCGTGTATGAGAAAATAGTGGGTGGAAGAAAGTTTAAGCATTGAGTAGGAAGAATTTTTCAATGCAAGTTTTGAAAACTTTGAAACCACTAGTATCAGTTAAAATCGCTTTCTAAAAACCATGATTTAGGTTCTGCAAAACAAGTGCTGGAGATAGTAGGGTTTTTGGACTGCATTGCCGACAAACAGAACAGGCGGCCAGAAACCTTTCAGCATGCCAGAGTTTTGTGGGATTTAATCCCACATTCATGGGTGTTTGGTCTCCACTAGCACTTAAATAGAGAATGTTTCCAATGACAAAACAAAGAGGTAGACCATGGAGTGGTTTGGCCCATCGAGAATTATGTCATTGCCGCCTTATGTGTTGTGAATGCTGGTAAACGGAAATGATGCTAGATTTTAATAAATTCTATGCCAAAAATTGTTATGTGCCCACTGCAAATTAAAAGAGAGAGGAATATTCTGCCAAATTTTACTTGTGACAAATAATTACCTCCAAAACTGGTAGATCCAGGGTGTCACTGCCCGAGTCTGTTAAAAAAATTTCTCTTCTGGGTGCCCAAATGGCAAAAATATTTTGAAAAATTGAATAAAATTACAGAGAAAAAATAATAGATCCAAAAATTTAAATTACAAATCTGAAAATAATAACCACACCCATACCACAAATCGGGGCCTCTAGGTTTCGATTTGCAAAAAAAAATTGCCTCATGGTTGACTTTGTTCCAAGGTAGCCAAGTTTATAGTCAATTTTTACTGGTTTAGCATTTCAGATGCAATGGCGAGGTCAGATCTGATGCTGGACACTCTCAATTTTTGCAGCACTCTAGATTTGAGTTGAGGTGATGAAGCAAGCAAGAGGTATCAAACGGCTTGTGATGAGAAAAATCTCCAAGTTGCTCTGATACCATGTAAGAATTTTCCTAAGGGAAAAATTCACCCAGGAACTAAGAACTCAAACACAAGCACACAGTAGACCAAAGTAGACAGAGTATGATCAAAATGACAATGCATTCAATAACTGATTCATGAGAGTACACTAGGAGTGCCTATATATAAAGGCCTCTAAGATACATCTAGAATGCCTCATAATTAGCACCATGATGTGTCATACAACCAAGCACATGTCCACCAGATATGGGTTATCCTCCATTAAGCACAAAATTAAGTGCGATGATGAGAGGATAAGCCTATAGGGGTGTGACATGGAAAACAGTGTTGTAGACACCATGTGCTAAAATAGAGTTTGCATACTCCTGTGTTGTCTACATGAAAACTCAAAAGGTGCCCAAAATCCTAAGTGTCTCACAAATAAAAATAATAAAATAATGAAAAATAATTAAATAATGCATTAACCTAAGTAAACTTAAGTAAGTGTAAATAGTAAAGTGCGTATTTACACCAACACTCCTATTGCAAGATTGGAAGGTGTTAGAACCTTACTTGTATATTTTGCATACAAAGGATTCAAAGTTTATCAGATGGATGTCAAGTCAACATTTCTCAATGGTATACTAGATGAAGAGGTTTACATTGAATAGCCTAAAGGTTTTGTTGATCCAAACAAGAAGAACATGGTCTGCAAATTACATAAAGCATTGTATGGTCTAAAACAAGCCCCTAGAGCATGCAATGAAAGATTGCATAACTATTTTATTTAGATTGATTTTCAATGTACTAATGATAACAGTAGCTTGTACATAAGAGAAAGACTAGATAATAAGATTGTTTTGGTAGAAATATTTGTAGATAATACTTTTTTCATAGGAAATGATGATCTTTGCAAAGAATTTTTAGAAAAAATGAACAAGGAATTTGAAATGTCAATGTTTGGTGAGATCAAATTCTTTGTTGGTCTTCAAATTCATTAGAGCAAGAATGGCATCTACATCACTCAATCTAAATACATTAAGGAGATACTAAAAATGTTTGGTATGGAAGACTGCAAACCAACTAGGACTCCTATGTGTACTAGATATTAACTTACCAAGGATGATGAATCAAAGGAAGTGGATCAGACATTGTATAGATCTGTGATTGGAAAGTTGCAGTATGTAGTGCACACAAGACTAGACATTTCCCTTGTAGTAGGAATTGTAGCAAGATTCTCAACAAAACCAAAAGAAAATCACATAATGGAAATCAAAACGATCATGAGATATTTGAAACGAACTAAAGATTATGGATTATGGTATAAACTTGGATGAAATTTGAATTTAAAAGTGTTTACTAATGCAAATTGGGTAGGGAATGTTGATGATAGAAATAGTACAAGTGGAGGAGCTTTCTTTCTTGGAAAGAGGTTGGTTTCTTGGATAAGTAAAAAGAAGAACTATACATCCCAGTCTACAACAGTGGTTGAATATGTTGCAATAGCAGTAAACTATTCAAACATTGTTTTCTTTAAATAGTTATATGAAGGTATGAAGCAAGAAATCAAAGAACTTGTTGTTATGTTTTGTGACAATACAAGTGCAATAAACATATCCAAAAATTGAGTGATGCATTCAAAAGCCAAGCATGTTGCTATAAAGTATCACTTTGTTAGAAAATTGGTGCAAGATAAGGAAATTAGATTGGAATATGTCCATATAAATGAACAAATTTCTTACATATTCACAAAGCCTTTACCTAAGGATGCATTCTTGTATCTAAGAGGTAAGTTAGGGGTCATTCCCCTATCAGAAGCTCACTAAAATATAGTTTCAATAATGCATCAACAAAAATAGAATTGAAGATCTATTAGTTGATGCACCAAAGTAATGAAGATATTGCATATGAATTAGTACTTAAGGTACATTGAATTTAATTTAAGTTTGAGTTATGTTGTCTTTGGCATGTGTTGTCAAAGAGGGAGAGTTTACTATCATATCTTTCTAAAATTTTCAAGAAAAAGAGAGTGTATGTAAGAGGGAGAGATTACTATGAAAGAGGGAGATTACTGTATTTGAGGAGTTTTCTATAAGAGGGAGAAGCATTCTATCAAAGAAGTCTTCTTTTCAAATTTCATTCTACTATGACATGTTGGGTTTCCATCAATGCCAAAGAGGGAGATTTTTGGATACAATTGTTCAATTGTGTGTTGTCTTTGACGTTACACAAATATCATATTAGTCATCAGATAGAGTCTACCAAGCTTAGTTGGTCAGTAAGGAAAAAGACAGAGTCCACCAAACTCAAAAGGTTAGCAAAGAAGGTTTAAAATGTCTACCAAGCATTCTCAGACTTGACCTTGTGTAGACAATTATTATCAAGCTTTCAAGATTAAGAAAGGAAATTTGGTTGTTACTAAGCTCACTCAGTCATCAAAGAGAAATATGGCAGAGATAGTTCTTATTGAGCTCTCATGGTTAGTGAAGAAAATTTAGTTCTTACCAAGTTCACTCGACAGCCAAAGGATTTTGTAGATTTTGCAGTGTTAATTGAGTTGAGATGGTTAACTCAAGAAATTGTTTCTGGAAGTAGTGCTTACCAAGTAGGGTCGGCCAATGAAGGATTTCATTGTTTTGTGGAATAAAGTTTATTTTGTTAATGTAATATATGTAGCTAACTGATGTATGGTTTATTGGTAAATATAACTTGTGAATGAGCTGACATGATAATCTGAATGGTATATATATATGAGGTCAACTTGTGAATTTGAAGTGTGTGATGGATTTGAAGTGATGTGAATGTGAAGGAGCATTGATTATTGTGAGAGAAAATTTTGAAGGATGATTAGAGATCATTGAGGAGCTAAAAAGATATATTTGATCAAAGAGTATTTAATGGCACATAATAGAGATCTGTAATTAGCAAATTTAGTTGCATCATATTCAGGTCAATTCATTGTTACTTTCTATCCATTGTAGCAGTGATTTCAAAATCTCTTAACAGATTTGGTTTAACAGTCATTTCGTAAATCCTCTAACAAGGTGACAGTTTAGTTGAATTGTTCTAAAGGCCTCTAGCAAGACCACTTCTAATAGGGTGATTAAATCCTCTAACATGGTCACATCTAATAGTGTGTATTGTAACCTTTAATATGGTTGGCTCCTAATAGGGCTCAGTTCATAAGAGTGAAAATTGGTAGCTAGTTACTTGGTGGTTTTTTCCATATTAGGTTTCCACGTTAAATTTGGTGTCTCTTTTGTTCATGTTATTTACTTTTGCATGCATGCTAATAATTATAAATTCTTAAAGATCAGTAACAAGTTAATCTACCAAGTTACAACACTTTTATGATGTATTTACTAAGTGACAACAATAACTAGTTATTTAAGAAATCTAAGTGATCTGAACTTGTTTTTGTGGTAACTGATTCACCCCCACTCTAAATTACTTCATCAATAATTCCAACATTAAGTATCATGGAAATACAACAGGCACTTGAATATTTAGTCCATGACAAGATAATGTGTTGTTCAATAAATACATGAAATAAAGAAGATAGTTGGATGAAGCTAATAGTTGAAACAAGTTATAAGGATAAGTTTGAATGAGTATTAGTATTGCATTATTAATCAAGGAGCCAAAGAAGAAGATTAAGGAACTTAGTAAAAGCTGAGTGAAACAATTCAAGTTGTGTGTTAGTTATTGCTAAGAAAATATATGGAGTGTAGTTGTGATTGAGCGTAGTATTGAACCAGTAAGAATGTTGATATTGAGTGAGAAAATATTGTGATTTTTGAGATCGATAATAATGACCAAGATGAAGAAGATAGTGATTGTTGAGTGAGAGTAAAAGTTATAGTTTGAGAAATATTTGAGTTTGAGGCTAACATAGTTAGAATTTTGAATTAGTCAAAGCATGTAGAAGATAAGGATTGATGAGATAGAATATTTAATGCATGAGGAGGGTTTTTTATGCAATCAAAGGAAAGGATTTTATTAGAAGTTTCTAGAAGAAAAAGGAGAACAAAAATATGGCAGAAGGATTCAATGAATCTGACCTAAACCAAAGATCAGTGATGATGTTTAAGTGAAAAAAGATCAAAATTATATATTTAAGGAGGAATAATGAATTATTTGTAAGGTCAGTTCATTGTAGATTGGAAATATTAAGGATAAGTTGTGAGGAGGAGAATAGTAGAGGTGAAGTGTGAAGATTTTTTGAAGTGTGATTGCTTGAGGAGATTCCAAGTTGATCAAAGATCGAGGTGTGAATGGAGGCCAATCAATGGACTAGTAGATGACTAAGTGGAGATCTAAATTTTAAAAGGTCACATTTAACAATGTGTTGCAAAAGCTTTAAGAGGGTTGGCTCTTAATCAAGTTCACTTTAGAAGAGTGAAAATTTTAGCATGTTACTTGGTGGTTTTCCCCAAATTGGTTTTCCAAGAGAAATCCTAGTGTCAAACTGTTATTATTGTTAGAATTTGGAAAGATTAATAACCCAAAAAACTAGTGCAAAGAACAAATATCTAAACTATGAATGCAAATGATACAAAACCAAAATATAAACATAGAGTTAGTCTCCAAGAGAGTAATGAAAATGCTAGAAGCAAAATAGCATTAAGAGGATGCAAAAAAAAAATATACAAATACAAGCTAGGTAGCATGCTTACATAGGCTAGGAAGAGGGAGGAGGTTGCAACACCAACCAATGAGGAGAAACCATCTTTCAAACTAAAGATAGAAAAGTATCTTCCCAAGATAGCTAATGGATGCTCACATGTAGGAAGGTGACACCTCACAACCTAAGTGAGATTATTAAAAGTGTAGGAAAAACCTAGCAATATAGGAAAAATAAAAACTACACTAACACCCCCCCATAAGTGAAGCTTAGGTGGATGTAGAAATGGGTCTTGACAAGTCAAGCCTGATGAGGTACCCATGTACATAAGATTCCCCAAAAGAGAGAGAAAAGAGACCCCCCCAAAAAAGTTAGGATTCCGAGTGAGAGGAAGAGGCCCCCCCAAAAGATGAACCATCCCACAACCCCAACAAAGCTTGCAAATGAAGGAACTTTCTCTTAGCAAAGGGTTTGGTGAAGATATTAGCAACCTTCTCAGAATTCAAACAATAGAAAAGGTCAATAATGTGACCATGGATGAGCTCCCAGATGTAGTGCATGTGGACCTCTATGTGTTTGGTCCTCTAATGATGAACTGGATTCTGTGAGATCTGAATGGTACTCTGGTTGTCACAAAATATGACTGATGGCCATCTAATCTGAATACAAAACTCAATGAGAAGATGTTGAAACGAAATGGCCTTAGTGGTGGCATTTATAGCCCCCTGATACTTAGCCTTAGTAGAAGATAGAGCAATAATAGATTGCTTTTTGCTTGACCAACAAACAGAACCTAACCCAACTGAGAAGCTGTACCCTGAAGTAGACTTGTGATCTTGAGAATCACCTGCCCAATTTGAATCTGTGTAGCCCACCAAATCAAGCTCAATACCTACTTTGTAGTGAATCCCACAACTATGAGAACCCTAAATGTAGTGAACGATCCACTTGGCTACTTTCCAGTGTAGCTCATGGGGCTCTTGCATGAATTGAGAGACCATGTCTATAGCATAGGAGATGTTAGGTCTCATATGAGCCAGATAAATGAGACTCCCAACAAGTTGGTAGTACAAAGTGCCATCAACAAGTGGAGAGAAACATTGAGCCTCAAGTTTGACTCCAGAAAGGAAGGGAGTCAGAGCAGGCTTACAGTTAGCCATATGAAACCTCAAGAGTAAATCTAGAGGATACTTGGACTATGTGATGGTGATCCTAGAAGGAGACTAAAAGATCTCAATCCCAAGAAAGTAATAAAACAAGCCCAAGTTAGTCATCAAAAAATTATCCTAAAGGGCCACTTTGATAGCCTTAATGGTGGGTGAAAAACTTCTTGTGATCAGCAAGTCATCAATTTACAAAACCAAAAATAGAAGTGAATCACCCTATTGCAAAATGTAGACATTAGGAATAGAATGGCACTGAGTGAACCTAGCTGATAGAAGGAAGGAGTCCATCTTGGCATACCAGGCCTGAGGAGCCTATTTGAGGTTGTAGAGAGACTTTCAAAGATGGTACACAAGTGAAGAATCCTAAAGGAAGCCCTATGGCTACTCCATGTAGATCTCCTCATGAAGGTCACCATGAAGAAAAGAAATCTTCACATCCATTTGATGTACTTCCCAATGATTAGCTATAGTAATGGCAAGAACAATTTGAATGGAATTCATTTAGGAAACTTGGGCAAAAGTCTCAAAGTATTCAATCCTAGGAACTTGGGAGAATCCTTTGGCAACCAAGCAAACCTTATGTTTGTCAACAAACCCATCTGCTGCAAATTTTGTTTGATAGATCCACTTACATCGAACAAGTTTTCCTCCCTTAGGAAGAGGTACAAGATCCCAAGTGTGGTTTCTCATCAAGGAACTATACTCTTCCTGCATAGTTGTATCCACTCAGGAATACCAAAAGCCTCATGAAATGACTATGGATATGAGGCAGTAGCAATGAAGACATGTGGAGCATCATAAATTTGTGAGTGAGTTGTCTTAGTGTCTGATGGATCCCCAACCCAATCACTTGTAGACTACAAATTTTGTCTAGCCCAAAGTGGATAGGAAGATGGAGAATCTAGAGGGGAATCATTAACCTTTGAATGATAACTAGCAAAGGAAGGAGGTGAGTTCTCTAACTCACTCTCTCCATCAAAAGTAGACGTAGAAGATTGTTTAAGTTGTTGGTGTAAATAAGTATTTACTTATTACACTTACTTAATTTTACTTAGGTTAATGCATTATTTTATTATTATTTTAGGTGAGAAACTTAGGAGTTTTTGTACTCTCATTGAGTTATGCAACTCTAATTATGCACATGGTGTCTACAACATAGGAGTATGCATCATTCATTGAGTTGTCATGTTGACAACATAGTTATCCACACTCCTCATTTAGCACATGTTGTCTACACCACAAATTTGCATGCTACATCATTGTAGGCTTATCATTACATCATCGTACTTAATCATGTGCTCAATGAAGGATAACCCAGATCTAGTGGACATGTGCTAGGTTGTATGACATATCATGATGCTAACTTCTATGCATTCTAGAAGCTCTCCTGAGGCCTTTATATACAAGCACTCCTAGTGTACTCTCAAGTTGGCTAAGCTGCATACTGAATGAATATCATCATTCTAATCATACTCTGTCTAATTTGGTCTACTATGTGCTTGTGTTGATTTTTTCAGTTCTTGGGTGAATTCTAGCCTGAGCCAAATTCTTACATGGTATCAGAGCTGAGGGAGATTCTCATCACATAGCCATTCGAGACCATTCATGCATCAACAACTTGACATGAATCTGGAGGATCCATAGAAATTGAGAGCATCTAGAGATAGATTTGACCTCATCATTGCATCTAAAGCATTGATTTGGTGAAGATTAACTATAAATCTGCCTATGTTGGGTGAAAGTTGATTGTGAGGAAATTTTTTTTTGCAAACCGGCACCCAAAGGCACTGATTTGCAAACTTGGTATGGTCATTTTTGAATCTATCTCATTGAATTTTTAAATCTGAATTTAATTTTTGTCTCTACAACTAGGGTATTTTGTTGGAATTATTTTTAAAAAATTATTGCCCTTTTTATTCAAAATTTATTTCCATGTCAGAGAAAACAGTTTTGCAGTACTGGGTTGTCACATCCTAGCCTGTAGATTATTTTATTAATTTGTTGTAGAGAGTAATTATATTAATTTACAGGTTATACAATAGTCGAGTGATTAAAACCCCACTTCAAAATTAGAAATCACTGTTATAATTCTAGCATCAGTGTGATATAACGAGACAGGCCTGGCACAACCTCTCATCATCTGGCAAGACTTAACACTACATGACACCTTTTTTATTTTAAGCATAGTGGGTTCTATTTAAAGAGCACTTAGTTTGCTCAACCCATGCATGTGGGACAAATTCTTTCATAAATCAATGACCTGAAACATATTTCGGCAATGATAGTAATAGTCAAGCAGACAACATCTTTGGTGCCATCCATAAATATTTTGACAATTATTATGAAATAATCTAGCGTCACATTTTTTGAACCTGGCAACAATGCACAGAATTCGGTTGCCCAGTCTATGGAAAAAATTTTGACACATGGTAGAATCTCAAATGCCCACATAGCTAATATTGCCACATCGGCTACACAATCATCAGTGACTATATCTCTGCACAAGAACCCATGTTATTATATAGTTAGCTACCCAATCAGTGCCTTGTAGGTTGCCATGTCAGCGTACGGCCTTGTCCTCACTTTTTGTACAATTTGTACTAATCCTTTCCACAATGTCATCGATGATGTCATCTGAGGGCTCGAAGTCAATGACATCATCATTTTCTCAAGCTTAAAATTGATGCCTATCTAGATGTCAAAATAGGCCAAATTACAACTATTGTGATAGTTGTATAACCATCAAATTTAACCCCGTATTTTGCTAATGCAACCCCTCTTGAAATTCATTTTGGTTTTTGTAGTCCGACTTTAGGAGGCCATAACTTGGACATTTGGACTCCAAATCAGGTGCAATTTTTTTTGAAATTGGATAGAATTTCTTAAATTTTTTAGTGGTGCAGCAATTTTCTGGTTTTGATACAAGGATTGTTCAAAAATTGCATTTTTGGGCAATTGTACCTACATAATTCTGCATTTTACAACTTCAAATGCTTTGTATGGGCACATCTGGAGTCAAAAATAGGTTTTTTTTTTTTTTAAAGTGCATTATTTTTTACTTTCTAGATCTACCATTAGATTATACGGTTGTGTGGACAAAATTGTCACTTTAAACAACAAGGCCTTTCTTTTCTTTGTAATGCTTTAGAATTGTAGCACATTATAAAGTTTCAGATTTGTACTCTATCAAGAGGTTGTAACAAGCAAAAATAGAAGTCCATGAAGGCAAAAATTGGCAAGTGGCCCATTGTAATTACACTACTGATAAAGTGCCCAAAGGATCTATTTTTGGGGTGTTTCTTGATTTAGTGAAAAGGGGGGGTGTTCTTAGTGTTGTGTTCTCTCTTTTCTGCACTTTTCTTTCATTTTCTGCATTATGGGCAACTTTAAGTTTCCTAAATTAACTCCTCATAACTATGCTTCATGGTCAATCAAAATGTTGTATCACTTAATGCATAATGGAGTTTCACAATATGTAGATGGTACTCTTCCTAAACCAACAGCTAATAATGTTTTTGCAAGTGATATTTCAAATTGGGTAGCCATGGATAGGAAAGCCCTAGGTGATATATGTTTGGCGGTAGATGATAAGATCATGTATTAAATCAAGAAATGTACTACATCTAAGGAAGCTTGGGATACCCTTGAAAGCCTTTATGGTAAAGTGTTTGAAGAGGATGTGTTTAAAATTGAAGATGAGCTTGTCTCCTTAGATCCTAAGTCATATGACTCAATCCAAGATTTCATCATCAAGGTGAATGAACTAAGGACAAAGCTTACTAATTGTGATAATTTATCAAAGATGACAGATTGATCTATCTCATACATAACAAGTTGCCATCAGAATATTCCACATTTGTATCTTCTTTTAACACCTCAAAGACTACCTTAGGGTCTGCCTATAAGAAAGTCACTTTTGATGAATATGCTAAATTGTTTGATGATGATGAAAAGAAGTTAAAATCAATGGGGATTCTCAAAACACCTCAGTCCAAAGCATTGGTGGCCAACAATGAGGGTTCTCAAAATTTAGCTAGACAATCTTCAAAAAAAGGAAAGGGTAAGAAGAAGTGGAAGAAAGACAAATTAGAGGATGCAGAAAAGACAACACCACAATCCAATCAACAAGGCAAGTCCTCAAATTTCAACAAAATAGGGGACAACAATAAGGATAAGAAGAAGTGTGCTTATTGCAAGAAATCAAATCATGAAGAGCATGAGTGTTATCTTAAGAAGATTGATGAGTTGACCAACATCATGAAGAAACATAATGTTCCATTACCTAATGCTTATAAGGATAAAGGGTCTTCATTAGATTCAAAGGGCAAAGGGAAAGTACTCATGGCTCATTCGAACTCTTCAAAGGAATGGATATTCGACTCAGGTGCCTCATATCACATGGGTTCTTCAAAGGAGGATTTTTCTTCAATGAAGCCATCCAAGGTATCACACATCTTCATGGGAAATGATAGTAAAATGGAAGTTGAAGGGAAAGGAAATGTGGAGATGGAAAATGGGGAGTTTTAAGAGGTTCTCTATGTTCCAAACCTAAGTTTGAATCTCTTATCAATCTACCAAATCACTCACCTTGGAGATGGAAATAGAGTTGAGTTCCTTCCAGACTCAGTAAAGGTGCACAGTCTTCAAGAAAATTCCTTGGTTGCAGTGGGGAAAGTGGATGATAACAAAAGGTTGTACTCTTTCTCACATTTTGTGCCCAAGTCTCCTTTAAAGGCCTCATTATCTCAATCACATTCAAACATGCAATTATGGTAGGAGTGGTATGGTCATCTCGACTACCACTATCTTCAACAACTTTGCACAAACTGAATGGTAAAAGGTTTACCTCAAATCAACTTTTCTAAGGGTGAGTGTTCAACAGATTTAGTGGATATGCATCTAGAGGGGAAGTTATAGAGAAGGAAGTCTTCAAGAGCAATAGGTGTTCTTCAAATGGTTCACATGGTATTAGCACGTCCTTTTTCATCTAGATAGGGTCGCTACATACTTACCTTTGTTGATGACTTTTCAAGGTTCACTTGAGTCTACTTTCTAAATAGTAAGAATGAAGTGTTGGACAAATTTCTAGACTTCAAGGCTCATGTAGAATGGAAATCTAGAAAGGCCATCAAACTACTCCACATGGATAATGGAAGCATGTATGTGAACAAAAGACTTATGGACTTTTGCAGGCATGAGGGCATTGATCTTCAGACTCTACTAGCATTTAGTCCGCATAAGACATATGTTGCAGCACTGAGTATGCAAACTCTTAAGCCTATGGAAAGTTGCATGATTCATGCCAAGTCTCTAGATCCATCATTAGAAGTTGAAGAAATCTCAAGTGCCACTCACATTCTTAATTGTTCTCCTCATCCAGCCTTAGATGGAAAAACTCCTTTTGAGGCGTGGTGTGACAAAAAACCTATTGTGACACACTTCAGAGTCTTTAGTTGTCTTGCATGGGAAAATAGATATTCCAGGGGATGCAAGGCATAGTCATCTCGGCCTTGTACCTTCATTGGTTATGAAGATGGTGTGAAGGCATATAGACTTCTAGATCCTAAGACACATCAGATATTTGTGGAGAAGGATGTACATTTTTAGGAAAGTTCACCCAGCTTGTCCTCTACTCCTCTTCACACATTATATAGTATGGAAACTGATAGTGATTTCAGCAATAGTGCTTCAACATATCTAGACAAGTGGGTTTCTATCGACAGTTGCAGTGAGGGGTCACTCTTTTAGTTTAGTCCACATGCATATATAGCCATAGTGATAGGTCTAGAACAACAAGGCACATTCAGTCTTCTAGATACAAGTTTAGTGACAAATTTGGGGGATAGTAGTCATGATCTACCTCTTCTTCTTGATGTAGAAGTTCCTTCTTTAGTTGTCATGAGGGTTCCATCAGACTCTCTTTTTCATTCTCTACATGATCAATCCTCACAAGTTGAAGTGATTGTGGATACCTATGATCAGCAGTTGCAATAGGGTCCTTCATCAGTTGTAGAGACATACAGTTCTTTGGGACAGGTTCTTCAGATAATTGAGTAGTTTTCAGAGACATCACTCATCCATGGGATTCTTTCCACACACAGCAGAAGCATCTCATCTATACCTTTGGCATTGTTTCTTCCTAAGAGGAGGAACACCATTCTGCAGTCTTGGATCAGCTTCTTCATCGGAGCAGTCACTGTTCGAAATTATTCTTTGTGGAGGGGATCACATCCTGTCTCTCTTCCTCTTCTCATCCTTCTCTTGTGTATATATTGGATGCATGTTGTAATTTAGGGGTCTTGATTACTCCATCCATCCATGCATCCCTCTTTATCTCTCTTTTTGGGGGAGGGTTTTTCCCATGAGGTTTTCCCACTTTCCTCGCTTTATGAGAGATTGCATCTTCATTATGTACATGGGTACCTGACATGGCCTAGTAGCCAGGACCCTTTTTGCATTGCATCCTAGATTTCATAAGCTTAAGAGCATTCCCCTAAGTTGCACTTAAGGGGGTGTGTTGGTGTAAATAAATATTTACTTATTACACTTACTTAAGTTTACTTAGGTTAATGCATTATTTTATTATTATTTTAGGTGAGACACTTAGGAGTTTGTGTACTCTCATTGAGTTATGCAACTCTAATTATGCACATGGTGTCTGCAACATAGGAGTATGCATCATTCACTAAGTTGTCATGTTGACAACATAGTTACCCACACTCCTCATTTAGCACATGTTGTCTACACCACATATTTGTGTGCTACACCATTGTAGGCTTATCCTCACATCATCGCACTTAATCTCATGCTCAATAGAGGATAACCCATATCTAGTGGACATGTGCCTAGTTGCATGACATATCATGATGCTAACTTCTATGAATTCTAGAAGCTCTCCTGAGGCCTTTATATATAGGCACTCCTAGTGTACTCTCAAGTTGGATAAGTTGCATATTGAATGAATATCATCATTCTGATCATACTCTATCTAATTTGGTCTACAGTGTGCTTGTGTTGTGTTCTTTAGTTCTTGGGTGAATTTTGGCCTGAGCCAAATTCTTACATAGGTGAATCTAACTCATCAAAAGATATGTCATGTATTCCAAGTGACTCCAATGTCAAAGTAGAAGTGATAGAAAGCGAGCTTGAAGAACCCTCCTTAAATTAAACGCTCCATTTAAAGAATAACTCATGTGTAGTAGGGTGGAGCAACCGATAACCCTTCACACCATCAAGATAACCTACAAATATGCAAGGTCTTCTTTGTGGATCTAAGGCCTTACATTTCTTTGTAGGAATGTGGGCCCATGCAAGGGAGAAAAAGACTTGAAAGTGCTTCACTGATGGTTTCCAACCGCTCCAAGCTTCAAAAGGAGTAACTCCCTTCAAGGTTCAATGAGGAACATGCTTCTGGATATAACAAGCACAGTTAATGGCTTCTGCCCAATACTGTGGTGCAAGAGATCTAGAGTGAATCATACAATTTGCCATCTCCTTCAAGGATCCATTCTTCTATTCTACAACACCATTCTGCTAAGGATTGTATGGAAATAAATGCTATAAATCAATCCCCTCTAAAGTGCAAAATCTTTCAAACTGATGGTTGACATACTCACCACCATTGTCTGTGTGCAAAACTTTGATGGCTTTCCCAGATTTCTTTTCTAAAAAATTTTGAAGTCCTAAAAATGATCAAATACATTTGACTTCTATTTGAGAAAGTACACCTAAATATATTGAGAAAGGTCATCAATGAATGTGAGGACATATCGGGCCTTGCTGAAAGAAGGATGTTGAAATGGACTAGCCAAATCACTATGAACTAACTCTAGTATCTGTGAAGCTCTTCATGCCTTACTTTTGTCAAACTTTTCCTTAGGATGCTTACCAAGAATACAACCTTGGAAAACACCTCCTAAGAACTAAACTGAAGGCAACACTATGACCATGCTCTACTAGTTGAGCTGATGCAAATAGAGGAAGTTAAGAAGGCCAAACCACTCATGCCATAATTTACTCACATCATTAGAGTGGGTGAGCAAAACAGATGAAGGAGGATTAGGAACAAAGTGAGAAAACAAATAGAGTTGTGACTAATGATCTATTCTCCCAATAGCAACTATAGAATCACTATGAAACTCACATATCTTCACTAAATTAGGAGTGAACTCAACCCACTTGCTTGAACTTGTGTGAGTGATCTAGTATATTGATAGGAGATTAGTTGATAATGAGGGTACACAAAGAACATCATGGAATGTGTCATCCCCCACAGCAATAGACCCTCTCCCACACACCTCAATAGGAGTGTCATCACCCATCAAAATAGAAGGCATAGTACATGGCTCCAAGGATGCAAGTTCTTCCTTAGATGAAGCCATGTGGTGCAAATCACCCAAATCAAGAACCCAAGTGGATGGTGAGGAAGCAACTGCAACAAGAGCCTTGCCCTTTCCTTTCCCCTTGTTTTCTTTTTCCTTGTTAGACCCTTCATTAGAACTTTGTTTAATAGACTTAGGAACACTAGTATTATTCTTCTCAAGAATGTATGTCAAGTGATCAATTTGTTTCTTCAAACATTTATGTTCATCATGACCAAGTCTTTCACAATAGGCACATTTGACCTTTTCTTTCTTAGGCTTATCGCCCTTAGAGGATAAAGTACCAATAGTTTCTTTTGAAGCAACTGGTATCTGATCCTTCATTTCCTCGCTATTGTTTTGTTTCTCATCCTTACTATTATTGTTACTAATTTGTCCTTTTTGTTCTTTTGTGCCTTGGTTGGCAGCCAAGGCATGTGACTTAGAGGACTTAAGAGTGCCCATTTGGATTAGCTTGTCCTATTCTCAAGTGAGATTGATAGCAAAATCATCTAAAGATGGCATGGTGAATTGAGTACCAAGTGTAGCCTTAGTAGCATAGAAGGTAGAGACAAACACAGAATATTCTGAACTTAACTTAGAGAGAATACTAAGAATCAGTTGTTCATCTTTCTTTTCAATTCCACATTATTTTAACTATAGCCTTAGTGATTTCATTTTGGTGAAAAAATCCTGGATTGTGTTGAAATTGCCCAGCCTTAAACTAATTAACTCATTTTCCAACATATGACCCCTCATTGAATCTTGTGAGCCAAATAGTATTTCTAGCTTTGTCCATATTTCATTTGGTGTATCTAAGGACTCAATGTGAAATAGCAAGTCAAGAGAAATAGACAAACAAATGTTCCATATGCCTCATCACATTTGTTAAACCACTTAGGCTTATCTTTATCTTTATCAGGTTCAATTTCAAGTCTCATAGTTATCCTATTTAATCCAACTTTCCTTAAGTGAATTGTCATGTGTGATTTTCACTCAAAGTAATTGTATGGAGTTAGGATGGGCATATTTGTTTGATCCATGATGAAGAAATGGAGAGAAAAAATGCTAAAAATAATAGAACCCAGCCATGATAATGCCCCCCCTTTTTACTCAATCATAAACCAAAACCCCCCCCCCCCCCCCCCCCCCCCAAAAGAAATATGATTATACACTTTATTTGTGTGTTTACAACTACCACTAGAAAGAAATACTTAGTGGTCTTGATTTCAATGCATTATAAACCCTCATGAAGAGCATATGTTGAAAGTGAAATTTAGGCACAATAATCAAGGAAACAAATAGCACCATTTTGATCTACTTAAAAAATGATGCACTTCCAAAAAATGAATCATATTGATAAAAGGTCATATGAGAAAGTTATGATCGTCTGAAGTTTTCAAAATGAGAATTGTGCACAATTACGGCCAAGAATTTGCAATTTTTGAAAAAACAACTCCACTAGTGGATAGAGCACAAAAAAAAACCAAATTCATAATGATAATTGTCAAAATCAGAGTCCATATGAGCAAGAACGAGGCATTTGAAAACTGCATTCAAATCTACAACTACCAATGGAAAGGGGTATGGTTGTAGCTTTTTGCACTCAATTTTGCAAAATATATAGATTGCATGCAAAAACTAAAAGATACCTAGATGGTTTTTCGGGGCGACAAACAAAACCCTGAAAGCATTTTTCTTGCTAATGTATAGAAGATGTAGCTATAGTGTGAATCAAATACCTTTAAAAACAAAAAATAGCCCCAACAACCAAAAAATAAACCTAGCAACCAAAAGATGTATGAAAAGATTGAATCAGCTACCTATGTTAATAAATGGCATGCTGGAACCTACAATATTGATTGAAAACACCAAATATGCAAGTTGGTTGTCAAATTTGCGATTAAAACCTCAATTTTGCAACTTGTATGATGATCTCTGATCTCAGTAAAATGAAATCCAAATCTGACTTTCTCAAGCCAACTAGATATGTTGGAACAACCAAAAATGTCGCAATCACTTAGAGATTAAAAATGTTTTTGTCAAACTTTTTCGATTCTCAAGATCATCCGAAGATGCGAGAGAAAAGCATACTAGTTTTTTCAAAAACTTACAATAAGATTTATTAGCCCCCCCTAAATATCTCAAATAAGGAAACTAAAATCTACTCTTGCACATAGAAAAGCTCTGATACCATGTTAGAATCTGAAAAGATTAATAATCCTAAAAGCTAGTGCAAAGAATAAATATCGAAACTATGAATGCAAACGATACAAAATCAAAATAGAAACACAGAGTTAGTCTCCAAAAGAGTAATGCAAATGCTAGAAGCAAAATATTATTAAGAGGTTGCAAAAACAAGATATGCAAATACAAGCCAGGTAGCATGCTTATATAGGCTAGGAAGAGGAAGGAGGTGGCAACACCAACCAATGAGGAGCAACCATCTATCGGACTAAAGATAGCAAAGTATCTTCCCAAGATAGCTAATGGATGCTCACATGTAGGAAGGTGACACCTCACAACCATTCACCTAATAATACATGCTTTATTAACCTAAGCGAGATTATTAAAAGTGTAGGAAAAATAAAAAACTACACTAACAATTATTATGTGTGGATTTTATTGGTTTGCATGCTATGTTTTATAGTAGTTTACTTACTAGTACTTGTCACATATATAGATAAATAATTAAGGTATTGGATTAAATTCTAAATTGTTGATGATATTCTATAGAGATTGAATGGGTATTTGAGTTTTTTTAAGTTGTTGAATTGGTACATCTGGACATAAGGATAAATAATTCACTAACCCCCCTCTTGGTTATTCTAAATTATTAATAGAAAAACCTATAGTGAACTCATGCTATGTTGTGTTTGCACTATGGGAATTTCATAAAAAAATTCATTTACAAGTGAAAAAATCTTATGAATTCATGGGGAAAATTCAACAAGCCCTACTAGGCCAATTTCATCACTAGGATCATACATAAAATGTACCATTTAAGTATAAATACTTAAGTTACATTTTATGTATATACTTCCATGATGTTTGAGATTGGTTTCAACTTCATAGGAAACAAGATAAAGAATTTAGATTTTGAGGGTTTTAAATAAATTTTAGACTTAGTTGCATTCAAGAATTAGCACATTTTTGCAAAACTTAGCCCTAGTGGACTATTGATTGTAATATTAAGCCCTTCACTTATGCAAGCTCATTTAAGGATCATTACACATTTTATCAATTATATTCTAATGTTAGTTTGTTAATTGAAATGTATGTTTAACATGTTAATGAGAGAGAGAGAGAGAGAGAGAGAGAGAGAGAGAGAGAGAGAGAGAGAGAGAGAGAGAGAGAGAGAGAGAGAGAGAGAGAGAGAGAGAGAGAGAGAGAGAGAGAGAGAGCATTAACTATTGTAGGAAAACAAATTGTTTTAAATATGTCATAATATATTTTAATGCTTCATAAGTAGTCATTAGAATCTCTAGTCCCATTGTGACCTCTTGGAACCCATTCATGCCCATTAACACACATTAAGACCCCTTATAACACATTAATCATCATATGGTACACTTTAGGTTTCTAATGTGTTTTAATCAACCCTAATTTTTATAAGGGGATTTAGTGGGTCTCAAGTGGTTCTAGTAACTCTTAGGACTCTTTAAAACCTCCTAGGACCCATTACATTCCATTATAACACATTAGGACCCCTTATAGCATATTAAACATTGCAAGGCATGCTTTTGGAGTCTTGTGTATCCTATTGGGTCTTAATGTGTCCCAAGGGTTCATTAGGGCACATTAGGGACCCATTAGGAAATATTAAGTCCTATTAGGAAAAATTAGGTCCCATTAAATCTCATTAGCACACATTAGGACCCATTAGGACACAATAGAACCCATTACAACCCAGTCCAACACATTAACCATTATAGAATACACTAATGTGTCCTAAGGGGTCCAAACTCTCATAAGGGCTCATAAATGGTTCTAAGTGGTTTGATGACCCATTATGATCCATTAAAATCCCTTAATATTTATTAAGACCAATTAGAACACATTGTAACCCATTAATACCCCTTAGACCACCTCAAGGGGCTTAGGACACACAAATGGGCTATAATATGTCCTAATGGGTCACAATGTGTCCTAAAGAGTTATAATTTTATCTAACTAATCCCATGACACTTTATGGCCCTTTAGAACCCCTTATGACCCATTAGTTTCCATTTAGACATATAAAAATCAATTACAACCCCTTAGAACACATTAACCATCATACGACACACTACTTTGTGCTAAGTGGTAACAATATGTCCTAATGTGTCCTAATTGACTTTAATGGTCCTAATTTATCATAAGGGGTCCTAATGGGTCCTAAATGGTCCTAAGAACCCTTATAACATATTAAGCACTATAGGAAACATAAATAGGATGTAAGTGATTCTAATGTATTAGAAGGGGTTAGAATGGATTCTAAATAGGTCTAGAACCTATTATGGCCCAATATAACCACTTAGGACACATTAAGACAAATTAGGACACATTAAAATCCATTAATTCCCCTTATACAACATTAAAAGTTGCATGACATACAAGGATACATGTATGTATGCTAGTATATGATAATGGGTCTTAATAGACTATAAGGGGTCCTAGAATACATTAATATGTCTTAGGACCACTACTAACTTTTAAGACATGTTATCATACATTAATGTATCCACTAAGAAGTCCCAGAACACATTAATTTATCATATGACCCCTTAGAACCCCTTACAACCCATTAAGAGCCCTTATCATACATTAATGGATGGTAAGGGGTTGTAAGTGGTCCTACAATACATGAATGTGTCCAAAGATCCCTTGCAACCCTTTAGGACTATATATCATACACTAATACATCTTAAGTCCTCTTGATAGGTTGTAAAGGGTATTAAGGGGTTGTAGGAATTATTAATGTGTTTTAGGACCCCTTAAGACCCCTCGAAACCCCTTACCATACATGTTAAGGGGTCCTAAGGGAACTTATTATTATACATTAATGCTTCTTAGGACTCCTGATCATGTACTAATGCATGGTAGGTGTCTTACAATGTCATATGGGGATCTAGAACAAATTAATGTGTCCTAAGACACCTTATGACTTGTTAGCACCACTTTCTCTAAATTCTAGGGTTCTTCTGTGTTGTTAAGGAGTCTTGCGACCCCTTGCAATTCTTAGGACCCTTACCATATAGTAATGTATATGAATGGGTCCTAAGGTGTTGTAAGGGATCTTAAGGTGTTTTAAGACACACAATTATTTTCTAAGACCCATTACAATCTCTTATGATACACTAAAACATAGTTGGGGTCATATGATGTCCTAGGATGCCTTAATAAACCTTACCATACATTGGTCTTAAGTGGCTCTAATAGGTCTTAAGGGGTCATAAGACACATTAATAATTTCTAGGAGTACTTAAGACCCCTTACCATACGTTATCATATTTTAAGGGGTCCTAGGATACCTTATAACCCCTTTTGACCATTTAGGAACCATAAACTATATAGTAAGGTGTCCTAAGATAGGTAGGTGGAGAGGGAGGGGGAGTGGGAAAAAGACACACACACACACACACACACAGAGTTGATAAACAATAAAATAAGAAACAACCCTAAAATGATTTATGCATAAATCAAGGGCTCAAGGTTATAAGAATATTCCACTATAAATCATGTTGAAGATAATGTGTTTATTTCCAAAACATAGCTAAGTCTATTGGTTTTTCAAAACCCTCAAAATTTAGAATCTTTATCTTAATTCCTACAAATCTGAAACCACACCCAAATATCTAGCAAGTATATACATAAAATAAAACTTATACTTAAATGTTACATTTTATGCATATAATCCCAATGCTGAAATTGACATCAATGTGCCCTAGTCAAAAGGGTTTTCTACTTTTTCTTTATCATTGCATAAGACATACATAGTATACCACGCACATGCTATAATATTCTCACTTTAGGCTGAGTGCACTTTTTAATGCATTAGAATTCACTAAGCCCAAGGCTTGGATTATCCTTAGAGATCCAACCCAAAGGTTTGATGGTCTTAAATGTTAGAATAATAAGATATTGCCTTATTATTTAAATCATTTTGATTTAATGCCAATAGTGGCATGTTGTGATGGTTAAGTTGTTGAGTTGTTATCCTTGCCATCAAGGTTCAAATCTAATGGGGATGAGGTCCCCTGTTTGTGGCCTCACTGGTTCATAGCTCCAGGTCAAAGCATTTACCCCTTTAAAAAATAAAAAAATAAAAAAAATTTAAAAAAATCATTTTGATTTAATTATTAAGTCACTTATTATCTCTAGTTTACTTAAGCTAAACTTTAGGCATATAATAATTAAATATTTTATTAATTATTATCATGCAACCTATGTTTTACCTTGTTTGGGTTTTTATCTCCTTTTATAAGGATTGATCTCTTTGTAATTTCATTCATTCACTTTGGATAATAGCAATCTCTTTTTTTGCTCATGAAGAATGTCTCATCCATGGATCTGGGATTTCTAGCCTCCATAGTTTTTTGCTTATGTCTTTCTATGATAGGTGTTTTCATGTAGGTGATTCTTTGGAGATGTGGGGTTGATGTTTCATCAACTTTAACATGATATCAAAGCTCCAAATCTTCATACCTCTATTCTATTTATCAGATATTTGTCTTGGCTTTCAAATATGTTCTTTTTGTTTAGAGGGTTTCATTTTTTCAGAGCATTTTTGTATTGAATATAGGGGGTCACCATTTTTCGATGCACAATGAACCTAAACGGACATCATTGTTGAACTCAAACCACCCAAAAACCCCTATTTTCATATAAAATCCAATTTGGACATAGTTGAAATTTGAGGCTCAAAATTTTGCTCCTAGATTGGACACATTTCCTGAGATGACAATTTTCTAATTTTTGGGCACATTTCTCTAGGCAATAATTTTTGGATTTTATGACACACAAATAGAGATTTTTGTTTGAAAATTGAGATTTTTGGTAGGTTTCCTGAGGTGGTGATTTTCTAAATTTTGTACACGATTTGACATTTTTCAAAAATTATTATTTTTGGCACATTTCTCAAGGTGGTGATTTGGTGATTTTTGACACAAAAATCAATATTTTTTGTGAAAAAATAAAGATTTTGAGGCACACAAATTGAGGTAGTTTTGGTAGAGAGTTGACACATTTCTCAAGGAAAATTTTGGTACTATGGACACACGTTTTGAGACATTTTGCACGAATCTTGATATGGTAAAAAAAAATTATTGTTTTTCCTATGCTTTTTTGCCTTACATGTAGTTTTTTGGCAATAAATTGCTCATCCGAACTCCATTTTTATTCTAAAATAAGCACCAAAAAGCTAATTCTAAGCCCAACATGATTATGTAGTTTATTTAGATTTTGGATGTTGTTTGGTGGCCTATTTTGGCTGTCAAATTCAGAATTTATATTTTACACTCTGAAAGATATATTTTGAACATTCTATTTTCTAGATTTTGCTCCACGCACATCCCATTCAGTTTTTTGTTTTTCTATATTCTGATGGATATCTTGGTTATTTTAGAGGTTAGGGATTGATTTTATTGTTTCAAATAATTTTTCATGGGTTATACTATCTATTGTATTAGTCTTATGTCTCTTTTGATCTTTGTTGACATCGTTTGTAGTATTTTTGCAAAGACACTAAGATAAAGTGCCACTCTATTGCATTTCAGGATCTTGGACATCTTTGTGTTTTGTTGTACTCACACTAAATTATAAAGTGCTTTGGAGGGTTTTATGTTGGTCATATTCGACATCTTCCTTTGTCAAGTGAGTTTTTCTTCCATGACATTAGCCTCATGATGTGTCGATGACATGTGCCTATATAGGTGTTTGTACTTCTTTTGTGCTATTGATATTCCTGGTTCTTCTTTTTGCATGAGATATTGCATTCAGTTTTAGTGTTCATGTCTTACCTCTCAACATTAGAGGGGGATTATGTTGGTTCTATTACTTTCTTGGTTTGATGTAGTGAGCTATGTATTCATTATTTGATCCTATGTACTTGGCTATTGTAGTGGTTGGATACCTATGCATTTTTGTGAGCAGGATCATTTACCATATAGGAATTCTTTCATTCCTATTTTTAGAGGCCATGAATATACCTTCCATCTTTTATTGATAAGCTCTTCTGACTTAGTCTTCTCTACCTAGTCATGTTCTATATAGTCAAGGTTCTTCAAATTAGTGTTGAGAACATGTGTCTCAACCTTGCAATCTTCTTTTGAAAAGTTCTAAAATTTGTTTGTGGAAGTTTTCCACTTGTTTATACACTGGAAATTGGTTAATGAGTTGTCAAAAATGAATCTTGTCCATAGTATAATAAAGGCAGGTCATTTTTAGAGCCTTGATGACTATTTTTGTGACTTTTGTGGGGTCTAGACTAAGAGACAAAATTGTGGACGGGATTACTATTTTATCCTAGTTGTTTGTCATATTGGAAATGTAAATGTCAAAAATGGGTAACATGTGGCATGGTAGTTTTTCCCATGGTTTTGTAAAACCACAAGTGGTTTCTAGATTGTAAAATTACTATAAAAGGAGGGCTTTGGGAGGTGTTCGTGTAATTGAGTTTAGTTTACAAGACTAGTGCTAGAAAGAGTCTCTCCAAGTTCAAGTTATGCTAATGTGCTCTTGTAAGAACTTGCATTGCAAGTGTATTGTAATCATCTTGGTTTCATAACACATTGTGCAAGTTTTAGAGGGTGGGGTTTTTCTCTCAGAAGGGTTTCCCCACGGTAATCAATGTGTTATGTGTTCATTGTTATTTTGTTTATCTTGTTATGCATTTCTTGAGATTTTTGCAATAGTTAGTTGAATTTGCATAATTTTCCTCTCAAATATTAGTGTAGGAAGTGATTTCACACACCTTTGCTTCCTTACAATTGGTATTAGAGCCTAGCCAGTTTTGGTTCTATTTGTTTGGTATAGGGTTTTTTCAGCTAATCAAGGTTTGAGTGGGAGCTTGTGCAAAGTACTTCATTTTTGTGTTGTAGGATTGAAAAGATGGCAAGCATGTCAGGGAGAATTGATGTTGAAAATTTTTCTAGCACAAACTTTTAGATGTGGAAGCTGAAGATGGAAGATTTATTAACTAAACGAGATCTATGGGTCGCAATTGATGAGAAAAAGTTGAGGCCTACAAATCCAACTTTAGCCACGCAATATAATGTGACTGATAGAAAAGCTAAAGGTATCATCAGATTGTGTCTTGCAGACTCGATTCTGATTAATGTCCATGAAGAACCTACCACAAAGAAGCTTTGAAAGAAGCTAAGTGAGATTTATCAAGCAAATCACTTGTGAACAAGATTTTCTTGAGGAAGAAGTTGTATTCCTTGAGAATAGAAGAAGGTGGACAAATTTTTGAGCATCTGGAAAGGTTTAATATGTTGGTGACTCAGTTTACCTCAGTAGGGGTGCCAATGGATGAAGAAGAAAGGTGTCAAATCTTGCTATATTTGTTGCTAGACTCATGGGATAGTCTTGTGATGGCTATAGGGAGCACTTCAATTGTCTTGAAGATGGAGGACTTTCTTGGTTCTCTACTTTCTGAGGAGATGAGAAGGAAGGTATCTCTGAATGCCAAAGAGGCTTTGAGTGTTTACAGAAGACCAAAAGAAAGAGGCAAGAACAAAAAGTAGCATGGCCATTCTAAGTCCAAAAATAAAGGGAGATTAAAATCTCATAGTAAGTCCACGACAATCTATGGAATTGTGGCAAACCTAGACACTTCCAAAAGAACTACTTGAAGAAGAAGAAGAAGAAGAAGAAGAAGAAGAAGAAGAAGAAGCAAGATTCTGATTTTGAGTTTGAGAAGGAAGATGGAGATGCAATCATCATAGCCTTGGCCACTCATACAGGTGAAAATGCATGGTTAATAGACTCAAGTGCATCTTTCCACATGACTTCCAATAGAAACTAGTTTAGTAAGTATGAAAATTTTGATGGTGGTAAGGTGTATTTGGGTGATAATTTAGTACTTGATATTGTAAGTTGTGGAAGTATTTGTGTGAAATTTATTGATGGTAGAATTAGAAGATTTGATGGTGTCTTGCATATCCCTGGACTAGCAAGGAATTTGTTGTCTATTAGTAAGCTAATAGATGCAGGTGTGCATGCATAGTTTTCTGAAGCAAGTGTAAAAATGGTGAGAGGTGCCATGGTAATAGAAAGAGAAAGTAGATTGGGTACATTGTACCATCTTGATGCACGCATAGTTGAGTGCAATAGTACTTCTGGTAAGATTGTGAAAAAGACTACTCAATTGGACAAGGAGAAGATTTCTCTTTCAATAGATGGTCATGGTTTTTGGGTACCTAAGGGTGCTCTATCTACCCAATCAAAGTTGTGTGTAGAGAAGACCATGTTATGGCACCAGAGACTCACCCACATAGGTGAGAAGGGTCTATGGACCATGAAAAATAAGAACCTTATTGATGGGTTAAATGACTACAATCTTGAATTTGATTTTTGTGAGCATTGTATCTATGGTAAACAAAACTGCATTTAGGTTTACTCAAGTTCTCATAAGTCTCCATATATTTTGAATCTAATCCATTCAGATGTATTTGGTCCAGTTGATGTTCCTTCTATTGGTAAATCAAGTTTATTATGTTTCTTTCATTGATGATTTTAGTAGAAGAACATGGGTTTATTTCCTTAAGAGTAAAGCTGAAGTTTTCAGTTGTTTCAAAGAATTTAAAGCAATGGTTGAATTGTACACTGGAAAGAAAATAAAATATTTGAGAACTGATAATGGTGGTGAATTTTTCTCCAATGATTTTGCCACATTTTTTAAAGATTGCGGTATTAAAAGAGAGAAGACAACTCCATATTCTCCACAGCAGAATGGAGTTGCAAAAGGAATGAATAGGACCCTAATGGAAAAGGCTAGGAGTACGCTGAGTGGTGCTAGACTAGAACAAAACTTTTGGGCTGAAGTTGCAGCCACTGCATGCTACCTAATAAACATGTCTCCTACATCAACTCTTGTTGACAAGATGCCAATGGAAGCATGGTCAGGCCAAAATCCTTCACTTAGATATCTAAGAGTGTTTGGTTGTGAGGCATATGCTCATGTGCCAAAGGAGAAGTGGACAAAATTGGACAAAAAAGTTGTGTAATGTATCTTCATCGGATATAGTTATGGTGTGAAAGGATAAAAGCTTTGGGATCTTATTGCACAAAAGGTATTTTATTCCAGAAGTGTTATTTTTAGAGACACTAAGCCTTCTTCTATTTAGTGTAGCCAAAATAGATTGAAGAAAAGAAAGATGTGATTCAACTTCCTACTACACCTGAGAAAGTTGAAGAGAGCTCTATGAGTTCTAAATCATCAAAGGAAAAGGGAGAACCTAATCATGAACCTAAACCTTCTGAACCTAAACCAGATCTTGTTTGAAGATCTACTAGACAAAGGAAACCACCTAAAAGGTATGAGTATTCTCGTGATGATTGGAGGCCCATGTTTGCATTGAATGCTAATATTGATGAACCGAGATCTGTACAAGAGGCTCTTGGTATGAATGATTCAAAGTCCTAGAAAATAGCCATGGATGAAGAAATGGAAACTCTTAAGAGGAATCAAACATGGGACCTTGTACCATTTCCTAAAGGACTAAAGCTTGTTGGTTGTAAATGAGTGTTCAAAAGGAAGATGGGTTCAGATGGAAGCATTGAGAAGTATAAAGCACATTTGGTTACAAAAGGTTACTCTCATGTTGAGGGAGTAGATTATGGTCAGATATTTTCTCCAGTCTATTGCAACAGCTTATGATCTAGAGATCGACCAAATAGATGTGAAAACTGCTTTCCTTCATGGACATTTGGAGGAAGAAATTTACATGTCACAGGTAAAGCACTATGTGGTTAAAGGTAAAAGGCATTTGGTCTATAAATTGAAGAAATCATTGTATGGTTTAAAACAAAGTCATAGGATGTGGTACCAAAAGGTTGATACATATGTGTTGAGTTTGGGATTTGTGTGATCTAAATTTGATCATTGTATATATTTCAAATCTGATGGTGATGGTTTCTTGGTTATTGCCTTGTATGTTGATGATATTGTTGTAAATCTGATTGAAAAAGCTCATTATTGTCGAAGATCAAAGAGGGAGATTGTTGTAAAATAATGTTTTCAATCATTGTTTTTTCATTGATATCAAACCTACTATTTGTAGGGATGATATTTGCTTATATGATCCAAGTACTATCACTTAGTTGATTGATGAAGAGGATTTGATCAACAAGATGTAACAAGAGCCCCTAAGGGAAAGGTTGAGTTATGATGTTGTAATGAAGTGCAAGGATTAGTTAAGACAATGGTTAAGCAATGTATTGATGACATACTCAAAGATACAGAGGTTGGTCACACTTAGAAACATTGAAGGAAAAAGTTGTGACAAGGTTGATTGAAAAGCTTAAACTAAGATCTTTAGTGGATGTCGAGCAAGTTAGTTGAAGTCGAGAAAATTCTCAATAGAAGCTGAGTAACAAAAATTCTTGGTGTGTGTCGAGTGAAGATCAGGTGTCGAGCATCAAAAAAATTTCAATTGGTGTCAAGTGATCTTTAGGTATTGAGCATCAGGAAAAACACAATTGAAGCCAAGTAACACAATATGTGCCAAGCACCAGTATTTCAATAGTGCCGAGCTACTCCATTATTTCAAAAGATGAAGATTCACAAAATCTAAGCTGACATAGTGGTTACATTGAACTCTATCAATGAGTTGGAAGATAAGGATGATGAGTTTTTGGCACAAAATCCTATGTAAGCCATTTTTGGGCAAATTCTAAAGGATTATTCATGGAGTTTCTAGAGGAAACAAAATATGGGTTAGATGCAATGAATCCTACCTAATCCATGCAAATTGAAATAGAAAAATGGAAGAATCAAGCAAGAAATGGTACTCCAAGACTTCTATTTAAGAAATCATTGATCAAGAAGCAAAGAGTTGCTAATACTATTGCTACTGAAGAGCCAAATCTACAAAGTAGTTAGAAGGGTGTCAAGGAGGAGACATCTAGGAGAAGGAAGAGCACAGAGGCTTTTCTTCTATAAGTGGTCATGAAGAGATGATTGCACTAGTACATTGAGAATGGAGACTCAAGGAGATGAAGCTTCAAAGGAGGGAAAGCTACTAAGAGTTGCAGAGATCGAAGGCTAGGCAAGGATATGAGCTAAGAAGTGATTTGAGATCTACAAGATAAGTTGTATGTTGTAGTTAGGTCAAGATTTTCTAATACTCTCTAGCAATTGTATTAGATATGAAAAATCTTATGGACTTAAGTTGGCCTAATAGCCATTTGTAAATCCTTTAACAAGGTGGCATTCCAAGTGAATGTTCTAAATTCCTTTAACCAAGCCCACTTCAAATAAGGTGGTTAAATAACAAGGTCACATTTAAGAATGTTGTAAGCCTTTAATAGGGAAGGCCTTTCATAGGGTATCACTTCAGAAGGGTGAGAATTAAGTAGCATGTTATTGGTGGTTTTTCCCAAATTGGGTTTCCACATAAATCACTATGTCATGTGTTGATTTCTTATGTGTTATACTTGTTGATTAGACAAGTCTAAGCTTGGATGAATGAATGGTTGAATGGATTCACTATACTTAGTGAAAATTTTGAATAGGACATTTGGACCTTGAATAACTGATTCACTGCCCACACCCCCCCCTCTTCAGTTATTCTAAAGAAATTCTAACAATTGGTATCAAAGCCATCTACTAATTTAGTTTCAAGGTACTAGAAGTAGGAAGATCAAGATGTCCAAGAGAGAAGTTCCAAAGCTTAACAAAGACAACTTTGTTGCATGGTAGAGTCTGATGAAATTGCACCTTGGATCAATAGGTGACTATGAACAAACCTAAATTGGAATAGAACATGTAACTCTGTAGGACATCTTACTACAAATTATTTGAACAAAAAGAAGGAGCATAACCAAGCAATGTTGGAGATTTCCTCTACACTTAACTATGTAGAATATGATGAAATCAAAAACTATGACATTGCATTCAAAATGTGGAAAACCTTATTAGAAATCTATGGAAGAGATTAGAATGTCTAGAGAGAAAAAGAGAAAGCTTAAGAGGAAAATTTGATGACATGAAGATGGAGGAAGGTGAAAATGCTACTCAGTATGCTGCAAGAATGAAAGAAGTAGTGAGTGCAATAAGAAGTCTAGGTGGACAACTAAAAAAAGAAACAACAACGAAAAAATACTTAAGAACTTTTCTTCCTATCTATGTTATTAGAGTTTCAACCATCCAAGAGTTGAGGTGTGTACAAGGGAACACACTAACCTTTGAAGGAATAGTGGGAAGACTTACTACATTTGAGCTATCCAATTTTGACAACTACAGACCTAAGAACCTTGAATCTACTTTCAAGGCCAAGATGACAATAAAAGATACTAAGGAGGACACATCAAGAAAAAGAAGAAGAAAAGGAAAACATGCATCCAGTGATAGCAGAACAAATGAGGAAGATGTGGAACAGTTAGAAGTACTACTAGCCAAGAGATTCCATAGAGGTAAAGGAAAATTCAAGGTAAGCTCCCTATCATATGTTTCAATTGCAATGAAGTAGGTCATATAGCTACAAGATGTCCACAGAAGAAAAACTACAAAGAAGTAAACAAGTTTAGGAACAAAAGAGAAGATGATAGCAAAGAGAAAGGCAAGAGATGCTATGTTGTTGAAGAAGACTCTAATGAGACTGATGATGAACTAGTCTATGTAGCCATGAAGGATGAATTAGACAAAGATGAAGATGAAGCAACAACATTGGTTACCTATGTGAATAAGAATGACAAGTGGATCATAGACAGTGGATGCTCACATCATATGACAGGAGATAAAAGTAATCTCATTACCTTTACTCAATATGATGTAAATAGTGTTAGATTCGATAATGATGTCCCATGTCAAATCAAAAGAAAAGGCTCTATAAAACTTACAAAGAAAATTTCATGTGATAATGCATACTTTCTAGAAGGATTGAACTACAACTTGTTGATTGTATCATAGTTAGGCAATGTAGGTTGCAAAGTTGAATTTGGAAACAAAACTACCAAGATCTATGACACTGATGGAAATCTAATAGGAAAAGGTGAACAAACTAGGAGTAATCTATTTTAGCTAGATATGGAAGATGCAACATGTCTTGTTGTTAGATTTGATGATGTGTGGTTATGGCATAAAAGGTTGTGTCATGTTAACTTTGATAATCTGATTAGCATTAGAAAGATAAAGAAAGTTAGAGGATTGCCCAAGTTGAAGAAACCTGAAAACACAATGTACAAACTATGTCAACTAGGAAAGATGAATAATTCTAGTTTCAAAAGAAAAACATACACTTCCAATGAAGTACTAGAGTTAGCCCATACAGACTTGTGTGGCCCAATAGAAGTGCAAAGCTACCTAGGAGATAGATACATAATGCTATTTGTAGCTGACTATTTTAGGATGATGACTGATATGTTCTTAAAGAAAAAATTTGATGCATTCCAAATGTTTAAGTGGTTTCTAGCTAGAGTTGAGAAGGACACAAGAAAGAACCTAGAATGCCTAAGGTTAGATAGAGGAGGCGAGTTCACATCAAGAGAGTTTGAAATATTCTGCAATGACAAAGGTATCAAAATGCAAACATCAACACCAAGAACTCCACCGCAGAATGGTATTGCTGAAAGGAGGAATAGGTCAATGATTAATTGTGCTAGAACCTTGATGATGGAGAAAAATGTTACACTAAAGTACTGGAGAGAAGTTGTAAGTGCTGCAGTCTACACACTAAATAGAGTACAAGTCAAGAAATGTACACATGCAACACCTTTTGAATTATGGTATGGTCATTCACCTAATGTTAAACATTTCAAAGTATTTGGTTTTAAATGTAATATTCTAAAAGATACTAGAAATGGCAAGTTTGATGCAGGAAGTGATGAAGGCATATTTCTTGGATACCCCACTAGAATTAAGGCATATAAGTGTTTGAATACTAACACTAACAAAGTTGTGGAGAGTGCAAATATAAATTTTGATGAGCATGTAGAAGTTTAGGTTGACGAGTCAAAGAAAATAGAGGATTATAAATCCTTTGTCTACTTCTATGAAGGAATGACAATTGAAGACAATGTTGCAAATCAAGTTACGAATCAACAACAAACTTCAATATTTTCCAAGTCTTAGCCTGTGAATTTCAAGTTGCATTCAAAAGCTGAGCTGCAAAATGTAGAAAATGCACATTCTAATTCTGAAAATAGTATGCAAGAAAGGAATGATGAAATGCTAGATGAAGAAGAATGAAATGACTCTAACGCTAAAGGATCAAACATGGAAAGAAGGATTGAACCCAGATTGGCCAAGTATGTAAGAAGACATCACCTTGTAGATCAAATCATTGGTGACAAGGATGCAAGGCCAATGACAAGGAATAGGCTCAAGAATGAATCATGTATGCTAAGCAAGGCTTAACTCAAAATAGTAAGAGATGGACTACAAGATGATGACTAGTATAAAGCCATGGAAGAAGAGATAGATCAAATTGAGAAAAACAAAAAATGGTCTCTAGTTCCTAGACTAGCTGATAAGAATGTGATTGGTACAAAATGGGTGTTTAGAAACAAACTTGATGAGAATGGTGAGATAACAAGAAACAAAGCTAGACTAGTTTGCAAAGGCTATGCACAAGAAGAAGGACTAGATTATGGAGAGACATTTTCCCTTTTTGCAAGAATGGAAGGAGTAAGAACATTACTTATATATGCAGCATACAAAGGTTTCAAAGTCTACCAAATGGATGTGAAGTCTTATTTTCTGAATGGTATACTAGAAGAGGAAGTCTACATAGAACAACTAGAGAAATTTGTTGATGAGAAGAATAAGGACATGGTCTGTAAGCTACACAATACACTTTATGGATTGAAGCAAGCACCTAGAGCATGGTATGAGAGGTTGCACAAATATCTTGTAAAAATAGGATTTGAAAAAATAGATGACAACAACAACTTGTACATCAAAGCTGAGGATGGTAAACACATTTTGATATCAGAAATCTTTTTTGATGATATAATATTTGGAGGAAAAGATGTTTTATGCAAGTATTTTGCTGATCAAATGAAGCATAAATTTGAGATGTCAATGTTTGGAGAAATCAAATTCTTTGTTGGATCACAAGTACATTAGTTGAAGCATGGCATATTTGTGACTTAATCCAAATACATCAAGGAAGTACTCAAAACATTTGGGTTAGAAGACTCAAAACCAATTAGCACACCAATGGTAATATGTCATAAACTATCCAACAATGATGAGTCTGCTAAAGTAAATCAAACATTGTATAGGTCAATGATTGGCAAGCTACAATATGTTGTACTTAGTATACTAGACATTGCATTAGCTGTTGGAATAGTAGCAAGATTTTCTACAAATCCTAGAGAAAATCACTTAATGGAAGTGAAGATAATATTGAGATACCTAAAAGGAACTAATGATTTTGGTTTGTACTACAAAAGGAATGAGAAGTTTGAACTAAAAGCTTACACTAGTGTAGATTGGGGAGGAAAAAGCACTAGTGGAGGAGCACTTTTCTAAGGAAAGAGGTTGATTACATGGACAAGCAAAAATAAAAGTTTTACCTCACAGTCTACTACTAAAGCCGAATATGTGGCAGCTACTATAAACTGCACCAATATTGTATGGATCAAACATTTGATGCAAGGTATGAAGGGAGAAGTAAATAAGCCTGTGATACTTTATTGTGATAATACAAGTGCTATTAACATATCAAAGAATCCAGTAATGCATGCTAAAACTAAGCATATTGCAATCAAGTATCACTATGTAAGAGAGCTGGTGGAAGACAAACAAGTGAAGATGGAATATGTTAGCTCAAAGGAACAGATTGTTGATATCTTCACAAAAGCACTACCAAAAGATGCTTTTGAGTATCTTAGAAGTAAGTTAGGGGTAATACCCATAGCTAAGGCTACTTGAATCAAAAATCAAGTATCCCTTGCATCAAAGGAGCAGAATGTTGAAGATTTTATACATTGATGCAGAAGATATTTACTTTGGGATCCATGCCTAAAGTGGTAGAAGTGTTGAAATTCCAAATTAGTCACAAGCAAGGTGACAGAGGGAGAAATATTTTTGAGGTTGATTAGAATAGCAAAACGTGAGCAATACAAAGGGAGAAAGACAAAGAACAAGGAAACAATAGCAAAGAAGAAAAGTTGTAACCTAAAATGAAGAAATCAAAATAGTAGGAGTTGTGATGTTATAATTTACTTTTTTCCATTTGACTTACTATTCTAACCTAGTAAGCTTCTGGTTGAATAGTATAGTCTAATGGTTCATCAGTTTGGTTTGCCATCAATGCCAAAGAGGGAGATTGTTGGAAATCTGATTGATAAAGCTCATTGTTACTAAAGATCAAAGAGGGAGAATGTTGTAAAAGAATTTTTTCAATCATTGTTTTGTCATTGATGTCAAACCTGCTATTTGTAGGGATGGTATTTTCTTATAAGATCCAAGTACTATCACTTACTTGATTGATGAAGAGGATTTGATCAATAAGATGTAGCAAGAGCACCTAAGGGAAAGGCTAAGTTATGATGTTGTAATGAAGTGCAAGGTTTAGTTAAGACAATGGTTAAGTAATGTATTGATGACATACTCAAAGATGCAGAGGTTAGTCACACTTTGAAACATTGGAGGAAAAATTTGTGACAAGGTTGATTGCAAAGGTTAAACTAAGATCTTTAGTGGGTGCTGAGCAAGTTAGTTGAAGTCGAGCAAATTGCCAGTAGAAGATGAGTAATAGAAATTCCTAGTGTATGCCAATTGATCTTCATGTGCTAAGTGAAGGTCATGTGTTGAGTATCCAAAAAAATTTAGTTGGTGTCGAGTGATCTTCAGGTGCCGAGCATAAGGAAAAACACAGTTGAAGTTGAGTAACACAATATGTGATGAGCACTAGTATTTCAATAGTGTCAAGCTGCTACATTATTTCAAAAGATGAAGATTTGAAAAATCTAAGCTGACATAGTGGTTACATTGAATTTTGTGAATGAGTTGGAAGACAAGGATGATGAGTTGTTGGCACAGAATCCTATGTAAGCTATTTTTGGGCGAATTCTAAAAGATTATTCATGAAGTTTTTAAAGGAAATAGAATATGGGTTATATGCAATGAATACTACCTAATCCATGTGAATTAAAATTGAAAAATGGAAGAATCGAGCAGGAAATGGTACTCCAAGACTTCTATTTAAGAAGTCATAGACCAAGAAGCAAAGAGCTATTGATACTATTTCTCCTGGAGAGCCAAATCTACAAAGTAGTTAGAAGGGTTTCAAGGAGGAGACATCTAGGAGAAGGAAGAGCACAAAGGCTCTACTTCTACAAGTGGCCATGAAGAGATGATTGCATTGGTACATTGAGTATGGAGAAAGGAGATGAAGCTTGAAAAGAGGGTAAGCTATTAAGAGTTGCAGAGATCAAAGGCCAGGCAAGGGTATGAGGTGAGAAATGATCTAAGATCTACAAGATAAGTTGTATGTTGTAGTTAGGTCAATATTTTCTAATAATCTCTAGCAATTGTATTAGATCTAAAAATCCTATGGACTTAGGTTGGCCTAACATCCATTTGTAAATCCTTTAACAATGTGGCATTCCAAGTGAATGTTCTAAAGTCCTTTAACCAGGCCCATTTCTGATAGGGCGATTAAATCCTCTAACAAGATCACATTTAATAGCGTGTTGTAAGCCTTTAACAGGGCATCACTTTAGAAGGGTGAGAATTGAGTAGCATGTTACTGGTGGTTTTTACCAAATTTGGTTTCCACATAAATCACTGTGTCATGTGTTGATTTCTTATGTATTATACTTGCATGCTGATTTTTAGTAACTTGCTAATTAGATAAGTCTAAGCTTGAATGAATGAATGGTTGAATGGATTCACTATACTCAGTGAAAAGTTTGAATAGGACATTTGGACCTTGAATAACTGATTAACCCCCCCCACCCCTTCCTAGTTATTCTAAAGCAATTCTGATAGATATTTTGTTTATTGGAAAAGGAAAAGGTTTGATTGCAGAGTTAAAATCTCAACCCTCAATAAATTTTGAAATGAAAGATCTTGGTGCAGCTAGGCACATTCTAGGAATGGAAACTATAAGAGATAAATAGAACAAAAAACTTTAGCTAGGCCAGAGTAAGTATGTTGGTACTATTTTGAAAAGGTTTAATATGCAAGATTCAAGACCATTGAGTGTTCCTATTACTATGGGAACAAAGCTGTCTAGCTCACATTGTCCTACATCCCTATTGGAGATGGAAGAGATGAGTCAAGTACCCTATCAGAGTGTTGTTGGAAGTTTGATGTATGCTATGGTTTGTACAAGACCAGACATTGCCCAAGCAGTGGGAGTACTTTCTTGTTATATGTCTAATCTAGCAAGAGCACATTGGGATATAGTAAAAAGAGTTTTCAAATACTTTTGGGGTACCTCCGAGTACTCAATATGTTTTCATGGAACAGGAAATGAGCATTCCTTGGATATTCAAGGCTATGTGGATTTAGACTGGGCCAGTGATGTTGATAGAAGAAGATCCACTAGTGCATATGTGTTTACATTATTTGGTGGTGCAATCAGTTGGATAAGTAAGCGACAAGTTGTGATCACTTTGTCTACTACTGAGGTAGAGTATATGGTAGCTACTCATGCCTGCAAAGAAGTCATCTGGCTAAAGATATTGTGTTCAAATATGGAGTTCAAACAAGGTACAGTCACAATTTATAGTGACAGCCATAGTGCAATCTGCCTAGCAAAGAACCCAAATTTTCATGTGAGGACCAAGCACATTGATGTACAATATTATTTTATGAGAGATATGGTCAAGGATGGCAAGGTGAAACTGGAAGAGGTAGAGACTTTGGTAAATGTTGTTAATGCATTAACTAAGCCTGTGAGCACAGAGAAATTCAGATGGTGTTCAAAGTCTATGAGCCTCTCGGCCCCTAGCAATTAAGTCCATGATATTTAGGATCCCTTGACTCTTGCAAGGTGTTTGACAAGTGGGAGAATTTTGAGAAAATGTGTCTCAACCTTGCAATCTTCTTTTGGAAAATTTTAGAATTTTTTTGTGGAAGTTTTTCACTTGTTTGTACATTGGAAATTGGTTAGTTAGTTGTCAAAAATGAGTCTTGTCCATAGTAGAATAAAGGTAGGTCATTTCTAGGGCCTTGATGACTCATTTTGTGACTTTTATGGGGGTCTAGACCAAGAGACAAAGTTGTGGATGAGATTACTATTTTAACCTAATTGTTTTTCCATATTGAAAATGTAAATGTCAAAAATGGGTATGTGGCATGGTAGTTTTGCCCATGGTTTTGTAAAACCACAAATGGTTTCTAGGTTGTAAAATCACTATAAAAGGAGGGCTTGGGGAGGTGTTTGTGTAATTGAGTTTAGTTTGCAAGAGTGGTGCTAGAAGGAGTCTCTCCAAGTTTGAGTTATGTTGATGTGCTTCTATAAGAATTTGCATTGCAAGTGTATCGTAATCATCTTGGTTTGATAATACATTGTGCGAGTTTTGGTGGGTGGGGTTTTTCTCCCAAAAGGGTTTCCCCATGGTAATCACTATGTTATGTGTTCATTTTTATTTTGATTATGTTGTTATGCATTTCTTGAGATCTCTGTAATAGTTAGTTGAATTTTCATAATCGTCCTCTCAAAGATTAGCGTAGTAAGCGATTTCGTGAATCTTTGCTTCCTTACAGTTAGTAGTTTGGTAGTGTTTGCAACTTCATGCTTCGGTGATGTTCTTCACGATTATCTTTCATTCCTATCTTTTGGAATATTTTTTCCTTCTCCTTTTGGAATAAGGTTTTTCCCATGTGGTTTTCTCAATTTCTCCTCTTTATAGTGATTTGGTTGTGCTTGGGTACCTCATTAGGCCTTGTTGTCAAGACACAATTCACTTTCAACACTAGTTTCTTGATTTTTAGCTACTCCCTAAGTTTATCTTTGGGGGGGGGTGTTGGAGTAATAAGATATTGCCTTATTAATTAAATCATTTTGATTTAATTATTTTGTCACTTATTATCTCTAGATTACTTAACCTAAACTTTAGGGATATAATAATTAATTCTTTTATTAATTATTATCATCCAACCTAGGTTTTATCTTGTTAGGGTTTTGGTATCATTTTATAAGGATTGATCCCTTTGTAATTTTATTCATTCACTTTTGATAATAGAAATCTCTTTTTTTTCTCGTCAAGAATGTCTCATCTATGGATCTAGGATTTGCAACCTCCATGACATTTTTCTTCTCTCATTCTATGATAGGTGTTTGCATACAGGTGATTCTTGGTAGCCATGGGGTTGATCTTTCATCAACTTCAACATTAAACAGGTCTAGGATATGTTTCCAGTAAGCATAACAAAAATGCTCAATTTTTCTTGTGTTCTCTCCATCAAGTTTCTTCATGGTTCAATATCAATAAAATTAGGTTACATGATATTGTATATCTCTATGTTAGCTAAATAACTATATAATTTATTTTGAATTTAGACTATTTTAAGCCTTTCAACTATAATTTATGTGAATGTATGTCTATTTTTTTCCTCAAAACTAATGTCTAGTATTTGGAGGTTAGATTTTGGCTCATTCATCAAATTTTGCAATAAGTTAATTGTTTAGAAACTAGACTCCATTCTACACACTTCAAAAAAAAAAAAATATTAGTTTCAATTATGTCTAGGGGAGCACGTAGATATGTCACAGTTTTGAGATGTGTACAACTACAAAAATTGTTTTAAAAATATATACATTTAAAAAATAGCCAAAAAAAATTATGGGATAAACTACATGGCCTTAGGTACCTTTTGACCAAATTGATTAGATGATTTCAAACAATAAATTGTATCTTATGGGGGCCACACATGACACTATATTTTATTTATATTAAAAAAATATTTCTACTTTGTGTGGCCCCCTTTTTTAAAGACCTTAAACTCCATAATTTTAAAATAAAATAGCATTGTAGAAAGTAGATTCAGAGCGTTGTGACTTTTTCTTTTGTAATATGTTGAAATTTTGAGTGTAACTATCCTCAAAATCTCATTGAAGTTTAGAAATTGTTGATTTCAGAATGAAAGTGGCATCTTATACCCCCCTTTTGGTACCATAACTTTGTGCACCTAATGGTGTTTAACAACACCGAGGTCTTTAATTTCAAATTTTGTAGTAATTTGAGACTTTATTATATAATCATATATATTTACCTTTACCAATCATCAACATATATTGTAATGTATAGGAAATGTATACCATCTAATTTATGCTAAACACAATGACCCTATTTGGGATATCAAGATCTTGAACTCAATACATATGTATCAAATTTATAGTACTAAATTCTACAATCATCAATTTTTTATCTAGTAAAATATAAGCCACCTTCCTAAATATTTTTTAATCTGCATACTACACCTTATTATGCATTATATCAATTTTTCATAAACAATTAATCATTAATCTTTTATCAAATCATCACATAATCATTTATTCAATTTTATCCTAAGCTTATTTGATTACAAGATCGTGTCCTCTTTTAATTAAATAAAAAAATTCCACTATATCCCAAGTGTTCATGAAAATGAAAAATCCCACCCACATAAAAGTGAAATTTTGAATGAGTGGAATCTTTTGACTTTTCAAAAGCCTTTTTCCTATTTATCTTAAGCATTCATTAATAATAGCCTTTTATTTTTTCTCTTAATACATGACCACATGGATTAACCAAGATTTAGTCTCTACCATTACTCATTAGTTTTTCTCTAAATCTTTGATTGTCCACTTTTTCTTGAATTTATTTTAAATAAGGATCTATCCTCATTCTCTTGTCATCTTATACACATATTTCAAATCCATATTTTCTTGAGCTATTTTTTATTTGGTTGCTTGAGCATCACTAGATTATCCCTCTAGCTTAGTTTTTATTTTGTTTCTTGCATTTTACCTTAGCAAATCTAGCTTAACAAATATGACAAAGACTAGAGAAGCTCTTTTGTCCATACTAGTTATATACCTCCATCAAACATAGAAACTAATGCTTTTAATATTGATTATTTATACCCTTAAGGGCCACTTCTAAGAGAAATCCAAGCTGATCTACATTTGGTTGCAATTCTTTTCAATGCATCTAAGATAAAAGATAGAAGACTTGTTAGAAATTTTCTCAGCACTCCCCTTGGGATTCATGACAAGATCTTAGCTTCCTCTTATGTGCTATAAGTTGAGTGGTTGTGTTGGACTTTGAAAAATTGGTCTTTTGGTGCAATGGAAACTCCACTCTAACAAGTGGTATTAGAGCTTGGTCATAGGTTAAAATCATCAGACCCTCAAGTAACATTGACAGGGAGATTCTTAAAAATTTAATCAATACTCGCCTCAGGATTTGTGAGAAGGGCTTAACTACCTCCTATGTACTATAAGTTGAGTAGTTGTCTTAGAAATTTAAAGATCAATATTTTTTTGCAATGATAACCCCACTCAAACAAAACCATCATATGATATCATGCATATCATGCCTACTTTTAGTAGTCCATCATTAGCCCTTCAAGAATCCATCATGAAAACCCAAGATGCTCCAGTCTTTGTAGAAGTGGCTACAATGAAAGAGGACTATCAAAATGATGAAGAAAGGAGTGTAAAGAAAGATCAAGATCAAGATCCATACATCTTCTTCCATATCTTCCATAATTTCATCTCTCCTTCTCAACCACAATGTATTCCTTCATGTCCTATGTCTCAAGTCCATCTCCTAAGAAAGATTGATTTATCATCTCCACCATTTCCTATGAGTTTATTGAAAATCAAGATAAAAGAACTCTTCCTATTCTATCAAAATATCATTTTCAAGATCAAAATATCCCCACATTACCTTGTTATACTTCTCCATATCCACCTCAAAAATACCCCATTCTTATTAATCCTTAGAATAAGAATAAATACCCCTAAGCTAAGCTTATCCTATCAAAGAAGTTTCTCCTACAAAAGTTATGCATGAGCCCATTAGTATCATTGGCTATGATGCTCACTCTAAATATGTTGGTGTCCTTACCCATTATCCATTTTTATCTTCCAAATTCATCTTTGGTCAATATATTTCATAGCTAAGAGCTTCAAACCTTCCATCTATATTGGTACCTTATATTCGTCCATCTCATGTACCTTTCACTCCTATCTCATCATCTACTTTTTGCATTATACCTCAAGATAAATAAATACATTCATCCTTGAAAAAGTTTCATCCACTTATACATATAGACCCACCATATCAATTGCATTCATCTATAAATCCAAAGTATTTTGGAATCAATTTAGGTGTGCAACATAAAACAAAGAAACACAAGAATCCACTTACAAATCATCACCATGTCCTATCTAATTGACATGTAAAAATAAAATAAAGAAGGAATATTAAAGAGATCACAAAGTTCCACACAAAAATAGTAAAAAAAAAAAAAACAAAGGGTTGTTAAATCCATCATTGAAAAATGTTTCCTAAATAATCCAAATGATAATAAAAATAAAACTCTAGATGTGGATTCCCATGTCTCTTTTAAAAGACTATGATATTAAAAACAAGTCAAAGTTGATTTTCAAGATTTTAAAGGCTTCCACTTCCTCTTCCTCTAAACACCTTATTTCACCTCATACATCAAAACCTCAAGCTATTTCATTCATGATTCCTCCATCATACCACCACTCTTAAAGGTGTCTATCAATGTTGATCTTGCCTACTTTCTCACCTAGCCTCATCCAATCCTTTAAATCCTACACTTACCTTTTATCCATCATCTTTCTACCCCTACATCCCATTAATTTCATCCAAAGAATAAAATCATTATCCTCCATATACCTTTATTTTCTCTATCACCATATCAACATCTTTAAGAATATTTTTTAGTGGACTTGGCCCATTATAACATATCCTTCAAGAGGAGAATTATCTAAAGAGAAAAAGGCTTGACCTCTTTCCAAAAGTTTAGAATGAAACCCAAAAAAATTGCCTTGGTGAAAACTTGGTAAAGAAGCACCTTAGGAAAAAGTAAATAGAATTAACTCCATCTTATTGTAAAATCCACTTCTTGTTGCACCTTAGACGAGTATCATGATGAAAACCTGGCAAATAGGCATCATGTGCAATCATTCATCATCCATATTTTCCCTTTTTGATCTTGAAAATGTTGAGTTATCAATGAGCACTGACAATATTATCAATTAGATACCCTATCATGATCTTTCATATTACTGTAAGGAAACTCAAGTGCAGAAACAACTTCCTACACTAATCTCTTAAGGAAAGTATGGTGCAAATCCTTTTAAAACTTTTCACTTACAGATTTGTAAACAACAACAATATTGTAGCCAACCATGCATACAGAAAAATAGATAAAGAAAGAAACACATAACACAAAGATTTGTCGGTGGGGAAAAACCTTTCGGTAAAACAACCCCACCCCTCCAGAACTTGCACAATGTATTATCTTCAACAAAAGGTTACAATACACTTGCAGTGCAAGCTCAACAGTGACAATAGAAGACTCCAATAGCAACTCACAATACCAACAATACACTCTCTCACATCACTTCTCTTCATAACCCTAAAAATGCTTATAACGTGCGCTTCACTTTAGGGCTACTCCCAAAGGTAAACCTATTAGGGTTTTACCATTCTCTGAGAAAATAGGAACCCTAAAAAAAATTTCACAGTACTCCAATTTATTAGTTGCCACATGTCTTCACCTGTCATTTAATCTTCCTAACATAGCTCTTACGTGTCATAAGAATCCGTCATAGCCGTTTTAGCCATGATCTCCTTACACACAATTCAAGATGTCGACACATCAACATTATTTGTAAGAAATACATTTTACAAAACAAATAATAAGAATAGGAATTATAGAAGGTTGAGACACCTTATTCCTAACAATTACAAATCAATCAATCATATCCTCCATAACAAGCTTCATCCTTGTTATTCTATCATATTAGTATCCAATCAAATTTACCCCTTTTTCTTTATCAAAAGAAAGAAGAAGAAGAAGAAGAAGAAGAACATTTTTCTTTGAAGCATTCTCACATTCTCACTCCTTTGGACTATATGATTTCATAATATCATGTCATTGTCCTATATGATATATTTCTTATTATATTTCATTTGTTATCTAAAACATACTTCATGGATATCTTCCCTTTCCCTAGCTTGAGTAATATTGAGGACATCATCATTTGGGATCATCTTCACCTACTTTATGCATCATTACCTATCGATCTTATATGCTAGCTTTCTATCCTATTATGACCTGATATTTCTAGGTAGTAGAATAAAAAAATGTGACCTTTCCTAAGAACTAGTAATCTTGAAATGTTTCTAAAAAAGTTGAACAAAGAATTTGTAAAAATACTCTTTAAAAAATCAGCATATGATCCTAAAACAAATGTGTATCTTAGTACCAATCTCTTTGCATGAACCTTGGTACCACCAAATAGATTTTAAAAATTCCTAAAAAAATTCACCTTAGTGAACACTAGGAAATAGGTATAGAAAAAATAGAAGTCCTACCACATAGTAAAAACATAGAAATGGGCACCACTTATGACTTTTGTGCTCCATCTATTAGCACAAGGATTTGGCCATGAACTAGTTGAATTTTACAAAACATCTCCATGGTCTAGAATAGTTCTATGTTTAAATCTAAATAGGGGTAAATCCCATACCATGTCTATGTCTAGGTACAATATGTGTTTATCAAGACCACATCAACCAATGTTTCATAACACTACCACACTTTGGACATCAATTATTTCTAAAAACTTATCAAAAATATTATCTCAAAATGACATTTTTTAGCAATCTAAGTTTTATGCCTATATGTCACTCACAAGTAGAATACTTAGATATATCAGTGATGATCTTAACATTGTTCTTAAAATAAAATGATTGAGCTATGACTATGTATTTTCTTTGTATGTTGTCTTTTATCAATGATTTTTTTTGAAGTTGCCTCCTTAGTCTCTTTAAGATGTCACTTAACTAGAGGACTAGGGGCATGGTGATATGGTGGTAGAAGAAAGGTGATAGAGATGTTGATATGGTTTTAATGATCTTTGATTTTTAATACATCATGTGTCAATAATAAGTGCCTTTATCATTATTAGAATGCAACATATACCTGGACCTAATTCATTTGAATGATTAGGTGATTTTGAACGAGATCTTTGACTGTCTATATCATGTTTTAATCATGTGATACTCACATGGTTATAGTGGCATTTATGCCTCGATTTTGGATTAATCTTGCAACATTAATTGGAAACTTGACCTAAGTCATCTTGATGTCTAAGTCTTTGATACTTATGTTAGTTCCCTAAATCTTATCCAATATAGATCATATTCATATCTTCATACTCACACTGGCACTAGAGATGGTTGTATGATCTTGCAATGTCCCTTAGTAAGGCTTGATGATAAAAATAAGGATAGAGTAAGATCCATGCACTTTGTACTTGCATTTTTCATTCTAGGTTGAATTTCAACCTTTTCATCTTGCATTGAGTAATGAAAAAATCTCTGTATTGAACACATATAATCATCATGTGTCTCAAGGTAAACTTCTTTTATCACATCCTTCATCTTTAATCTTCTTCTACTTCTTGATCATCTCTTAATCTCCTCTTGCTAGTCTTTTGATCATTTCTCATCATCACTTCTTATATATCATTTATCTTGTAATCAAGAGGTTAATCGTATCATTATATCTAATTTATCCAAATGCTAATCATTCAAATCATTTTCAACTATCTCATATTTCTATAAAAATCATAGCATACCTAATTTTGATGCTCTGAATCCATTTTTAGGGTCAAAATTGAAATTCGAATTCATCTTGATTGTCAAAATTATAATTTATGTTCTTCTAGTCAAATGTAGTTGATTTCTCTTCTAAGGCTTATCTTTTCATCTTTTAAGGAAAAATTGGTTAAATTTCTTCATAATCACTTGTGTTGACCTAGTTTTTAAATACTATATCATTCTAGTCAACCTTGGTCAAAGTAGAGAACATATTCATTGTTAGGTGGTCAAACTTGCTCTAACTGATCTTCAAATCTCTTCGAATTGATTATCAATAATCTTGAAGCCTACCTAATCTTGATTTGATCAAATCTATCTCATTTCTACATTAGATTACTATCATTTCAATTTTTGATCCTAAGGGGGTAGAAATATCCTATTTGTGCATTGGTTATGGTTTCATCACTAGGAGCATCTCAAGTTCATCGATTTGTATCAATTTGTGATATTTCAAATCTTTCTACATGATTGATTTCATCACATCATATTGAATCTCTTAAGGAAGGAAATTAATCATATTAGGGGTAGATTAGTTTCATCATACCATATCAGTCTGATAGTGTTTGAACAATAAAAAATCATTCATAATATTTGGTTTCATTGCTTCACATCAAATTGTACATTAGGGTATCTTTATAATTCATATCCAACTAGGTTTGGAATTAGTCAGTCTTGCTAACCTGCATTCAATAAATTTTGGAGTTAGTTATCTATCAGCTTAAGCTTAGTGTACTTCATTCAATTAGGTTCATAGTTAGTTCTGTTAGGATAAGGTATCACTCTAAATATTAGTTATTTGACATCATCATATTACTTGACTCAATGTGTTACTAATGCACTATCTGAAAGAGGGGAAAATATAATCATCTATTTTTGGTCTAGTGAATAATAAGCCCCCTTTCTAAATATTTTTAATCTATATACTAGACCCTATTATGCATGAGATAAATTTTGTATTATTTTTTTATCATTATTCTTTGATCAAATCATCACATAATCATTTATTTGATTTCATCATAAGGTTTGACCACCTTATCCTAAGTTTATCTTATTAAAATAAAATATCCTCTTTTCTTAAAATACCTTTTATCCTAAATGCACATGAAAAGGGAATTTTAAAAATAATATTATGAAAAAAAATAACCACCCTCTTAAAAAGTTCAATTTTGAGTGAGTGAAATCTTTTGACTTTCAAAAGAATGTTGGCTCTTTATCTCAACTACTCACTTAATAATAGCCTTTTGTTTTTCCTCTTGGGACATGAACACGTGGAATAACCAAGATTAAATCTCCACCATTTCTCATTCTTTTGCCTCTTCATCTTGATCATCTACTCAATTCTATATTTTTTTTAAAGGAGGCTTACTGATTCTCTCATCATCATAGACACATCTATCATATCCATCTTTTCTTGAGATATTTTTTATTTGAGCTCCTAAGCATCTCTACATTATCATTTTAGCATAGTTGTTATTTCATTTCTTGCATTTAGCTTAGCACATCTAGCTTAACTAGTATGCCATAGTGACTCTTTCATCCATGTTAGTTTAGGTTTATCTTGCATTCCTCCATATCATCTAGCATAATTTTCATTTGAATTCATGGAGATTTTTTGATACTTGCACTCTCATTATATGTTATCTCTTTAAATCTTTCATTTCATAGTGCATCTTGTAGGGATATTGCTTATTGGATTTATTTGAGATTCTCCATCATTATCTACTTGATTTTTGCACATCATGAATAGGAAGCTATAAGTTGCATTTTAAGACTTAAAATATCTTGGATATAATGGTTTATAGAAGTGAGCATACTTTTTGAAACTCACATCCTAGGAGTCTTCTTGAGGTCATACAAATAAGTTTTTAATTTGCAAAATAACTTATTTTACCCTTTACAACATAGTTCTCTAAATGAGTCTAAATATCCTCCTCCAAATCACCATGAAGGAAAATAGTTTTTACATCTATTTCTTTAACCTCTAAATCATAAAATGTGTTAGATCCTGATTTAATAGAGTTGGAATAACCAGGCATGCAAGGCAAGAATGCATCTATGGGTAGCTAGCTCCAATAATGGATAGAATTCACCAAGAACTTGGGCCAACTATAAGGCTACAGTCCTTCTTCACTTTAGGCTTTGCAAAACCTAGGTGGGTGAACCTCTTAAAATCTAATTATGTGACCAATGCAATGACCATAATCAGGATCAAGAATAACAAATGAAACCCCTAATTCTTCTATACTTAACTGAGAAATCACAAGCATGAAATAGCTAAGAACATGACTCATGAAACTGGCAAGCTAAGTGCAGGTTAAACTTTGAATAACTTTCAACATAAAAGGGAAAAGATGATTTAATATGTTCATATCAGTAAGACCCAGGTATGAGCAACAAAACCTAATGATCCTTTCTCTGATCAGTACCTTATCCATTGGGCAATTAAATGAATTACAATTGTACATCTCATTGAAATCTTTGACATAATTCCTAAATCAAGATCCGTGATCTATCTCTCACCTTGTAAATAGACATCTGCATCAATATGAATCTCATACTCAGACTATCCTATCATGAAATCTGCAAACCCTATGATAAACACCAAGCAATTACATGGCTCTTTGTTCCACAAGCAAGACATTTCAATCACATACATTCTTAAATAGAATGCAACCTAATTCATGCTCTTTGTTCACAAACTAGAAAAGATTACAAATCCATACTAGGAGACAAGATTCAGACCAAATTTTGAAACCTTTTTGCTCTGCTTTATTTGTTTTCCTTGAAACCAAATACCTGAAAGATATACATATAATAATTCACAAATCACCTAACAAGTAAGGACTATCTGCATAAAACTCAAATTGTTGTTCAATACAAGAGAGAATGTTGGGTGTGTGGCTTTCACAGCCTAAGCAGAGCTCCTAGAACTAGAAATTGAAAACCAACCAACAACCATTTTTAGAGAAGAAGAAAGGATATGTATGAAGAGGGCAATTCCCAGATTGAATTTGCAACTGACTTGTGTCCCTTCAGAATTCCCCCTCAAGAAGGTCAAAAGAATCTCTCTACCTTCTCTCCTCAACTGCCAAAATCAAATCCTTGATCAATTTTTTACCTCTCAAAGGCATCAAATACCTCAAAAACTTGATGATGAAAGAATGTAACTGATTTTGGTGTTAAAATGAATTCACGCTAAAAGTGAAAAACTAGTTACAATATGACCTCCAAAATGCAAGAAAATAGTTCAAAGATGATTTTCTCCACATTCAAATCCTAACAAGCCTTTAAATCTGCCCTCTAACCAACTCTGATGCTCAATGATGAAAAACACCCATTCTATTGAGAATGCCCCAAAATTTACAAATTGACCTATAGTACAAACTGGTGAGCACCTATGCAAAAATTGACCTCAAAATGGAAAGTTTAGCTCGTTTTGGTTCTGGTGGTATATTGGAGCGCCCATTTTTGATAAAAAAAAATGCTCTAGTTATGGTCCTCTAAAGTTTACGTCTTTGTCTCATGGTTTTATATACATTTTGCAGAAATTTAAACTTTTTGCAAAGTTCAAACTATATTAAAGTTTTAGACTTTATTTAAATGACCTGCAAGTTCAGAAAATAATAAAATATTAAAATTTATGTTTTCTCAAATTTTTCCACCATTCTCCATCCAGGTCAAACTTAGTTTGACCATCTCACCACGTGTCATCACGTGATTTTCTCAGGCATGTACAGCTGTCGAACCCCTCCAACTAGGTGCCACATGTCAGCATGAGATTTGTCCACCTCACCATCATGTTAGTACCACGTGTCATCTTCCTATTGTGATTCACTATGTCGCCATGTTATCTTCCCTACAACTTTCCTTTGGCAATTTACCAAATACCCTTAGATCTTCCATGTGGCACGATCTAGTGCAACATGAGATCTGTTTGCCACATCATCTTGCCTCAAAATTTGTGCCACATGGCACCTTGTGACTGGTCTAGAAATCCACCTCATCATCTCGTCACTACCTTCACTATCTGGTTGCCACTTGTCACTCCCTGGTTTGCTACTCCATATCTAGGTGGGACCCATGTTGCTCATTTGACCTTGGCTAGATTTCGAAGATTTTTCAGCGATTTTCTATGTCGCTAGCTGAAAAACCTTAGATTTTTTGGCTAGCAAGGTAGTGACTTGCCAAATTTTGAGACTTTTTTGACGACCTACAATTTACTGACATCATCATTTCTAATGTGCATGCTTGTTCAAAATATTACCTCTTCTTCTGGCCAACTAGGACCCACAAAATCCACCATACATCACACGACTTCAAAAAGTCTTTATGTTGTTGACACTAGCCAATTGAGTGCAAAAGTATATAAACACTAAAATTACTCCTTGTTTTATCGATGTGGGATAAATGGACATCAATGTTTTACCCTTTTTCATTGCCTCTTTTCATGCCGCTGCATCTTCATGGTCCTCAAGCAATTCCTCAATCATAGGAACCCTTTTCCTAGACTACATGCGCTCCTTTTTTTTTAAAATGGCGTGGGCTTATTTTGAAAACCACTAGCTTGGCATTGACTCTCCTTTTGTTCACATGTGGAGTCTTGCTGATTGCCTTTTAAAATTGATGTTAATCTCCATATTGTGTGAGCTCTTTTTATAGTTCCCCTGCCCTCTATTGAAGGCGTGGGTTTGCTTGTTCTGTCCCCTAAGCTGGCTCTTTATCTTTTACTATGATTAGCGGCATTCTCATGCTATGCGATGGGTCTTCATCTAAGCATCCCATGGCATAAGACTGAGGCTAAGTACTATCTATCATACACAACTCATATTTCCAATCTTATAATTTTGGCTTTTGTACGATCACATTTCCGCTTGTGCCCTATTTACCGACAGCTTGGGCCTTATTTCCAATTCAGTCAACTGGCATCCAGTCCTTGGTTGCTATCTGGGATTATGGCTATCCACTTTAGAAATATAATTTCCTGAACAGTTGAGGGTAGAGAAGATCTAGATGGACGCGGGACTGCATCTTCTCCTTAATGTGCTGCTCTGTCTTTGCATGCATGGGGCTCTATCTTAACTCTGGTAGCTTTAATGCATGGACTCCCTTTTGCCAGCATAGGTGACTTTTTTCATATGCTACAGATTTTATTTGTTGCCTCTGATGTTCCTTTGTGTGGGTTTTTTTTTTATAATCCTTCAAATTGTCGTGGCCTTTTATCAACATGAGCTCCCCTATTCTCCCATTGCCTTCTCATGTGGATCTTTGAAAGCATGCATTGACTACTACTTGGGCTTTCATTTTATACATGAGGCTTCTTCTTTTCAAATGCCTTCATTTTATGGCATGGACTTCATTTGTTACTAGCGTCTTCTCCTTCATCTTGCCGCTAACTCCCCTTAATGGCATGAGTTTCTCTGGCCGGTTGCTTTCAACTTGCACAGGGTCTCTTTAAAATAGCTTCAATTGTCTTCCTTGAATCTTAGTCATTTACTAACTTTGTATATATTCCAAGACAGGATGATGACTCTAATGCAATTGGCAAGCTTGTGAGTTATGATCCCTCTTTGCAAAGATTTTCCTTGTAAGAACTTTCTAGATGTTCCTCTATTGATAATTGTTTAGTATCGAGTTGATTATGCATCTGACCAAGCTGAATTCCTGATGGGACTGTTGGTGGTAGAATAAAATATGTAGTTTCTTTGACACTTTGTCCATGTTCACTGGTTACAAACTGATATAGTAAGTTAGAGCATGATTGATTTGTGGCACTTTCAAGAGGCATATCTATTGTGATAAGATACCACAATGAAATGACCCCAACTGATCATCATCACCAATGTGATTATATGTTCCATTTTCACCATATTCATCACAAACAAGCCCAAATCTTTCTCAAAACCACCCGCACTTGAGGTTTTACCTGCCCAGCCTAAAGGTGTTTAAGTGTCTGCATCCATATGACCTAGAGAAAATTCATCTACTATATTAAGCAGAAGACTTTTAGTACAAGCTTGGTTGGGTGCACACTCTTCCAAGACACATTCCTCTTCCTGACTTGTCCCTTTATCTCTTTGTCCTTCCTCATAACGTTGGTGATTTGCCCCATAGCCAATGCTAGAGGATTCTTTAGATAGTTGGTGAATGAGATTTCTTAGACTTGTGCGACTTGATAACCATACAACATACCATCAAGCTTTCTAGCAAGGAATGTGTGCCATACATCTCCTGTTTTGTTAAGCAACATCTTTTAAAAACATCTTCAATTCTAATCCTCCTTATGCAATTAGTCGAGCCCCAAAGTGGGTTCGACTAAAAAAAAATTCATTTCCAAACAACTGACAAGCATATTGTTCCAGTGATCATCTCGAACTGATTGAAATGAGATTGATCATTGAACCATTAATTAAAGAACATTTTACCATTAATCTGCAACTTGTCAACTTTGTGCCAGGAGGTCCTTTGACTGGCCTTAAAAATTGACTAGAACACCTGATCTGGCTCTAAAAAATGGCACACTGACTCTTTGTTTTGCATTCTTGCACCCTATTGAATCTTATCTCATGAAAAATTCAAGGTCAAAAAATATTTGCTATTGAAGTTGACCTCTCAAAACTAGCTACAAGAAAATATGTTAGAAAACCATAAATCATATTTGGATTTGGCTTTGAAAGCTGGGCAAACTAACACTTGGGGAAATGAAAATTGGGACGTTGGTTTAGTGTCATGAGGAGAGTATGGATTTGTGATTTAGGCTCATGAAAAATAACAAGGCGCAAATGGCACGCGGTCAAAGTGGGTTACTTGGATTTTGCAAATTGGAACAATGGAGGGAAAACAATTTTTACAAATGGAAAGACCCTGGAAAAATGTGCAAATGGATTCATCAAGACTTGAAACTTGGCACACTTAAAGTAACTTCAAAGGAAAATATAGTGGTACAATCCACTCAATCTCACCTATCATGGATTTTGAGTTATAACATCCTGAACAAGGGTACCAAACAATCTGCATTTGCTGACACTAGTGAAACTTTAGAAATTGCATTTGGAATCATGTTTGAAAATTGATCAAACAGATTTGTCATAAGCTGAAACTTGAAACATAAAAAGTCTCTGACCTCTACAATACAACACAAAAATAAATTTAGCATTTTGGTCAACTAGATCAAAATTACAACTCGTCAAATAGGGCTTCCCAGAATTATATGCAATGTGCATCAGCATGAAAATGGTAAACTACCAATTTTGAGGGATTCAAAACCTAGTCAAATAGATTCAAAACTACTCAAAATCTAAAACATAGGCTCTCTAGTATGGACACTAGACACTTCTAAAGTGGTGAATCATGAAATATTTTTGGGTGTGAGATATTCAATGGCAAACATAGCCTCTTGCCACTATTTAACACTTGTGGTAAAATGCAGAATTGACGAATGCTCAAAATGGGACTTCACGAACTAGCTCGGAACGTCAATTTGACTTCATGAAACAAGTGGACATGCTAAATGGAAGGTGTTAGAAATATTAAACACCTCATAGGGCTCAAAGGTACAGCCGGGTACATGTGCGCTTAAAAGCATTTATAGGGCTCAATTTCTTCTATGGTGCTCAAAATCGGGGCTATAATTTTGAGTCCCAAAAAAATGATTTCATGTAAAGGAAATATGTTACTTTTACAAACATGAGAGAATATCTCACCATAATCCACACCCTCAACCTAAGAGTATCCTTTTGTAGCAAATCATGCTTTATACTTCTCAATGCTTCCATGTGAACCAATATTTTTCTTGAACACACATATATGACCAACATGTTTTTGTCCTTAATGAAATGGTACAAGATATTATGTATCTAGTGATGTTTTTATTGGTGGATTGTTTACTCATAATATCCTCAAAATAATGGCCTATGCTTCTACTTGTGACAATATCAAGCTAGTTGTAAAAAATCATGATTTCCTGTTTGTAAGGGATTTACTCCATCATAACAGAGGCTTTCTTAGTCCATCATTGGTAAATTAGTTAAGGGAGAAGGTATATTTGGTGTTGACTCTTCTTTCCTAGCATGTTTTGGATTATATGTCCGTGTCTATGCCTTTTATTATTGGGTTGAATTTAAAAGTTTTTAATGATCACATTATTCTTGTGGTTAGTGGTCATAGGTTTTTTTTTTTTTTTGGCTAATCCCAATGCTGAGGTCCATGTCCATGGGGTTGATGACATCTTGATGGGTACTCTAGACTAGGCTATTACATTAGTTTTATTGTCTCATGCTATGAAAGATAAGCTTTTAGGAATGATGTTGCTCAAAATCTATATGTTCATGGTTGGCTTGTGTGGGTTGGTAATTTGAATGATACAAATATTTTGATGGAGGAAGAGTTACCTTCCCTCAATGTTTTCCCTATTATATCATTTTATAGGTGTTTTAGATTAGTATGATAATTATTGTTGTATATTCTCTAGCTCGAGTATAGGCATGTTTTTTATAGTGAAAGCTTTCTTGAATGAAAATAAGAGTGTAGGTTGTTATAATTTTGTGCCTCTAAGATATATGTATCTCTCCTCTTCACTGAAACACGTGTTCATCATAGTGGCTTCTCATTTCATTGACAATTTTGATTGTAATGACCCAAGGTGATGCTTCTTATTTTGAATTTGGTATGATAAATATAAATTCACTATTTTAGCAGCATTGTAAGGGGTTTGAAGTACTAAAATCAACAGTTTTTAGCATAACATTTTAATTTTTTTAGCAAAAAATAGGGTTTTGATTAAGTAAAAATAGGTTTTAAAGGACACAAAACCTTTTACAAAGTAACTAACAATGAGAGAAAAGAATCCTAGAAGAAGTGTGCATCAGCACCAAAAATAGAACTAAGACAAGAACCTTAATACAAACAATAGGAAATGACAGCAAAAGGAAAGCAAAAAGAGAGGAGAATGATAGCTACAAGGTCTTTAGAACATCAACAGTCTGATCTACAAGGATATTCATGTTAACTATAGAGGCATTCAGATCATCCATTTCTTTGGCATCCATGACCTCAGTCATTTTTGAGTTAGCCCTAGTTCGTTTATCAGGGTTATGGTCCTCTTTCAAGTCCTTTAAGCCTTGAACTCTCCCCTATTCCAATTTATCCAGTAGAGTGTTAATGTTATCTGCCACAATCTTCAAGATGGAGTAGCTCTGGCCAGCAAATTTTGTAACCACTTTCTCAGTGTTGGCCACTTTGTTGTCCATACTATGCATCCTTTTTCACAAATCCTTCATCATGTGTTCCGTAGCTCTATTTTTGGCTTCCAAGGGTGGGATTCTTTTCATAAGATTCTTAACCTCTTGTGCATTACCAACACCTCATAAAGTCTATCAAGATGTTGGCCAAGAGTTATCTCACCTCTAGTGGTCCTACTTAACAAATCAAACTCTCACCATATGTACTGCATCTACTCCTGCATTCTACCGATTTCCCTTTTCATCAAACCCAGATTACCAATGATTCCCTTCAAATACACATGTTTTTCGTAGTTCTTGTTATGAACTAGGTAATCCTCGTCCCTTTCCATATTATCTCTTTTAGTATCCTCCTCCTTAAGCCCTTTGTCTAAAGCCTTCCCTTGAGAAAGAACATTCTTTCCTTTTCACTCCACCCTCTTAATCAATGGTTCATCATCCGAAGAAATGTTTGAAACCCTTTCATTTTTCTTCGCCATATTTTTGGTAGAAATACCAGGACTGCCAATAGTTTTCTTCCCTATACCTAAAAATAGGATTTTGCTACGCTACGATTGGATGGGTTTCAAATAATTTGTTTAGGATTTTTTGGACCAGTATGTCTTTTCAAAAATATGTATTTTCCATATTTATATTAATGTGATATAGGTTGTATGTCTTCTATAGGTCTAGGCTCATCAACACTAGTACTCAAAATAAAAATGCATCTTCAGCAATCAAGACAATATATTTTAGGTACTTGTCTTTGCCTTGTAGATCTTCAAACAAAGATGAGTTGGAGGTTTCTCCTCCTCTTCTTAATTATTCTAATATCTCATTCGAACCACCCCCACCCCCACCCCCACTATTTTAAGGTAAGGCAAGGCTCCCTCGGGTTTGGCTTAAACAATATACCAAGGGATTCTAGTTATGGATCGCACTCCATCCTTTAATAATGTGCCCTCTGCATGCACAGGGGCCCGGGTTGATGCCAATCTGACCAATCCCTTTGCCTCCGAAAAAGCCTATTCAATCTTTTGAATAGCTACTACTCATTAAACCGGCAATGAATCCTTTGAATAGAGCCAGCCCTACCTAACAACACTCGGATTGATCTCTATTTGGATCTAGTTCGTTCCATGCCACCCATTAGTTGAGATAGGGCGAACCAACAACCTTTAGAGATATAGATGAGTTCTCATGTCTTTAAAATCATACATAACAATAGAAAATGATAATAAAGTGTAGTAATGGGAAAAGGAAATGTCAACATTCTAACTAAATAGGGGAGGAAAAAAATATTTTTGTTGTTTATTTTGTTTTTGAATTAAAACAAAACGTGTTGAGCATTGGACAACTTGTTCAATCCAAATGAAAAACAATACAATATTTTTATTGAAGACAACACCAAATTAAAGGGTTAAATTTGCATAAGAAATCACTTAAATTTATCACAAGTAGCTTTTCAATTAGAAATAAAATATGAGAAGTAGATATGGTGAAAGGTTTTCCATTATAGAAAAACTATATATAATATGTGAGGGGTGTATTTTGGGAAAGTAACATAGGGGAACCTTTCCCGTTGTCATGTCAATAAAATCAAAGACACCCTTGGAGATAGTTCACTTTGATTTGTGTGGACAAATGCATACACTTTTAATTGGTGGAAATGGATGAAATACTTTCATCTTATCTATTTAAATATTCTTTATTTTATTTTAAATAATTAAAAAATTAACATATTTTTATTATCTTAATTCAATATGTCTATTGGACTTTTAATAAAAGATTAAAAATATATTAAGACTAAATTATTAAAATTATATTTGAAACTAAAAGAAAATAAAATAGAAAAGTGCAACCACTGAAATAATATAGAACTTTTGAATCTTTGAAATAGAAAACATTATCAGAAGATAGAAACATTCCTATAGTGTTGCTATTGTACGTCAATAAAAGTAAAAGAGTTGCATTCATTAAAAAATATTAAATATAACATTGAATAATAAAATATTTAAAATAGAAATAAATCTATAACATCAAATTCAATATTGATTTAGCCAAATCAAGGTTTTGCAAATCTCCATTCCTGTTTTTTTGGATTTTACTTTCATCTATCTTTGTTTCACTTGATAAAAATAGTCCAATCTAATTTTTGTACACTCCTCAAAAAGCATAACCAGGTTTTGATTTTCAATTTCTAGTTGCTAGTGGAAGTCTGATAACCTGATTTTAAGACAAAATTAGAAATATAGTGTTCTAAATCCATTTTGTCAATTTTAAAACAAGCACAAAAAATTTCAAATCCAAATTATGTAAAAACCAATTCCTATCATCTTCTTTGTTTATGTAAAATGTGTTTATTTTTTTATAAGAAATCTCATCTACGGTTTAGAAGAGCCCATAAATTGTGTTTACTATGGACATTGAAACTATTTCACTTGATACATGTAACGAAATAAAACTGCAATCAGATTAAACATTTCAACTATTGTATTGTGGACATGACAACAAAAGAAGTCCACTTAGGTAGGAACCAATACATGGTAGTCTGCTTTCAGGCTAAATAACTGTACAGCACTCATAGTTGCTGGAACTAGAAGAACAGCACACAAGGATATTTCCAACACTGATTTCATGAAGTATATTGTTTTTTTCCAGCCTTTATCAGATGCACTTATTTCTTTCAACAAGGGAAAATACACTGAAGCTTCCCTTGAATCATCTTCTGCTGGCTGGCTGTTTTCCGTCATGTATATATCATCGATTTTAGCAATTTGTTTATTGGGCTCAGTTAGGTTGCCCTCCCCATTATCTGATGCATCCTGGTAAACAGTGCTTGAAGAAGTTGGAGACAAAGAATAACTTTTTTGCACACTCTCTGACCATGCAGAACTATTTTGAATACTTCCCTCCTGTGAATTACTTTTATCTGAAAATCTATCGCCCATACTCTCCAGCCTGTGAAGCCAAGTACTTCCTTTTACTGCAGCTGTCACTTGTCCGGCTTTCTTATCATATCTATCATATTTACCATATTTACCATATGTAGATACTGTAATCTCACTTTTAGACTGTGACTTTTTCCTTGTGACTTGTGGCCAGGAATGCTGTTGAAGAGATTCAACATTTTCTTTCGACTTCATATAATCTATTCTAGCCGTGGTCTCTGCAGTCTGAGACAATATGGAAAGAGAAACAAAAATGAGTAATTTTAATCTGAACACTTTACTTATTGAAGGACTAAAAAGCTTAGTGTGTGTTTTAGGGAGAAGCGCATGCATTTTTAACAAGCATGCAAGCTCCATTAAATGATAGGGAAACCAACAAGAATAAAAATCCCTGTACTATAATCATGAAATACTGTTTTTTTCTCTTAATGTTTAAGACACTATTATTTGATATAATAAGAATCAGGTTTCAGCTGACTCTAAACCATGAATATTACAATATATGGAATTGGAGATAGAAAACTGGTTTAAAATCTATTTGATTCTTATGTTTCAGAGAAAACAATCAGAGTTTAAGAAAGTTACACACCTCTCTGGCATATTGATTTTTCTTTGTGCAGTTGTTCCAGTTTTCAATTTAGTTAATCCTGGTAGACCCCTAGCCTCTCTGGACCATGCTTGGGTACGAACACGTTCCTGGTCCTCGTTCAGTTTGCCTGTTGGTCTGGGCAGGGTTTCACTACTTGGTTATATTGGTATGTCCCTAGCCCCTCCAGAGCTGGACATGAACTGGTACCTGGTTCTAGTTCAGTTGGCCTATTTGTTTGGCGAGAGAGTCAGTACTTGGTTATCTTGGTATGACCCTAGCCCCTCCGGAGCTGGGTATGAACTGGTACCTGGTCCCGGTTCAGTTCGTTGCTAGTTTGGAGAGGGTTCCAGTACTTAGTTACCTTGGTAAGCCCTACAAACTGGTACCTGTTTCTGGTCAAGTTGGCCTGCTGGTCTGGGCAGGGTTCTAAAATCAACAACCTAGTTCAAACTTGTTGGCTGTCAGATTGAACCGGTGGCGACCATGCCCAAACATGTGGCATCAAGCACAGACTTCGGCAGATTTTATAAAATGTTGACATTCTTAATTTTAAAAGGTGGAAATGAAACAATGATACTTAAACTTGGTGTATGATTTCATTTTAATGTTTTGAATCTTTGATGTTGACTTTGAAGTATATGATGGCATAGCTGGATTTGCTATTACGATTTAATTTTAAGTTTTAAATTTTTGATGTTGAACTTGAAGTATATAATGGTATGCTCATCATTTATGATGCTATGATTACAAGTTTTACAGATTATGGTATTCTTGTTTTTTAAATCATATAATGTTATGATACTGTGTGACATTGTAATTTGCTTCTAGGTTTCACAAGTATGTGTATATATAATTTACTATAATATTTATATTTTTTAATTTTTATTTAAGATCAAGTCAATGAACTAATTATGACCGTCAATTCTAGTCAACAAAGCAAATTGACTTTGTCTTATAAGGGCTAGTAAATGGAAGGTTCTAGGGTTTGTGTTCTTAGCTGATTTATATATAGTTCAACATGGTACAGCACTAGACTAAAAGCTCCAAATATCTAATTAGGGAAAGGAGAAAGATCTTATATTCTATTGAATGAAAAGATACCAGAAGAGTTGGTGGTAGTAAAGTTAATTCATACAAAGATGGGTTTGTCTTGTAAAGGATAGTAAATGAAAGGTTCTATAATTTGAGCTCTTAACTAGCTCACAAATATAAGTAATATAATAGAATACTCCAACTATAAATTGAAAATTATAGATTCAATTCGTAATTCTGAAAAACTTAACAAAATAGAGAATACTGATCATATTTGACTCAATAGAACACTCTAACAACAAATAAAAAATCTTTGATTCAATTATTAAGTCTAAAAATTTCAACAGAATCAAGAAAGCGGACCATCTTTATTCAATTAAACACTCCAATAACAAATAAAAATTCTTAAATTCAATTCCTAAATCAAGGAAGCCAACCATCTTTATTCAATGGAACACAATAATAATAATAATTCTTAGATTCAATAAATAAAACTTATAATTCCTAACTCTACTAAAAAATTCTTCATTCAAGAAAATTAAAAAAACTGACCATCTTTTGAAACCTAATGAAATGTTCACTACTACAATTACATCCTGAATGACAGGAGAAAAAATATCTGATCCACCTGTGTATAAGGTAGTGAGGGAGGGCGTAGGGAAATGGAGGAAGAAGGAAAGTCGGTGAGTTTCAATGGGATCTTATATCAGTTTACAAGTGAGCAACAAATTCCTAGCACAAGAGTTATTCACCACATACCTTTGGCCTTCCAGAGTCTTTTTCTTCAGTAACATCAGAATCTTGCGGAGACAGCAAACCCCAAGAGTGCGTGCTTGTTTCATCTCCAATTTCTCTCTCTCGAAGCAAGTGGAACCTGGTATTCATATCTTTATTTCCAAACAGCGGTTTTCGAATAAGATACCCACCAGATTCACCATCTCCTCCTTTGTGAGTCAAAGAAGAGCAAGGAGTCTGCTCAGAAGCCACGTCTCTGGCAATACTGGATGTTTTCAACTGTGACATTTCAGAGTTTGTATCACTAATTTTCCCTGATAAGGCTGTCAAATAACCTTGGCCTCCATGCAAACTACAGGACCTTGTAGCCTCAATGGCAGAACCCAATACGGGAGGAGTTTGGCAATTAGCATTAAAAGAATGCAATAAAGCGGCAAGTGGGTCAGTGTAGGAACGAAAATACTTCTTTCTTGGAAACTCACTCATACCAGTACCAATGTTCTTTCGAGGTGTAAGATCTTCTTTATGCCCAATATCCATACCCCCCTCACAAGCAATTTCCTTGGCAATTTCAAGTGTCTCCAAAGCTGCATTTTTTATCGAAGGGATCCTGTCAATTGTCAGTCTCTCCATATCTGCAACAATCAAAGGAATTTCAGAATCTATCATGTAAGCATTCACATTTTTCAAGAGAGCATTGATCATCTGTATAGCATTGAGGCGTAGCTCGGAATTCGAAATGCCCAAAATATCATGCCCTGCCCTAAGCAAAGAACCTCCATAGGATTCAAGAATGAAAGCATTATTCTCCGCCAGAATACAAACCAACTTCATGTGATCAGTGGTTTGTGTTTCCTTCTCCTCCAGAGCTGCCGTAACTCTAAGACAGATTTCATCCACAGTCTTATCAGGTGCATATTTCCATACCTCCGTCTTCACCAAAGCTTGCAAGCACATTGCTGCACCTTCAGCAAGGGATCTTTTATTCCCCAACAAAACTCCAAGCAGAGGAATTGCTAAATCCCTGATTACCCTTTTTCTATGTCTTTCAAAGGAGCTTGGTTCAATTGCATATCTTGCTATAGCCAAAACCACTTTCACACAGTCTTGTTGGAGGATCAATGGTGGTGAATCCGAGGACAAAACCTTCAACACGTTTCTCATTATCTCACTAATGTGAGGAATCATAAGCTTACCATATTCTCGAGCCATAGCCTCATACGAAGAAATGTTATTATATTGTCCAGAAGCCATTCCATCTTGAAGGTCCGACAGGCGACCTAGAAGCAGCCAGTCTTGTATTGTTGGCTTTGAGCTCTCGCGATCTCCATTAATGTCTTGTTTGGACTGAGGACTAATCACTCTTTCCATACTTATCTCAAACTAAGTTGTTCTCCTTACTATACTATGAACAAGCGATGAAAATCAGTATTTAAAAAATAGGGTGAGAGGTTTATATACTTATTCCCTAAACCCTGAGACGTGTTCCAGTCAAGGCTTAATGGAAGAACAACTACTCCCTCCCGCGCTTAATCCAAAATTCCCATTGATTTTCCGAAAAAAGAAGGTTATCTATGTCGGAGATTTAACAGATTTGATTTGGTTTTGTAATGCCTGCAACATTTTTTGTTCTTATGTTTCTATTTCGAGAAGAATCATGGATATGTTTCTTATTCTGAGGATATGTTTGATATAATTACTTTATATTAGATTTAATGCTATTTTTAAAACTGTTTTTAACCTTTTAGTACAGATAATTTAGTCTTATTAGTTTTTTAAAGATTTTTGCAATTAGATATAATATAAAAAGTTTTACTAAAAGTAAATAAATAATATTTATCTAATAGTATGGATAAAATAAAATAAAATATATTTTCTTTAATTTTTATTTTTTTTAATAAATTGAAAACAAGCTAATGTAATTATTACTCTCATTTTTCAAATAACATCAATAATTTAAATTTTATAATTATACATATTTTAGTTATAGTTTTATTTTTACCTTTTTCTAATAATGTAAGGCTTGAAGATAAGAAGGATGTAGGGTGATTATTATGTCAAAAGCTTTCACATTTATCTTTATGTCAAAACCACTAACTAAAAGGTTAGATATTCAAACTTTTACAACTAGTGCTAGCAAGTTTCTTGATTTTTGAGGGAATGAAATTAGAACATTACAATCATATTAAACTAAATGGAGTGTCACAATTAGTTTTGATTATATAAAACACTTTGCCATTGTTGGTATTGGGAGACTATTAGGAGATAATTGAAATTACCTATTCGAGACAGTACTAAAGGGGCATATAACTATATGGTTATTATATGCTTGCCATTGATGGCAATCTATTGTATCCATAGTAATTCCTATGGCTATTCATAGCATTGATCGATAGGAACTAAGTCAGTCTATCACTAGTAAATTGATAAATGCACAGGATGATCGATAAAAGGAAGGACATCTATGATGATCAACAATCACTAAGTGGCGATTGGTGACTATTAAACAATGCTTAGAGAAAGAATTTACAACTGGTCAAGGAAGAAATCAAATATGGAAAGGCGGTCACATTGGATAATGTGAAACTATAGAGTGAAGGACAATTAGAAAAGATGTAAGGTTACATTGGGAGAGGTAACACATTTGGACTATTTTAAGTAGAAGATAGGTAAATCAAGATGAAGGCCAACGCAGTCAACTCGTTGAGATAAGTGAAATGCATGAGAAGTCGGAGCAAGAAGCTTTAAATTCAAATGAATCAAGATGAAAAGAAGTACAAGTAGGCATAGGGTTCTGGAATGGAATGAGAGTTGTATGAAGGAAGTGAAAGAGAATAAAGGGAACAAGAAGATGAACTAGCAAGATAGAAAAGATAGGAAAGAAGAAGAGTGATCAAGGTATAGAGAAGAGAAATGTACAGTTTAGTGAAATTAGAATAAAGAGAAAATTGGATCTGACAAACATGGAGTGTAATAACTAGATGAGAGATTTAGTTATTTTTGAGTAGTCACAACTAGTAAATCCTTGAACTAGATGAACCCTAATAGGTTCTAGTTGTAAATTCCTTAATAGGGTAGACTCTCAAAAGAGTTTTTGAAATCCTTTAACAAGGTAGATCCTAGCATATCTATTTGTACTTCTAACAAGGTACAAAGTCACTTGTAACAGGGTGCACTCCCAAAAAGTGTAATTGTATGCTCCTAAGAAGAAACTTATTTATTGTAGTAGTGAGCTTTATGTGTACCATTCCCACTATGGTTTTTACCTTCTAGAAATGGTTTTCGCATAACCAATATCACTGTGTCATGTGTTATGTGGTGATTTGACCTTATTATGTTTTATTTATTGATACCAACACATGCTTTATAGTTTGGAAGTTAGTTTTTTTTATATAGATTAGTGGTTAAATTTTTTAGACATCTGATTGAACTAATTCACCCCTCCCCCCAACAAGTATAAATCCTAACTATATTATTAGTGTTGGTATAATTAAACATAAATTTGAAAATGACCATGAGTGTGATGATTTAGGATAATAGCTACTTCCATTGCAAGGCATGAAAAAGGTTCCCAAATGCATGCCTTGTTTTGTGTGTTATTAATTTAATTAAGAATAGATCCATACATCTCACAATTTATTACCTTTTTCCAAAACATTAATCTCAACAATGATACAATAGAATTTTTTTTGTTAAATTAATTTCTCCAACTATCTAGCATCTAGCTACTTAACTTTGAAGATTGGTAGAACTCTGTTTATCCAATAAAAATGATTCATCATTAAATTAAAAAGCATCTTGTTTCAAGCTAGGGTTGTCATTGCACCAAAAGATTGACCCATCAATGCTTGATGCAACCACTAGATGTATAGAACACAAGAGGCAGATAAGTCACATAAAAAATCATGAAGGGGAATGTTAGTGGTTAGTCCAACAATGCCCCCTCAACATTACCATAGGAGATTTGAACCTATGACAAAGATTTGATACCACCTATTATAAGATAGCCCAAATTGACCTATCAATGCTCGATATAGCCATTAGACTTATAGAAAAATGGAGGTGGCTAAGCCATGTCACAAATCCTGAAGGGGAATGCCGGTGATTAGTCCAAAAAATCCACTAGCCAACTTTGCTTCAACCCCAAGCCCCATGCAAAATGCTATTGCTTCCAAATCCATGATACACTCCTTGAAGATTCTATGGTGAATTTTCCTCCATTGTTCTTTTTACAACATTAGTCTAGGTTATAAAGAAATAAATTAGATACAAAATTTGGTGATAATGATTTCTACATATTTCTTTAACATTTCCAATAGTTATTGCTCTATAACAAAGATGTAAATTCTATATAATGCATAAAACTTTGAGAGAATAATATATTGAAAAGACCTAAGAGAATGGAATAAAGTTCATTCAAAAGTCATCATATTTTCATGTTAAATAGTATCTCTTTTATAATTAAAATGTTTTTAAATAGCAAGTACTTTTTTGTTTCCATTTACGAGGTTTTGTGGATTTATCAAAATATTTCAGATTAAATAATAATTATAGGTAGGACAAAAATGGAGTATTTTGTTTTTTATTTTATTATAAATCCTTGCCATGCCCATCCCCAGATAGAGCCACTGTTGGGACTAAAAATTGCATGGTCAATTTTGAGTATCATTGAGAATTCAAACCCCATAAATGCTTTTTGATGAGTTTGTACCTAGTTGTACCTTTGAGCTCTGTGGGGTGTTTAATGCTTCTAGTACCTTTCTTTTAGTTTGTCTATATGTTCCATGGAGTCAAATTGCCATTCCAAGCTAGTTTGTGAAGTCTCGTTTTGAGCTAGTATCAAATCTGCATTTTCACCTAAGTGTCAAACATCGATAGGAGGCCTTGTTTGTATCTGAATATCTTGCACTCATAAATGTTTCATGACTCATCACTTTGGGAGTATCTAGTGTCCATACCAGAGAACCTATGTTTTAGATTTTGAGTTGTTTCAAATCCATTTTACTAGGTTTTGAATCCATCAAATTTGGTAGTTTACTATTTTCATGCATTTGCAAATTGTGCATAATTCTAGGAAGCCCTGTCTGACATGCTATAACTTTGACTTAGTTGACCTTAATGATGAAATTCCTTTTGTATTGCATTATAGATGTCAGATACTTGTTATGTTTTAAGTTTTAGCTTATGACAAATCTATTTCATCAATTTTCAAACGCAATTCCAAACACAATTTCTAAAGTTTTACTGGTGTTAGCATTTGCAGATTGATCGGTACCCCTGTTTGTGACGTTATATCTTGAGATCCATGATTGGTGAGATCGAGTGGATTGTATCATTATGTTTTCCTTTAGAAATACTTTAAGTGTGCCAGTTTTTAAGTCTTGGTGAATCCATTTGCACACTTTCCCAAGTCAATTCCATTCGCAAAAAAAATGTTTTGTCATTGTTTCCAGTTTGCAAATTCTGAGTAGCCCACTTTGACCGCTTGCCATTTGTGACAAGTTTTTTTTCATGAGCCCAAATATCAAATCCATAATGTCCTCATGACAGTGAACCAACACCCCAAGTTTCATCTTCCCAAGTGTCCATTTGTCCGATTTTCCAAACTAAATCCAAACCCAGTTTATTGCTTTCTAACATGTTTACTTGTAGGTAGTTCTGAGAAGTCAAATTTGACAATGAATATCTTTTGACCCCGAATTCATCATGAGACAAGATTCAACGGGGTAAGAGTATGCAAAGGAGAGAATCATTGTTTCAGTTTTTAGAGTCTGATTAGGTGATTTGGTCAATTTTTAAGGCCAGTCAACAAACCTCCTGGCGCAAAAGTGACATGTTGCAGAAAAGGATAAAATGAGTTATTAATGATTATTCAATGTTTGAATTTGTTTCAATTCAATGTTGGATGGTGAATGGGTCAATTTTTCGGTTGAGTTGTTTGAGTTTAAAAATATTGTGGTTTGTCCTCACCATGATCCTCCCACCTACCAAGTACTGCCTGAACTTTGCCAAAGCATGCATAATTGCCAACATCTCTTTATCATAGGTGGAATATCTCTCATGCTCCTTTAGTTTTTTGTTCTTATAAGTAATGGGATGCCTATCCTGCATGAGCATGATACCTATTCCTCCCTTGAGGCATCACACTCCAAGACAAATGGTCTAGATAAATTTGGTAGTGTTAGCATGGGACATGTACTCCTAATCCTCTTAATCTTGTCCAATATTACTTTTGCATCATCTGACCACCTGAAAACAGCTTTTTTAGTGAGATCTGTGAGTGGTGTTGCAAGTTGAGAAAATCTTTTATAACAAAACTCCTGCAATTAGAACATAAATCAAGGAATCCTCTCCCATTAGAAACTTAACTAGGTGGCGACCATTCCAATATTGCTTGTATCTTTTCTAAATGGACCTTGACTCTATTGGCCCTTATAATAACATGCCCAAGGTATAAATTCTTTGTGAAGCCAAATTCACATTTGGATTCCTTAGCAAATAATGAATGTTGCTTCATGATACTCAAAACCTCATCCTAGTGTTGTAAATGCTCTTCCTACAACTTGCTAAATATCAAAATATCATCAAAGAACACCAAGACTCACCCTACACAACTGCTTTTTTAAAATGTGTTTCATACACGCTTGAAATGTAGCCAGTGCATTGATGAGATTGAAAGGTATCACCAAAAACTCATAATGGCCATAGTGACATATGAACATTGTCTTATGAACATCCTCTCGAACTCGAATCTTGTGGTACTCTGAACAAAGATCAATCTTCAAGAAATAAACCCCATGCAACTCATCCAATAAATCATGTGTGTGGAATTGGGTACCAGTTCTTGATGGTCCTCTTATTCAAAGCCCCGTAGACAATGCACATCTGAATAGTTCCATCTTTCTTCCTAACCAACACCATTGAAGAAGCAAACATGCTCGAACTAAGTCTAATGTGTCCCATGACAAGGAGGTCCTTAATTGTCTTCTCAATCTCTTCCTTAAAATGTCTAGGATGGCAATAAGTAGTAATGACGAGCTTAGCGCCCTCTAATTCTATCGCATGCTCAAATCCACGATCATGTGGTATGCTTGGAGGAATGTCCCTAAAGACTCCCTTGTGCTTATCCATCACTGTTTGTTTGTCTATGTGATGTTGCTGTCCCAAATCTGAAGTAGATTTGGTGGATACAAAGCACTGGCCTCCATCCGATGAGCTCAAACAATTCTAGGTCTCCTATCTGTCACGGCTCTGAAAATAATCTGTTGGTCTCCTCTCATAAACTCGATCTGTTTCAGGTCATGATCAATGGTGTACCTACTAAGTGTGTAAAGCTACTATAGACAAAATAGCATCCATCTCTCCTAATTCGATCACATAAAAATCTGCAACCAAAATGTAATTTCCCAGCTGGATACTAAGTCATGAAACCTTCCTTGAACAATTAAGTGCATCTCTACCATAAATCTTAACGTCGAATTCTGTTACCACTTACATTTGCTATTCCCTTTTTGCTACAATGGATGCACTGCTAAAATTATGAGTAGTTCTTCTATCCACTCGACAAAAAATTTGCTGCCCTTTCACTACCCCCTTTAGGTGGATAAGATTAGTCGCAGGAACCCGTGAAAGGGTGGCAAGGGTAGGAGGCTGTCCAACATATCCCTCAACGGATTCTTCGTGGGATTCCTCATGGTTATCTTCATCATCGCTTCCATTAGATCTGTTGTCCTCATTTTCGCCATCAAACACCACATCTATATAATGAACTTTACCATTCCCAAGACATCTACGATTTGGGGTCGAAGGTTCTTTGCACATATCAATTCTTGATCAGTCCCAATTTAGACAAACTTAGCATGCTTTTATGATTTGAATTTGGATTTCAGATTACCCAAAAAAATCAGACTCTTAAGAACCTTGAATCATAAATAAAGTTATAACTATGAGAATGCATCAGATTTCAATTCAATCAATAGCAAGGGAGCACAATACCTTTAAAAAAAATTCAGAATTTTAACTGACACCATCAATCTGTGCAATGATGGATTCAAAGGGCTCAATGATAGAATCATTCTAAACCGGTTTGAATCAGCCAAATTCACTGAACCCAATATTGTTCAAGAAAATCAATTTTAACTTATTTCATAACTGGTTCTTAAATGTAACCAGAAGCTGATATAGGCTTTGATTGGTCTGATTAGATCCAAATAGATGACCGATCGAAATCATTCAAAAGTTAAATGCATTTCAACATTCATACTATTGCCAACAAACCCCATTTACACAGTCATTTGAAATCTTATAAAAACTTTATTAGTCTAACTGTATAAACTTAAAACCATAACCAATTTAATAATCAGTTTGAAAAAAAACTTCTATTGGTTTTGTTTCAGTGGTGTCGATTTTAATTGTTATTGATGGAAACTGGAATCGATTCATAGTAGCATGCTCAGTAAACTGGAAACAGGAATTGTTCTTTACTTGAATTGGTAAAGAACTTGTAATTTTCTTTAGCTAGAGAAAATTGAAAAAGTTCTCCAATTAAGTCCGTTGCAATTGGATAATTCACTTCTTCTATTCGATTTAGACTTATTAGCTTTGAGTTCAGATCAAACTTGCAATCTAATTCAATCAATTCCAAACTAGTATTTAAGCAATTCGCATGAAGAAAATTGGGGATTAAACCTTAAGTAATTTGGATCTGCAATTATGAATCTGAAATAAAAGCGAAATCTGGAGAGAGTCCCTAACCGTTAAGCCTTCAGGGTTGTAGATATTTCAACAATGAACTTATAAATTGCTATTTTTTCTAGACTACTAATTTTATTCTACCATAAAAAAAATTGTTAGAAAGGCTTACAATTTTTTTAAGAGTTTGTGTTGCGATAATGAAAGTAAAATTGTGATATTTTTACTTATTTTAAAAGGTAAGTTATAATTTATTAATTTTAATATTATTAATCTAATTGAGTCTATAGGCCTTGTGTGAGAGCTTTTCTCTCAGAATTGACATTTTTCTCCTAGATAGTTGTCAGTCATCTTCCTGGATAATTTTTCGTTTCTGACAATGAAAAATAGTAACTTAATTAATTTGAAACTTTATAGATTTAGTATCCTACTTCTTTCATCTTATCTATCATAAAAATACCAAAAATAAAGTAATAGAGAAGTTACAAAAAATGTGTTCATTTATGATGATTAAGCTTGCAATCATTTCATTTACATCACTTATCAACTTGCAATGTGCTATGGGTATATTTATCATCACCCAATTCACTTGTTTATTGATATTTTATCTTGTTCAATATAAAAATCCAATCCTTAATGGAATTGCAGGAACCCTAGCTTGTGAGGAGTTGCCTATGCATGTTTATGCATTTTCTATTTCATTGTGAGGAGTATGTCGTGTTCTCAAGAAATCGATCTTGAGGGATAGTAGTTCTCAATATGAGTGTCTGTTATGTCAAAAATCCAAATTTCACTTTCTTTTTGGAAAAATAAATGGTATAATAAAAGATAAGGTTTCATAGTAATCATTCTCAAATTGATTTTGGGTCAATATCGTTATCATTTTGATGATTGTATAGATTATTTTTATCATTAAAATATGAAAATAAGAGAATAGAATAGGATTTTGTTGAATCAAATTTCATGATTCATAGAAAGTTAGGTTGTATTCCTTGATTTATTATCAGCATTGAACATCTTAGTGGATTACAAAATTGTGTTTCATATAATCGAAAATCATTGTGTAGACATTGAAGGCAGCCGGATAAGATCTAAATGAATAGATTGAAATAGAGGAATGTTTAAGAAAATGTGGTCGTGAGAGAGTGATAGTGGGAATGTCCAATAATAGTCTTATAGAGTACATATTCACTAGAAAATTGTGCTCTCCATAGTATTATAACAATTGTTGCAATGTCATTAATCTCTAGTTTAATCTCACTACTAGAGAAGGTAAGAAGCAAATTTTATCATTTTCTTTGAACTTTTATTGTTGGGTTTCGAAAAGATCCTCATAGAAGATTGTATTTCTCTAGGTGTTTACCTGCATCACCTTTTCCAAGCTCACATAAGTGAATTTCAAACACATGGTGAGAGAATTTTTAGAAGGTACAAAAACAAGTGTTGACAAAAAAATTCTCTCCCCCTCCTTGCATTATGGACATCACATTAGTGGCTTCTTGATTTCCATAGAGTACAAAAACAAAATTTGCATTAAAATAGTTTATATGATATAGACAATGTAGGATTGAATCCTTTTTGTGCGGATATTTCCATATCAATTATTATCTTCCATACTCATTTGATTTGTTTGGAATGATTTTTGATCCCAAGAAGATTTAGTTTTTTCTCTTCTTTTGTTACATCTTATATAATAGTCATGTAATGCCCCACCTTGAGATCCTTGGAAACAAGGATGAAAAAATATGAACATTTTTTTATTTTAAAGATAAAGAAAAGATACGTGTAACTTCAAACATAAAAGAGATTGCAATAGAAGACAAATAACCAAAACACCAAAGATCCCCAAGTGTTCATCACTTACGAAAGAAATAATTCCATTAATCAAAATTAATCATTGAAGACTCATCTCAAGATATAATCCAACATAATAATCAAGGTTCTTTTTAAATCCCAAATCCAAAGTTTCTAACTAGTTAAACCATACAAGTTCAATTCGCCAATTAAGATGATAAAATGATAGCCATGAATAACACTCAAATCTTAGATATCCTATAACTGAAATGGAGAGATCTAGGGAGAAAGAACTTCCAAAATAATATCCAAATCACCTTCCAAAATCCATCAAACAAGTTAGCAAATGCATGTTGCTGACCGAGTAGGTCACCCAAGTGAACTAGGCAATATTTAAACACACTGCAATAACATACTTCATACTATGGTAGTATGATACTTAACCAGTGTTTTTTTATGGACCATATAAAGAAAGTTTGATATGCCACTAGTATCATACAATATTTCTTAGTGACATAGTATGATACTTAGCCAATAGCATACAATGTTGAACAATCATCACCTAAGTTAACTCACAAAGCCAACTAATTGACTCAAAAAGAAAAGTAGGATTAGAACCTCCACACCAAGAAGTACTGGAACCACTAAACTTAAGGAAAAAACACTCTATGGCATCAATAAGAAAAAAAAGAGTCAATATACCTAACATGTACATCATACTACTCTAATCCATGAAAATCAACATCCTCAAAGAAACATGTACATAAGTAATGTCACATTAAACGGAAAGCACAAGCAAGAAACAACTAAACTAAATCAACCCTACTCATTTCCTCCCTAGACCATAATGGAATCATGAAACCTAAATGGCCCTAACCATACCCCCAAGCATGAAATCTTAACTTACCAACAAGATCATTAGTATTACCTTGTGAATTCCAACTTACCAATAACCATCATATATATACCGTCAATGAAACATCCAACATGCTAATCTATCAATCACATTGCTAAGCCATAGTAGTGGTAAGTAACATCAACTAAGCTATAATATCTAACATCATGATAAAGGAATGCAATAAGTAAACCTACTAAGAATCATCTAAAACATGATATCAATGCATCCAACATAAATCATAATCACAAGAAAACATACTTCAGATGCACTGAAGTCTAAGTGAACACTTAACATTGGCCTCAAAGAAGAAGTAGACCATCTCCACACAAACATCCCCCACAGTGGTATAGGTATCTATGCCTCCTAACCAAGTGGTACCCTCATGGTCCACTCCCATTGTGCTTGTGGAGATAATGATCTAACCATAATGACATAAGACAATCACCCATGGGTAACACGCACACCAATCAAGTATGATACCAACATCTATATGATCATGAAGACTATGTAATACATTGGATTACTAGTCAAACCCACTATAGGATAATTATGTAGAAAATATAGCAGAGTGTAGGTCACTTGGCATCATAAAGTCCAATCTAAACTAGTATGGTAAATCAACTCCCTTGTGAGACCACATACCCAGTGCAATAAATCAACTCCAACATGAGGCCACACACCATGTGTAGTAAATAAACTCCCTTAGGATGCCACATATTGAGTGAAGTAAATTAACTTCAACATGAGGCCACACACCATATGCATTGTGTCCTCACGATAACTTTCCTTGACTTGACCAGAGAATGTATAGTTGTCACTTACCTTATCATTAAGTTTTATGATCCCATTTATTAATTTTGGTTATCACTTTTTAAACCCCTTGATGTTACCTTGTCAGTCACTTCTAGGTTGGGGTACACAAGAGAAGCCACTCCACACATCTACCCTACATACACATGCTCATCAAATTATGAGTACTCATAGGCAATGCAAATTCCCAACCCAACCCCCAAATGAACAATCTTTCAATTGGCTTATATCTAGGAGTTTGGGTCTCATAAGATCCTATCATATGCACGAGCACATGCTTGTGTGGGAACAACCAACTTCACAAATATAATCAAGTAATACCAATGCAAGAGTTGGATATGATAAATACAAAAAATGAAGCAAGTATAACAATCTCACTCAACCAACCTATATCTAGTAGTATAGATTCAACATGAATTTTAATAGTACATAAATCACCAAGTGTCATGAACTCACTCAACTGACCTAAATCTTGGAGTATGGATTTGATACAAATCCTAGTGTCCTTGAAGTAAATGAACAAAAAGAAAGGAAACATGAGATTAAGCATACATACATACATACATACATACATACATATATACATATATATATATATACATATATACATATATACATATATATATATATATGTATATATATATATATATATATATATATATATGTATATATATATATATATATGTATATATGTATATATATATATATGTATATATGTATATATATATATATATGTATATATGTATATATATATATGTATATATGTATATATGTATGTATGATGCATTAACAAATATTCATGTTAAAAATTATATAATTTTTTTTACTATTACTTATCATATTTTTTATTTAAATCAAAGTATAGTAAAATGAAATAAAGATTAATATTTACAAAAGTTAAAATAAATTAAAAGATAATCAAATAATTTTCATGAAGAAAAATTTCAAGAAATGGTAGTTATCTAAACAATTCAAAGATAATTAACATGATAACATTTATTTTTGTAAAATCATTTTATTGATTCTTATTTTTTAACTTTTGACAAATTTTGATTTTGATTTTTTTTAGTTTTTTGATTAAAAATATTTTTTATAGTAAATAATTATTATGATAATAATATTAAAATATATATAGGATTAACATATAAATAATTTTTAAAAAAGGAAAGGTATTAACATGATAAAATTATTAAAGTTGATTATTATCTTTTTATCTTTTATAAATTTTATATATGAGTTTATCTTTTTTGGAGTATGTAAGAAAACGAAAAATAGCTTTTCCTCTAAAAAAATGAAATAATTATCATGTTAATAATAATAATTAATTAATTAATTAATATGATAATAATGTAAAAAACTTAAAAGATTTCACTTGAATCAATGATGTGCAACTTGTCTAGCATTTCTAACTAGAATAATTTATTGATCTCTCTAAGTTTTGTTGTCTATTAGTGTCAAACACTTAGTCATATGCAAGGCAGAGTCAACCAGTCATAACTATGACTGAGTTACTATATACAAGCTGAGTCATGTATTTATAAAGACTTGTAACTAATCTTGTCTATGTTGAGCTCTATAGGAGCCAAGAAAGTCTTTCGTTATTGATTACTTCCATACAAACCGAGTTAGTTAAGATTGAGTATCAACAAGAACAATAGTTATGACTGAGCATTAGAGCTAGCTTGTACCGAGTAACATAGTATGAACAAAAATGTCTAAAATGGTAAAAAATTTGAGGTATACCATTTTGAGTTGACATGTAATTAACATTTAATGATCGTAGAGTTTTTTATAGAGGTTGTTAAGAAATCTGACGTGGATCATCAATCCCTATGAATGAAGGACAACCAATCAAATGAAGAGACTAAAAGGGAAACATCTAGATCATTGATCATATTCTAGAAGACTCTACAAATGTCTTTAAAAGAGAAAATCCAAACCCTATTCAAGTGTGGTAATAGTGTGTGTGCATGTGAAGAGCAAGGAAGTGGAGTATTGTGTGAAGGAGCTAGGTTTTGGAGGTTGCAAGTGAAGTTGTGAAGCAACAAAGTTTAGTGACCTAATGAAACAATGAAGAGCACATCAAAGATATATTAGATAGAAGATCATATTAGAGACTAGAAGGAGGAGATTTGTAACCAACATTGTAAGTGCAAACTGAAGGATCAGGTACTCAATCATTTTTGGCAGAGTGAATTAGGGTAAATCTCTTAACAGAGTGGTCCTAACATGCCTATGAAAATCTCTTAACAAAATCCTTACTTTATTGTAAGTGTTAAAACCCTTAATCAAGTTTGACCTATCAATATTTGTAATGCTCCTAATAGAGCATACCCCTTGTAGGGTAGATCATCAAAAGTGATCAAACTTGTAGTCCTAATAGGCTAACTTTGTTACTTTAGTAGTGAAGAGTTGTGGGTGTCATCCTTGCCCCAATTTTACCTTCACCTTGGACGGTTTCTAAGTAACCAAAATCTTTGTATTATTTGTTTACATTTTTATGTTGATGGATGAGATACATAGTTAGATCTATTTGAGCATTTTGAAGTCATAAGTTATGTTATGCATAATCAAGATATGAGATGGATAATGTGGTGAATATAGTCAAGTTGTTTTTAAGGTTAAAGTTCTAGTGATCGTAATTCACACCCCCCCCACCCCCTCTAAGTATCTTAGTTTCCCAATAAACTTCCAACAATTGGTATCAGAGTAGAGTTATCTTAGAAGAAGTCTAATAATTTAAGAGTTTGTATCTTGGAGATGGAGGCTTACAAATTAGGAAAGATTATTTAAAATAAAATGATTGACATACAACTCATACTATTGTAACTTGAAGCAGCAAGAGAGGAACTAAGGAAATCCCTAAGGAAGAGAAAGGATATGGCTATTCAACAAAATGACACACTTTATCAAGAAGTTGACACTCAAGGATTGCTTGATGGTGGAAGTTTCAATGAAAGTGATGCAACTATTGTAGATTTATTGAAAAAGAATAGTAGTTTGAATGAAGAAATTGGTGGATTGAAACAAGCACATGAAATCCAATCAATAAGGATATGTGAATTAAGCATACAAAAGAAGAAATATGAAGAAGATAAAGTTATAGATGAAAAAGAAAAAAGAAAAATGACTACCAATCTTGAAGAGAGGTCATTTGATGTGTAAAAGCTTACAAACACTTAGCTAGACATGATGAATTAGCTAATAGTTGCAAATCAAGAGCTAAATAGGAAAGACATGGAGATAGAAAACTTGAGATCATAAAGTGACCAACTGAGAAATGAACTAAGATTTGAGAAATAACTTGTGGAAAGAATGAGCAAGCCTAGTGAAGCAATAAGATATTTTGAAGAACTAATTAGATCACTAAGGTCATCTAGTGACACCTCTAGATTAGGGCATGATATCAAGTAGCATTCATCTACTGAAGAAGGTGACTCATCCAAGAGTGGAGAGAAAAGAAATGTAAAACTTAAAGGAAAACCTACATGCCATCACTGTGATAAACTTGGGCACACAACAAACATTTGCAAAAGCAAGGTTGGTATGCAAAATCCTAAACCTAAGTTTATTGGTAACTATTTTAATTGCAAGAAGCAAGGTCACCAAGAATATGAATATAGATCAAAGGTGAAAAATACACCTACTACACCTATATTTGAAAAATATTTTTATAATTGTCAAAAGTATGGAGATAAAGAACATGAATGCAGATCATAGGCAAAGTCTAACTAGACAACCAAAGAGTAAGACAATGCACCTAAGAAAGGTAACTCTTATAATTGGGACTATGGTACATGGTATGGTTGTCATTATTGTGGAGAGTATGGTCATATTCCAAAAAAAATCATTAGAACACATTTCATAGACAACTAAAATAAATGGTTGAATAGAAATATAGGTTTTTTTAGTCATCACAAGGTTGGACAAGTGAGAAAAAACTACAAGACCCAAGCACCAACACCAAACAATGAACACATCAAGGGAAAAGGCAAAGTGGACATTGGACAAACAAAGAAGGAGATGAATCAAACCTGGAAGAAAAAGGTAGAAGCTAAAAGTAGTGGAACAAATGAAGTTGAGATCACCTCATATAATGGACAAGGTGATCATAATATCTCAAACTAATCAAGAAAGGTATGTAAGGAACTATATATTTAATGACTTATCTTACATTGGTTCCTAATATAAAATATTCCAAAGTTCATATCTACATGAGAAAAGATGTGTTAGAATATATGTATGGAAAGAATAGTGCAATGGAATTATTTACGTTATTGGGTGTCGAGCATTAGTAATATCATCTCTATTGACCAAGCATTGCAATATAGATTGAGTACTCACAACAACAAAACTGATGTATAGGCTGAGTTAGATGGTATTGACCAAGTTGTATGATCGATACCGAGTTAATAGTGTAATGAGGACCAAGAAAATTGGATTCCACCTAGCTCAAGACACAAAATTTATGAAAGCCCTAATTTGAATGAATGCTCAAGTATATATGAAAAATTTGAAAGCATTATACACACCTTTCATTCAAATTTCAAAGCTTAAGCAATTTGAGAAAACTGTGAAGCAATTTTTAAGGTGACCAAAAGAAAATTTCTTGTTGAAGTGTGATTGAGTGATTGATCTTCAGTTGTGTTGAGTTGTTTAGAAAGAAATTTTTAAAATCCTAACACAAAAATGATATTATCATCAACAATAGCAAAGAATCGAGGAGAAGAGTTAAGTAATGTTCAATTGGTGAAGAGTAACACTTGTCCTCCACCTAAATATTGAATTATTACTAAAATTGCTATGAAAGGAGATTCAATGGGTGTGTTATCATAAATACCACCTAAGGTTATTATGATTAATTATATATGGAGGTGTTATATGTGTAAAATTGGTAAAGTGGGAGATTATGAAATTCGTTTGGCATATCAAAAGTTGTGTGATGAAGGAATACTGAAGGATGAATTCAATATTTTTAAGAGGAAAGGGTTAATATGTGCCCTAGATTTCCCAAGAAATTTTAAAATCATGATATGGAGTTATGGTTGGAGAATGAGCCATTCAAAATCACAAAGAAGATTATTCATTCTATCACAAGATATCCAACATTTGATCAAATGGAAGACTATGCGATGCTAGAGAAAAGAAGTGATTGAGGAAAATACCAAAGTCGAGTGGAATGGATGTGGTATGTTTATTTCAAACATCACTAATCTATTGATTGAGTTGTTGGTGAGAGTGAATGCACACAAATTCTACTAGCCAAGTCGACTAAAAATTATGTCATGTATGGCCATAGATCAAGCCTAGAAGATTGTAATGAATGATCATGAGTATGATCTTGTCAAGCTCCAATATTTACAACTAGAAGCAAACTTGTTATCAATTAGAAAAGAAAATAATTCAATGTGTAATTTTAGATCATTGATAGTGTGTATTTTCTTCTATGTACAAAGTTATTTTCCTACTATTGGCAATGTTGTGTGGGAACAAGGTAAACCTTCTATCAAGGAGATAAGTGAATATATTATGAATTTGGGAGACTTTTTTGAGAATTTTTTAGATGACTATTTTTATGAGTTCAAATAGAAAATGAGGAAAAGAACAAGGATTCCTACATCCTTAGTTGAAAAGTATTATAGTGATGAGTGTTTTCTTGTTGACATTGACTACACATATGTATAGGTAGTTAAGACAAGGGTAGCATGGCTTAAACCTTTTGGATATGAAATTGATTTTGATGATGTGAGAGCAGAAATTATTGCACTACTTAATAAAGAAGTTGATGCAAAGGTTGAGTCCTTTGGAAAAGGTCCTTTAAGGATTACACAAGGTCTTGGAGAGGATCAAGATAGTGAAGGTGATGTAGAGGAAGAGGAAGAAAGTACATTGAAACAAGGTAAAGCCCTAGTACTTGTTACCCCACTAGAAGAGAAGGCCAAAATAGTCAAAATCATTAAGCCTAATGTGAGAAAGAATTTAAAGAAGGTAACATTTGAGCCCCTCTCTCCTCCTTCACCACCAAGACTAAGAACAAGGAAAACAACAAGAAGTGTCGAGCCACCTTTGAAGAAGGGTGTTGTAAAGATTACCAAACATAGTGAATGCTCTAGTGGCACAAGTATAGTCAAGAGAAAATTTCCAAGCACAAAACGTCAAACAAGGAGAAGAAGGATGATGAAGATGAAGATGTAGAGAAGGCTGAATTTGATGAGCCAGGGTACCACCAAGTCATTGTGCATACTAAGCCTAATACTATCGGTGAGGTATGTGACAACATTAGAAACTCTATTAGCTTATCTTGTTTCAAATTTATCAAGTATGTAGCATTACATATTTTTGACAAGACTAAGGTAGAAGAGGCCATATTAGAGATGATGGCTAAGTTCAAACTAACCCCTATAGAGATAGGAAGCAAGATTTCTACTGAATTGTATAATAGAATTGATGAAAAGTGGCAACAGACAATAGTAATTTAAAAGAAAATAAGAGAAGGGGCATTAGCTAAAATTGTGTCTCAGCTAACAACTAAGAAAGTAACAACATTTTTGGAGAAGTACAGGAATAGATTTATTCCTAAATATAGAGCATTCATGATATTGAAAAATAAAGTTAAGGTTGTTGTACAACAAAATGAATTATTGTGGAAAAGCATTCTTGGACTACCTACAAAAGATACAAACAAGGATGGAAAAGGTAAAGAAGGTGTTTATGAAAAAGATACTGTAGCTATTGAGGATAACTATAGTGATGAAGAAGATACAGGTGTGTGGAGACTGCAAGGCTATGTATCCCCTATTCATGGCACCACATCTGACACTCCTATGATTCAACAAATAAAGGACTATCCTAAGACAATAGAAATCCAAGTTCAAGTTGTTGATTTTAATGAACAAGTAAAATAGTTTGAGAAACAACTCCAACAAGACTCACAGACTAAAACATTGCTAATAGAAGAAAAGGAGCCAAAAAAGGGGAAAGAACAAAAAGAGAAAGATAAGGAATCAAATGTAGATCAGTTTATTATAGGTCAAGAAGGACCACAAGTCTCAAGGCCTCTAGATGAGGTAATCAAAGAGATTGAATCGAAAGAAAAGGAGAAGGAAAAAGAAGATGATACAAATGAAGGTTCATAGATAGTTCCAAGTGTGCAAACTCACACTCCACCCCCATCAATGTTAGATCCCACATCAGCACAATAGGTGCAAGACCCTATAGAACAAATCATGCCAAGTTATACTATTGCTCTCTCTGGCATTGATACACAAACTAGACTGAGTGGTGAAATTCCTTCACCCACTCTCGACCTAGTTGTGTTGAGTAGAAGCACACCTAAGATGGGAAAAGGAAAGATGAAGAAGGTTAGTTCTCCAAGTACTATACTTTGGATAAATTTATTGAAACATTGAATTGGAATTTAAAGAATCTCACTTTCAAGAAAATAGTAATAGTACAAAATATTTTGGCAATGAAAAAGAGACAAGAGGAAATGAGAAGAGAGTAGGAAAAAAGGCAAGTGTTGCATTATATCAAAGATATATTTTGTTGATGCTTTTGATATTCAGAACATTGATGAATAGGCCCCCATTATCTCTTAGTTAGTGTAGATTGTTGAGAAATTCAACACTAAGGATATAGAAACAAATGAAAAGTTAATTGCCTAGTCAGAGAACAAGTTTGAGAAAAAGGTGCTGGAAAAAGTTTTGACTGTGATTTCTTTGAGGAAGGTTTAATTGTCACCACTTGTACAAAATCTAGAAGAACTTGTGAAGAAAATACAAGATCTGTACAAGATTTAGAACATTGATGAACATGCCCCTATTATCTCTCAGTTAGTGCAAATTGTTGAGAAAGTTGACAATAAGGATATAGAAGAAAATAAAAATTTAATGGTCTAGTCAGAGAAAAAGTTTGAGAAAAAGTACTGGAAAAAGTTTTGACTATGATTTATTTGAGGAAGGTTTAATTGTCTCTACTTGTATAGAATCTATAAAAACTTGTGAAAAAAATATAAGATATGTACAATATTTTTTGTGACGTGCCTAGACTCTCAAATGAGTTTCAAGCCAGCATTCACAAGATTCAAGTTGATTTTAAATCTTCAAGAATCTCTATTTCACAATCACCTACATTGATCTCAATACACTATAATAGATTATTATATGCACAAGGGAGGTTGGTTGAGCTACACATAGAAGCTAATAGAATGAGGGCCAAGCTTATCTCTAGAAAATTGATGTTGATTCCTCACTTGGAGGTCATGAAATGAGAGTTGGCTTCAACAAAGGATCTAGTTTAAAAAGATCATAATTTTTCTATTACTAATAGCTTGATTGACTTAGATACAAATTTGGAGATAGAGATTCAAGTTTTGGAGTCAGTAAGAACCACATGGGATCATGCTCTTTCCATGATCATCCAAACCCATAAGTCATTTATTGATAAATATGGTTTGATTCCATCCTCCCAACCCTAGTAGTAGAAATAAGTGAGAAAATCAAGTGGGATAAGAAATAAATTGAAAGGAGGATAAGAAAGAAAATGAATAATTGAAGGGGGATAATGAAGGATACATAAAAGTGATACAATCAAAGATGCAGAGCTCAGATGAAAAATAGAAATTAGAACAAATGTAGGACAAGAAAGATCAAACTATTTGAGTCATATAACATATGTATTATATATATGAGTATGTTGTAAAAAAAATGGAAATCTTATAAGGACCAATTTATAGGCATAGGTGGAGTACTATCATTTTTGAAATATACTGTAATGATGTAATAATTACAAAGTGTTTTTACCACTAATTTAAAATAGGGAGATTATTGATCTCTCTAAGTTTTTTTATCTATTAGTGTCAAACACTTAGTCATATACAAGGCAGAGTTAGTCGGTCATGACTGCAATTGAGTTACTCTATATATACTGAGTCATGTATTTGGAAGGACTTGTATATAATATTATATATGTTGAGCTCTATAAGAGTCGAGAAAGTCTTTGGTCATTGAGTACTTCCATACAAGTTGAGTTAGTTAAGGTTGAGAAATAGTAGGAAGAATTGTTATGACAAAGCATTAGAGCCAGTATGTGTCGACTAACATAGTGTGGACAAAAATCTTTGAAATGGTACAAACTTTGAGGTAAACCATTTTGAGCCAACATGTAATTAACATTTAAAGATCGTAGAGTTAGTTAAAGAGGTTGTTATATGTTTTAATGTGGATCATCGATCCCTATGAAGGAAGGACAAATAATTAGATGAAGAGGCTAAAAGGGAAACATCTAAATTGTTGATCATATTATAGAAGACTCTACTTATTTCTTTAAAATGGAAAATCCAAAATCTATTCAAGTGTGGTAATAGTGTATGTGTGTGTGAAGATGAAGGAAATGAAATATTATGCAAAGGAGTTAAGTTTTGGAGGCTACAAGAGAAGTTGTGAAGTAAAAAAAGTTTAGCAACCTAGAAAAGCAATAAAGGGTAGATCAAAGATATATCAGATAGAAGATCATTTCAGAGACAAGAAAGAGTAGATCCATAATCAGCATTGTAAGTGAAAACTAAGGATCAAATACTAAATCATTTTTGGTAGAGTTAATAGAGTGGTTGTAAAAGGCCCATGTAAATCTCTTAATAGATTCCTTACTTCATTGTAAGTGTTAAATCATTTAATCAAGGTAGAACTAATAGTCTTTGTAAAGATCCTAAAATGCAAACCCCTCATAGGGTAGATAATTAGAAATGATCAAACTTGTAGTCCTAACAAGCTAACTTTGGTAGTTCAATAGTGAATATTTGTGGCTATCATCTCCACCCAAATTTTAGTTCATTTTGGAGGGTTTTTGGGTAACCAAAATCTTTGTGTTATGTGTTTACATTTTCATGTTGATGAGTGAGATACATTGTTAGATCTATTTCAGCATTTTCAAGTCATAAGTTATGTTATGCATAATCTAGATATGAGATGGATAATGTGGTAAATACACTCAAGTTGTCTTAAAGGTTAAAGGTTTTAGTGATCCTAATTCAACTCCCCCTCCCCTCTCATTATCTCAATTTCCCAATAAACTTCCAACATAATTTTGTTACACAAATTTATTTATTGTGTCATCTTAAAATAACTATTTCCACATTTATCATTTTGTGATTATGTTAGCTAATTTATTTTTGTACTCGTAGTTTTTCTTAATATCTTTTTTAATTAGATGTTAGTTTTCAAAAAGGATTTAGGGTGAAAGAAAAGTAATTTGCAAAGCCCCACAAGACTTTAATGGTGGCTTTCATGCTTTTCTTTGAATTCCTCTCATTTCATGTGGATTTTCTTTGACTTTTCTTTTCTTTGATAAAATATATGCAAATTTTAACAAGAATTCTTCTTTAATAATTTTAAATCTAAGAAAAAAGAAGATTTTTATGAAAATAGGTGTAATTATTTGAAATGATAACTTGTGCTTTATGCTTATTATTGATCTTTGGGAAGTGAGGCTCAAAATTTTCTTTGGTGGGTAACATTTAGTAAATCTAGCAACTATTTGCAATGGGATGGTTCTATGTAAATTTTCAATACTTCTACTGATTGTCACTTTTAAATAGACCTTTTGTAGTTGGTGTGGAGAACTTTTACTATTCTCCATGATATCCACTGATGAAAATATTTTTCTTTTCAGAGTTGTCACTCTAAGTTGCATTTGAGCATTCCTTTTATTTTGGAAAATTGTATACATTTATAAATAAATATTACTAATTAGTACTTATAATCTTACTTTTTCATCATATATTCATATGTCCTAATAGTAATCCTCTAGTAAATTGAGAAGCCATAAGCAAGAGAAAGTAGCATAAAAGGAATAAGGTTAACATATTGACTATTTTAATCTTGGTATATATCTCCAAAATTAACATATTTTTACTTGTAACATGAAAATGGTTAAAAAACAAAACCCCATGTCAATTGAAAATATGAATGCTAGACAAGAAGGGATCACTTTCAAAGATAATATTGATGAAGGTTGCTCCCCTTAATACCATAAAAACATAACAAAAACAAAGAAACAATAACAATTATGAGAACAAAATATGCACTTCTTATTTGTACCACAAATGCAAAATTATAGAATTCATAAGTACAATATGCTAACCCACACGGGTGCCTTCATTATAGTAATCTGCAAAACAAGTTGTGAACTATCACCCATAGTTGTCTTAGACAATGTTTGAGCCTTTCTTAAATAGGCAATTATATGCCTAAGAAGGTTTTAGACATTGAAACTTAATACCTAGGGCCAATAGACCCTAACAATACATATAGAGTTGGGAAAATACATTCTTCGACAATTATTTTAGATATTTCAATTAGCCTATCTTTGAAAGGCCATAACTCATGAACCATTGATCCAATTAGCTATTATAACCACATTTCAAAAATGCCAGCTCCTAATCTACAAACTAAAAACCATGCAAGCACCCTTCCATCAAGTTTTTGGACCTCATCCAGGCACTCTAAGGCCTCCAATGGTGAGCCTAAAGATTTTTCTACAAAATTTTCCACCTAAATCCATAATAACTTCTTTGATACTTAAGCTAGAGCAATGAAATTTTTATGGCAGGTTTATAAGTCTAAAATGAACCTTGATGTAGAAAATGAGAACATCCCAACCTCATATGAAAAACTTACTAAAAATAGCAAGTTCCCAGAAATAGTAACCACCCTATCTACTAGTCCTTATTAAAATAGAAAAGACTAGAAAGAAAATATTTTTGGGTGATGCAAGATTGTTCTTGCACCTAGGATGCTCTTGCATAAGACACCTAGGGTAATTTGAGAAGTGACTCTATCATGTCTCAGGTGTTCATAGGAAAACCAAGATGGTTAGCCTCCTCCCTTGCTAGCCATGATGAATCCTTTACCGGTCTCCCTTTCCATCTGACCAAGTATTCTTCATAAGTTATGTTCCTTGTACTTTTTCCAACATGACTATCCAGTATCTCCTCAATCTCTTTTATAGTCGAACTAGTTGCTAGAATACTCCATTGCACTTCTACAACTTTATCTCCATCACCTCCTTCATATTACTCTATCAAATCTAAAATATTAAATATTGGTGAAACATTCAATTCAGTAGGCAACTCCACTTCATAAGCATTTCTAGAATCATGCCTTTTCACTATCTTGCACAGTCCGAACTTATTCATCTTCAGCTTATTATATGTACCCACTAGAAAATGCTCTTTTCTCAAATGAACCATGACTTCATCTCCAATCTAAAATTCCTTATACTCCCTTTTTACAACTTCCTTATCTTTATACTATCTATTCATATTTGTAATGTGTTTCCTCACCTCCTCATGGATGTTCTTCAAATGTTTAGCAAATTTTTCTACTTCAACACTGTAGACAACTAAATTTGATTACACTGCTTTGGTAATCCTATTTAGTTATCTCTAAAGGCATCATTAATTAAATCTTTATTTAATTAATCCTTTGCCATCCCCTAGCTGATTAATTTAATTAATCATCTATAGCCCTAATTGATAAATCAAATAACCTATTATTTATCAATTAAATCATATTCTCCTATCTAATTCCAAATCCCAAATTTATTAAAATCACTTTAATAAATAAAACCCTCAAATCTAATAACCCCTAACCTATTCCTAAACCCTTCATTTAGCCTAATCCACCCCATCCACCCATACTAACCTAGCTTAGCCACTAACTCACCCACCCTCATGAATTCCATCCACTTGCACATCTCTAACATCTCTAATCTAATCCTAAACCCAAACCTAATCCCCCTTCTAACCTTGTCACATTCCCTAAGTGAGCTTAAGACTTTCCTAAACCAAAACAAAGTCTCCTCTCCAAAATATCTCAACCACCCAACAATGAATGCTCTTACAAAGGCAATAAAGACTCTTACAAGCTCTTACAAGCCATGATGAAGGGTCTTTATGAAGATATTATCCCTTGAGCCTCATTTGTTGACTCATTCTTCCCCTTTCTTCCATCCACTCACCCTGTGACATGTGTCACTCCCCGATTGGTGCTAAACAAGCACAATCCATGTGCTCCCCTTTGAGTGCATCCTAGCCCTCCTTAAGCTTTAATCTCTCCTTGCATCTTAGCCCTCCATCCCTCAAGCCCTTATTTTATAAATTGAATCCCCTCCGAAGCCATTTAATCACAACCTTTGAGCTAAAGTTATAATGCTAGTTTGAGAAACAAAGCCTTTAAACCATACCCTTATAATGCCAAATTGAGAGCTCAAAAAGCTACCAATTTGCCATTTCCATCTCCATTGAAGCTAGTATGAGAACCTTGAGCATACATCCCATATCCACATAATAGACTCATCTCTAAATCAAGTGACCATTCTCATTGGGAGAGCCATTCCATGGCTCATATTTTCATTTGAGGCTTTAAACTTTGTCTCTTATATATGTTATGATTTTTATGTTAGTTAATGCTTTGTTCTCTTGATAGATTAGTGTTTCTTGCTAACATATTTCTCATATACATTTTGGCACGCCCGGTGGGACCCCACTATGGGTCATTTAATCATCAATTTCTATTTATATGTTATTTTTTTTAACAATCTAATGTTTCTTATTGTTTGAGTGAGTTGTAGGGTGTTTCACTTATTTTTGCAGGTTGAAAGGTGCACTTGGGAAGAAGACATATCCTCAAAAATCTGAAAATAACAAAAAATTAAAAAAATTTGAAAAAAATCTGCGCATTTCAGCTCTTTTCGCGCAGTGTCGTCTCCCTAGTTTGGCGTCTGCACTTGCAAACTGTCATCTCTGCCACTACTCTATCGTCTCTGCAACCAAACTGACATCTCTGCAATTTGGCGTCTCCACCTAGTCTTCTGCTATGGGTGCCGCCACTAGAATGTCGTCTGCACATTGTCAACTGTCGTCTCTACAGATCAGCGTCTCCACCAGATACTCTGTCGTCTCCACCACCACCTCTCCTATTCTGTCATCTCCACTATCGCCAACCCAAACTGTCATCTTCACAAATCAGCGTCTCCACAAATAAGCATCTCCACTTGTCTCCTATTTTCTGCACCGCAAAACTGACTTGTCGTCTCCACTTCTTTTTCTCTGTCGTCTCTGAAGACTAGCATCTCTGCAGTTCAATGTCTCTACAATTCGATGTCTCCGCCTGATGAACTATCATCTCTGCCTATTATTGTTGCATTTCTATTTTAGCATCTTTTTTTTTGTACTTTTTATTTTTATTTAAAAAAAAAAAAAAGAGTATAAATCAAATTTTAACTTTAGGTGGTTCCATAGAGTAGAGGTTTTTCTAAGCATTTTTATGCCTAGGAAAAAGAGCAAAAAAAAGTTAAATTTTTTTTTTCCATAGTTAAGCTTTCATTTTGGAAGATTTTGGGTGACTAATCAATTTTCTTTTTTGTCTTATTGCAGGTTGCAGCAACAAACTTAATCATATTTTTTAGGTTATTCATGGAATGAACTTGAATGGTTAAACACATTTTCCATTGAATGAATGTTTCTCAAAATACACTCTTGAATGCCATAGATTAAAATCAATTTTCCTTGGAATGCATGCTTAAAACAAACAACTCAATCTTGAATGCAAAGATCAATTAACTATTGCAATATCTCACACTTCAATTTTTGGTGCATTAAAAAGAATAAAAAAATTTCTCTTTTGCATGCAACTTAGGAAAAGTTAATTTTTCAACACTTCAAAAATTTGTTAGGTTAAAAACAAATCAACAAAAATCAAATTGAGTAGTTTCTTCATTAGACTCACCCTCTTTAATCACCCATCAATTCAACCATTGGTTGCAATCTCAGTGCCATCTATGGGGATGGGTCCACCTAAGAGAGTGTTAAGTGTTCCATAATCAGATTTTACTTAATTCGCTTTTTGAGGGTTTGTCTTAAACTTATAAGATTTCTTCAATGTCCAAAAATCTAGATTAAATCGATCACACTTCAAGTTTGGATTTTAAAATTGAACAACTCTTAACGTGGAGGGCCTCCAGTCGCACGCTTGAAATCAAATCTCACACACATTTGTTTTAGCCTTAAAACAAAATCACACCAACTCTTGAATACCTTAAAGGAAATTAATTGATACTTGACGTGGAGGGCCTTTGGGCAGGCGAGTTTATTTTCTTGTTGACCCTAACTCTTCTTCTTGTTCGATTCTTTGATCGATTTTGCTTTGTTGGCGCATTTCAAAGTTGAAATTGAACATTTGTCTCTTAAACATGAGTGTTTCCAAAGTCTAGATCAACACACATAAGAGTCAGTTGGTAAAAGAACAAGTGTGTTTTTTAGCCCAAGGTCATCCAAGTCTTCTCTCCCCTTGTCGTCTTTCAAGGCCATCTTGGGTGCATAAGATTAGGATCCAAAACCTTGTTTCTCTTTTTAGGAGGCCTGCTTGGGGATTTCATCACCCCTTGGGATGACCTCAACTCTAGTGTTTCGGCGGAGTATAAAGATTGGGAGGTGAATCCAAAGACACCTCTCTTGGAATCAAGATTTTGTCACTTGGGCTAAGCCTCAAGGAACTTTATACCCTTGAGAAGTGAAAGAGGAGAATTGGGTTACCGCTCTTCTTGGCTGTGTGATATCTTTTTGGTTTCATCTACGGATTTGGGCCTCACATACTTTGGGTATATCGAGGACTCCCTAGCTAAAACAACTATCTACCTTGCAAACAACCATCTAGGGTGTTAATGTGTTTGAAGTGACTGATCGAAACATTTGTAAAACATACACACTCCTCGGCGCAAGTATCACATTTTGAGAATCAAAAACTTCTATCTGGTTGTTTTTATCTATTTCTTGATCTTTTATTTGTTGAATGGATATTTGCCAAACTTGGTTAATCCTAGCTTAGGGCGTACTTAGCGTAGTCACTACCTATTCCAGAAGTTGAAAAAGTTGAAGTAAAACAACTAAGATCTCTCAAAGCCAAGCAAATTCAAGAATTCATATCAGAAAAACCCAAACCCAAATAGAAGTTTCAAAAAGTTAAACTCAAGCCATCTCAGGCATACTAAGAACTTTTAGCCAAGAGAAAGGAACTAACACCCAGCCCTCAAATTGCCAAACATCACAAAGAAGAGGACAAAGCTGCCGACGAAGCCCTTCAAGATGCCTAGTTAGATCGCACCATCCAACTTAACCAACATCCAGGAGTTAACAATGCTTATGCCTTACCAACTAGGCATGACTTCTATGATTAGACCCCCTTGTTTCTCCACATCTTCTTGCATGAGCTTCACTTTAGAGTCATCTTTGTAGGGAAGTGATGGGGACTCAACCCAAGAATAGAATGGACACAACAGAAAAGGGAAATTATATTAACTGAGAAAATAAGCTAGTACAAATAGTACAGAGAAAATAAACTTCAGAACATGCCCTAAGGGCTTACAATAGCATAAATCTGGAGAATATTTCTCCTTTTAGCACCTCCTCTCAAACTCCACTCCGAACTGCCTTTTACAATGCCAGAAATCTCCTTAAATAGACCCCGAAGGGTTAAGGACTAGGAGTACATTCTAGAAAGTGCTAGTAGGCATCCACCGACAAAATAGACGGTTCCGGAAGCTGCGTTAGAAGTCGGTGCAAATCTAGAAGAACCCAAAAATGGTAACCGAACTTTCGAGAGGCATAACTTTTGAACCATAGCTTTGATTGACGAACCGTTTACATTTTTGGAAAGCTCTCGAAGCACTCTCTAGCCCTATGGACAAGCTTCACTCATCCCCCATTTTTTGACCCTTTTTGAGGTCATTTAATGCCCCAAACCTGACTTTGAAGCATTCTTAGGAGGTCTCCAAAACTCAAAAAACTGCAATAACTTTCAAACCATGGGGCCTATTGACCTGATTCTTTTTCTGGAATGCTCTAAATCATGATTACATTCATCTAGCCAATTCACACCTTCTAGTTTACCGAAATGATGGCCCAAATACATGCTCCTATTTTTTTTAGGATTTTCAAATGCATTGATAGTTGAACTATGAGAGTTGGAACCTTTATTTGAGCCAAATGGGTATCCAAAAATGTAAAGACATGAAACAGAAACTAAGTCTAAGTACATTTTTTTGGGTGACACAAGATTGCCCTTATACCTCTGGATGCTCTTGCATTAGAAAGCCAGACATCTTTAGTCATCCCCTTAAGCATTTTAGCTCATTCATCTCATTTAGAACCAAACCATCTAGCTAGTAGTCTAAAAACTTCACATCCAAGCCTTCAAAATTGTTGTCACCTTGCCAAAAGTTTTCCATTCCTAACATCTTCCAAAATCCACCACCCTCACCAAGGTTATACCTTTGACAAAGCTTTGTCCAGGGTAATCTAGCTTTGCAACTTGTTATCCCTCATCACCTTGAGCTAAAGTTTGGGATCCACAAGTGGTCAATCTTGTGTTCTTCCTAAAGGATCATCAATCTATCCTTAAGTTGACACAATCACCCCCAAGATTGCACATAGGAAAGCAGACCTTTCACGATTTGGCAACATATCTTTGAAGTTATAATCCCCAACCCAATCCTCCTTAGGTCTTGTCATATAGCTTTGCCTCAACCTAGGAAATCATTTGCATAGAAAAGCCTTCCCTTTTGCATCCATCAGCATTGTTGCATCTCATCCCTAGGAACATTCTACATTTTCATGCCACTTGTCACTCGCTTAGCCAAGAAGATAGAAACAATGGAGCCCTATCATTTGGATTGAATAGCATCACCCCCCTTGAGCACTCAGCCATCCTTCAGCCCAGAGAAAACTACACCATCACCTATTGACATTGAAGCTTTCATGAACCAACCAGGAAATGCAGTATTGGTGAATGCTATTATAGACAAAAATAAGGAAACAATCATGGAAAACTTTCGAAGGGACAATGTAGGAGCCTTTGACTTTGGAAGACCTCCTCCCTTATCAGATCCATCTCACCCATTGTTTGGGCAGCTACCACCACCCATAGGCTCTTATGATTTGAATTATCCTCAATATGTGCCAAAAGAAGAGCCTCAAGCCAATCCTTTTGAACCAATAGACCTAAACATACCAGCCTCCACTCAAGTTGAGATCTCCCTTCCGCAAGCCAATCCAGCCACCACCACTCCACCATTGGTCCATACCACTCCATCCCAAACCCCCTTCACCCAAAATACCTCATCATTCACTCTCTTCACTATTGCTGCTGTTGCTCTCCAACCCAGCCTTCCAAATCCACCCATCTCCCAAATCAGTGCTAGTATCTTTGGCCAACCTCAGAAATATACAATATGGATGCCACCCATGGGGCCAAGTAATCAACCCTTCATCACCCCCAGCTTGTTTACCTCATCTCAGAATATAATTCCATCCTTTCCACTAGGTCCTTGGAGCTCAGTGCCATCAACCACAAATCCACAAGATACTACCCTCACTCCACAAAGCTATCAAACCCCACAAGCTACTGCCAATGTTGTCCCAAGCTCTCAAGTGACCCAAGCTACTACCACCACTCTACCAAGCTTTCAAACCCAAACACCAAGCTATCAAACCCCATCAACTCCATTCCCAAGCTTTCAATTCCCACCACCTCCACCACCAACTAATCCATTGTCTCCTATCACCAACTATTTTTCTATGCCACTTCTAGGAGTAAATCCACCACCACCAACCACCAATTACTTGGCCTCTTTTGCCTTGAAAATACCTTCCCAAATGGGGGCACAACCCATATATATTGGTCAAACTTCTCAAATCCAAAGTCAAGTTTCACAAGCTCCCCGATCCTTCCCCCAAGCTTCACAACCATCTTATACCTTACCTCTGCAAAGCAATCCATTTATCCCACAACCAGCTTATGTTCCTCAATCTCAACCTCAAATCCCATACCAGCAGCAAGTTTCCCAACACATGCAGCAATATGTGCCACCTCCACCTCAGCAACCCATCATCCACCATTCAATTGCCCAAGCCATGTACAATCCCTACCAGCCCATAGCTCAAAGCCATCCATATTCCATTGCCCCATCTAGCACATACCTACCTCAGGGCACTCCTACATTGGGGGCACCCCAGCCATCACCCATTAATTTAGAATGGGAAGCCATGAAGACAGCTTTGAAGAACATCCAAGAGGGAAATGATCCCAAAACCTTCAAGTTTGAGAATGTGTGTCCTTACCCATTGGATAGAGCCATTACCATGACACCATTTCCCAAACACTTTGTGGTACCCAAGTTTGACAAATTTAGAGGAAAAGGAGACCCTATCACACATATCAAAGAATTTTACATGCACTACCAAGAAGTGGCATACAATGATGTCTTCCTCTTGCGCCTTTTTTCCAAAAGCTTGGTCGGACCAGCTCTTAAATGGTTTTATAGAATTCCCTATGGCACAATTAAAATTTTTGCTGAAATATCTGAGGCATTTGTAGCCCAATATGCCCATCTTGTTGAAACGGAGCTATCAATAGTTGATCTTGTCCACACTAAGCAAAAAGGTGGAGAAAGCCCTCCCGAATATCTGCAAAGATGGCAAGCCCTTACCACCCGCATATCTTGTACCTTTCCAGAATGCCATTTGGTGAAAATGTTTATTGGTAATGCCCATCCCAGCTTGGCTCAGCACATGACCATGAACTATTTGTAGACCTACAAAGATATCAAATAGAAAGGAATGATCCTTGAGTAAGGACTCATTAAAGATGGTGTGGTCAAGATTTATAAAGAGGCCAACCAAAATCAATCACATTCCAATGACAAGTCTAGGTATTGGAACAAGAATAGGTACATTGCAATAGATGGCGTCACTGACACCAGACATGTGAATATTGTTCGTCCTTCCCAAAACCAATCCAACCCACCATATCAACCACACAATCAACAAGCTATCAACTAACAATAGCAGAATAACCAAAGATATCAAAACCACAATCCAAGACCCAACTTTCAAGGATCTAGCAATCAAGGTAATGCCATCAATGTAGCTGCATGACAAAAGCCTAGATTCCAACCTTCACCTAGAAATTATACACCCCTTGGTGAGCCATTGGATGTCATTTTTGAGAAATTAGTCAAGGAGAACCTCATCAAATTTCCTCCTACCCAGTAAATTGACCCAAGCCAATCCAAAGCTGCATGGTACAAAGACAATGAGTATTGCACATTTCATAGGGTAAAAGGTCACACCACCCTCAGATGCATGAAACTGAAAGACTATGTCCAGGACCTCATTGATTGGAAAGAAATCACTGTTGGTGCCCAAACCTCTCCCAATGGAGGCTTACAGATCTATCAAAATGATTTTCCTCCTCACAACAATCAAAATCTTGGAAAAGCACCTATCCAAGCCAATAACAACAACACAAACAACCACCAACCAAACCAATAGCATGGTAAGAACAATGACCACACTTCATCCTATATAGACTATGGTAGCCTCATAGGTTGTATATTTGAGAAAGAGCCTTCTGTCAATGTTATCAATATCCAAGGACCAAACAATGAGTGTGCAGTCACCATTCGAAGAGCATGATTTAACATCGTAGGCCCACCAGTTCCACTAGCACCATCAGCTCTATAAAAAATCCAATACAATATCTTGGAACACCTTGGGAACATGCCATCCCAAATCTCCATTTTAGACCTTCTCTGCACTAGTCCTGTGTACAAGAACATCCTTGATAGTGCTCTCATAGAATCTCGTGTCCCTTCAGATAACAACGCTACTAATTTTTGTAATCTCATTGGACACCATTCATCTTGATGTGCCCTATCTTTCAAACCCACCAACATACCCGTGGTCGAGCCACATCACACCCTTCCGCTTTGCATAGCCATCATGGTATCCAATGTTTTCATAAAAAGAGTAATGATAGATAATGGATCAGCCTTGAATATTTGCACCCTAAAATGCATAAAACAAGCTGGGTATACTGAGGCAGATATCATCAGTGAATTTATCACCATCAAAGCTTATGATAACTTGGAAAGAACCAAAGAAGGAACTATTTTGCTGCCAATCAAGGTTGGACCAGTCATACAAGAAACACTTTGATATGTTATTGATCTAAACCTACCATTTAATATCCTCCTCGGTCACCCATGGATTCATACCATTGAAGTCTTTCCATCCACTTACCATTAGTGCTTCAAATTTTTGCATCAAGTCACTGAGGTAACCATCCATGCCAATCCAGAACCCTTTACTTACTGTAATGCGGTTGAAGCTTCATATACAAACAATTGACCTGGAATTGATATCAGCACATCCATCACCAGCTCATCCCAAACTTGTAATGACCTAGAAACCATCCTCGCCTCCACCCTATCTACCATGAAGATCAATAACAAAGGTTGTGGAGAGTATAGTCTGTCAAATGTATTTGCTGTTGGGGCACTCCCACTTGATCCACATGCCCATGGATGACTGACATATCAAAAATTAAGGAGATTCTACCCCCTCGATATGAACAATTTGGCCCAACAACCTTTGTATCCTCAAAAACCCCTCTTCATGAGGAGCTCACTCCATATATCAACAATTGGTTACATAAGGATGCACCTACAAGAAATCCAGCACACCTTGATCAGTTCAGCCAGAAGTATCCCCAAGAACATAAGCTCGTCACTGACAAATGGAACTATCAAGGTGGTGGTCTAGGACCAGAAGAAAGAGGCATGTAGTGCCCCATCGAAGCACACTAGTGGGAAATGAAGTCAGGTCTTGGCTTTGGCATACCCATGACTGGGTGCACCAACGAGAACAGACACACTTTTTTGAACATTCACCGCGACCTTGTTGAAACTGAAGACATTCTTGAGGAAGTTGAAAAGATAGCCTACAATGATATCCCAGAGAAAATCTCCCTCGGAGACTCTATTCTCCAAGAACTATCCATCAATTTCATTGACCTACCACTTGCCCATCCACAGCTCATAGATTGGGACCAACCAAGCGTCATACACATTGATGAGTTCACATCAGAGGAAGCACTTTTAAGATTCATGGGACCTGAAACACCTCACAAGCAAACAAAGCCAAACTTAGTATATATCGATAAGCTAGATCCAATGGGGTATTTCGGAGAAAATCCCCAACCTAGTTCTGATACACCCAAAACTGGAACTAAGGTGAAACCAGGACTAGCTAAAGCAATGAAGAGAACCCCTCAGCAAGAAAATCCAGAGTCACAAGTAGAACATGAGGATTTTGCATTGCCTCCTCAAGATAATTGACTAGAGGTGTCTTCTATTCTAATTGAGGACACTAGAGAAGTCAACATTGATTCCTTAGAGATCCCCAGACTTGTTCACATTGTTGCATCCCTATCACAAGACCAAGCTGATCTACTCTTTGAGGTCTTAAGAGAGAACATTGGCTGGTTTGCATGGTCATATCAGGACATTCTAGGGCTATATCCAAAGCTTGTAGTTCATCATCTTGTAGTCGATCCAAAGATCAAGCTTGTCAGACAAAAGCTTAGAAAAATGCAGCCCAAGGTGGCATTACTAGTCAAAGCTGAATTAGAAAGAATGTTAGCTACTAAGGTTATCTGACCTATCGACTACTCAGAGTGGATCTCCAACATGGTGCCCGTCACTAAACCTTTAGGTGACATCAGAATCTGCACTGATTTCAGAGATCTTAACAAAGCTTGTCCAAAAGATGATTTTCCCTTGCCCAATATAGATATGATTGTAGCTCTTATAGCTGGACATGAAATTTTGTCCCTCATGGATGGATTTTTTGGGTATAATCAAATCAATTGGAGAAGAGGATCAACATAAGACTACATTCACTACCCCTTGGGGAACCTTTTGTTACAACATGATGCCTTTTGGCCTAAAGAATGCAGGGGCTACCTATCAAATAGCTATGACAGCCATTTTCCATGATCTTATCCATAGCATTTTGGAGTATTATGTGGATGATATCTTGGTCAAATCTCATACATTCATAGACCATTTTGCTAACCTAGAGAAAGTCTTTGATAGGTTAGCCAAGTATCATCTCATGCTAAATCCCAACAAATGTGTTTTTGGAGTCACATCTGGTAAGCTTCTAGGCTTTATAGTTTCTAAAAGAGGTATAGAGATCGACCCCAAGAAGGTCAAGGCTATCTTAGACATGCCTCCTCCCCAGACACTACGACAGCTTTGCTCTCTTCAGGGAAAGCTCCAATCCATCTGGTGTTTCATCTCCCAACTTGCAGATAAGTGTATGCCATTTCCACATTTACTAAAGAAAGATGAAAACTTCAAGTGGGACCCTTTATGTCAACACAACTTTAATCAGCTCAAGTAGTATCTCACCAATCCCCCTATCTTGGTTCTGCCAGTTCCTGGTCGTCCCTTGATCTTGTGCATATCAGCAACACCTACTACTCTAGGGGCCCTTCTAGCAGAGCTCGATGACTACAGCAAAGAAAGGGCCATCTACTACATTAGTCGAACCCTAGTTGGTTATGAACTCAATTATACTCATATGGAAAAAGCTTGTTTGGCAGTTGTTTTCTCAACTCAAAAGCTTCGCCACTACATGCTAAGTCATACCATCCAACTAGTCTCCAAGATAGACCCTCTCAAGTATATGCTATCTAGAATAGCACTTATAGGCCGTTTGGCAAAATGAGTTATGCTCCTTAGTGAATTTGACATACCTCTAATAGATGCATATCCTTTGATCACAGAATTTCCAAATGAGCATATATGCCTAATTGAAGAACAACCCCCATGGAAGCTTTTTTTTTATGGTTAATACACATCTCATGGATAAGGGGTAGGAATATTTTTGGTCACACCTCAAGGAGATAATATTTCAAAAGCCTTCAAGCTACAATTCCCTAGTACCAACAATATAGCAAAGTATGAGGCTCTCATAGCAGGATTAAAGATAGCTACAAAATGGAACATCACTGAGTTACAAATCTTTGGTGATTCTCAGCTCATCATCAAGCAAGCCCTAAATGAATATCAAACCAAAGATGAAAATCTATTACCCTACAAAGAGCTAGTTGATCAGCTAACCCAACATTTTACAAATCTTCAGTTTATGCAAGTGCCTCGAATACAGAACAAAGCAATAGATGCTATGGCTACTATTGGCTCGCTCTTGGAAATTCCCCAAGTGGCTATGTAGTATGAGTTCTTAGTCGAGCAGCTCCTCATGCCTACCTATGTGAATGAGGATTTAAATCATGTTTGTATCCTGGTTGGTCCCCAATCCCCTTGGTACCATGAGATTCATGCTTACCTAAAAGATGGTATCATCTCCCCTCACCTCACACGTACCAAACGCCAAAACCTCATCCAAAAATCATCCCCCTATGTTATCATATCCAATACCCCATATTGTTGGGGTTATCATGATACTCTCTTTAGGTGGTTAGACCAAAATGAGGCTGCAATGGTGTTAAAAGAAGTACACTCTAGACTTTGCAGTGCCCACACATGTGGTATTGTCCTAGCGTGACAAATCCTTAGAGCAGGCTACTATTGGCCTACCATTGAAGAAGACTCCTATGATTTTGTTAGAAAATGTCTCCCATGTTAGCAGCACGCAAATCTTGTGCACGCTCCAGCATAGGATCTACAACCTATTGCACCACCTTGGCCTTTCGCTTGTTGGGGCCTTGATCTAGTTGGAACTATCACACCTCTCTCATCTGATGGACATAAATGGATAATAATAGCTATAGACTATTTCACTAAATGGGTGGAAGTAGTCCCCCTAGTCTCAGCTACAGGAGTTCAAGTCTCCAAGTTCATCTTGTACCACATTTTTTGCCGCTTTGGCATCACATCCACCGTCTTCACCGACCACGGAGGTAACTTTGAAAGTCTCAACATGCAAGAATTGTGTACTTCCCTCCACATCCATCACCACTTTTCTAGCCCATATTTCCCACAAGGTAACGACCAAGCAGAGGCAACTAACAAAACCCACTTCAAAATCCTAAACAAGTTGTCAATGATTGCGGCTACGATTGGCACCTATAAATAAATCCAGCCCTATGGGCTTATCGAACCTCCTTTCGTACATCCACAGGCACAACTCCATACTCCCTAGTCTATGGTGCTGAAGTAGTACTACCCATTGAGGTTGAACTCCCATCCTTGCACATATCTTTGCAAGGAAAAATATCAGATGAAGAATACAGAGTAGCTCGGCTCATCCAGCTAGATCTCTTAGACGAGAAGTGACAACAAGCCTATGATCACCTCACAGTCTACCAAACTCGTCTCAAAAGAAATTTCAATAAGAAGGTGCTTCCACAACACCTTTAGCTGGGCGACATGGTCCTCAAAGAAAATATGAAAGTCCAAGCAAATCAAGAAAATAAAGGCAAGTTTGAACCTACCTGGCTTGGTCCTTATGTTGTCACTGCATCCTTCGGCTCTGGAACTTATCAGCTATCTACACCAAAATGAGAACTCTTGAATGATCCTACTAAAATCATTCATCTCAAGAAGTTCAATGCTTGAAGATCCTTGGTATACCTAGCTTTTTGAAAAATACAAAAAAATAGTAAAGAGAAATAAGCGTCTAATGGTGAAAACTTGGCAATTCAAGCGCCTTGGATAGGTACCTTGGTGAAAACTTAGTAATTCAAGTGCCTTGTGTACTAAGACTAATCCATTATCTATCACTATCCTATCCCTCATCCATTCACCCACCATCCCATAAAACACCTGCTTGTTCCCTTGGTGTTCCAACCAAATATCGAAAATCTAAAGAAGCTTGTAAATACCTCTTGTACAGCTTGTGAATCCTATATAGCTTGTAAATCTTGTCCCCCAACTTGTAAATCTTTTATCATCCTTTGTATCATAGCCTACATATCCAAATCTTGTCCAAAACTTGTACCATATTCCAGCTTGTATTATATACCAAAGCTTGTATCCTAGTTGGTATCCTATCACATGCACACATAGAACCCCATTTTCACTTAAGCTTTTCGCAAACCATCTACCTATCCGCCTATCAACTATTACAGAAATCCCACCCTTCACCAAAATTTCCATGTCACAAAACCAAAACATGAATAATCTTGTACATTTGTAACATATCTTGGTCTGTCAGCTTGTACATCCTCTTTAGCTTAGTACCATTGTATCTATCCAGCTTTCATGTGAGTTCCTCCTTGATCAGCATCTTGCACACATCGCACAACCCTTGGTTAGCTATTCCAATGCATCTTTTAGTGACATTTCCTATCACTAAAGTGTTATCCTTCTTAGTTCAGCTTGCCAGACGCATCACTCATCCAAGATCCATTAGCTTAGGTTCTCTCCGATAGATCCTTGTAGTATATAGCTTTCCTCATGTCTGATCTTGGTCTGTTAGTACTTTTCCCTACCCATCTCATTGGCAAATGGTTCTCTTTTGGATTTTTGTTTCCTTTTAATTTTGGGATCTTCCCTTTTGGGTCTTGAAATATCTTTTCCAAGCAATCTTTTTGTTCCCTCCTCAAGGTTGCCATGATCTTCCATATCATGGCATGCTGCGAATGGGGCAATCAAAGCATAAGGTCTTGATCAGGTCTTTTGCTTGTTTTTTCTTTTCTACTTGTGGATTACCCAGTGTCGGTTCCACACTGCTTCCTCTTGGACTCATGTGTGACGCTGGAGCAATCTTTGCGTGTTTTTTTTGAGTTAGTTTGTCAGTCCTCTGGACGGTTGGTGAAAAGACCTTGATATTCTTGGTAACCTTTGCAATTAACCAACAGTCTTATAGAAAATCTAGTGCTCAACTACATGGTGGTACTTCTCTTTGAAGTATCCCCCTGCTCAATAGGCTTCAATGGAATCCCTTCTTCTCCATTATCCCCCATCCATATCTAGCATCCGTCTCTCCTAACCCAACTTGTGCATCAGTATCTCTTTGAATCAATCATCGCTTTTAGCTTTAGGGATCCACAATACTAGTCTTAGGGATCCACCAATCCAATCAATCCACCAAGCCTCATCTTTTGAGATCCACAATCCTAGTCCTAGGGATCTTCGAAACCCATCTTCTGCCAATCTGACTCTTTGAAATCTTGTTGCATCACCTTTATAATCCCCTCATCCTTTTCCTATCCTGGATTCTTTTTTATAACGCTCTGCTCATCCATCTCCTCCAAAGTCTTATGCTTGCTTCCTCTTGTGCATCTAATTCTCCTTTATCATTCTCCCATAGTGAGAGTTTGAGCTAATTCTGCCCCTCCTCTTTTCTAATTTAAGTCTCCTTGCTCATTTCGGATTCTTGTATTTTTCAAGAAGCCGTCGAGCCTCATCTTCTCTCCCCACCATCTTCTTGAGGGGGCATCATCTAAGTCTAGTCTCTCCTCTTCTTATCCGAGACTGAGGCAACCTTGTTGCTAAAACATCTTCCTCATGTCGTCTTCATTTGAACTTCTTTGAAATAGTGTTGTCTCAACACTATATCAAAGAGGGGCAAAATGTAGAGACCTAAATTTGATTACACCGCTTTGGTAATCCTATTTAGTTATCTCTAAAGGCATCATTAATTAAATTCTTATTTAATTAATCCTTTGCCATCCCCTAACTAATTAATTTAATTAATCATCTATAGTCCTAATTGATAAATCAAATAACCTATTATTTATCAATTAAATCCTATTCTCCTATCTAATTCCAAATCCCAAATTTATTAAAATCACTTTAATAAATAAAACCCTCAAATCTAATAACTCCTAACCTATTCCTAAACCTTGCATTTAGCCTAATCCACCCCATCCACCCATTCTCACCCACCCTCATGAATGTCATCCACTTGCACATCTCTAACATCTCTAATCTAATCCTAAACCCAAGCCTAATCCCCCTCCTAACCTTGTCACATTCCCTAAGTGAGCTTAAGACTTTCCTAAACCAAAACAAAGTCTCCTCTCCAAAATATCCCAACCACCCAACAATGAATGCTCTTACAAAGGCAATAAAGACTCTTACAAGCTCTTATAAGCATTAATGAGGGGTCTTTATGAAGATATTATCCCTTGAGCCTCCTTTGTTGACTCATCCTTCCCTTTTCTTCCATCCACTCACCTTGTGACATGTGTCACTCCCTGATTGGTGCTAAACAAGCACAATCCATGTGCTCCCCTTTGAGTGCATCCTAGCCCTCCTTATGCTTTAATCTCTCCTTGCATCTTATCCCTCTATCCCTCAAGCCCTTAGCCTATCAATTGAATCCCCTTCGAAGCCATTTAATCACAACTTTTGAGCTAAAGTTATAATGCTAGTTTGAGAAATAAAGCCTTTAAACCATACCCTTATAATGCCAAATTGAGAGCTCACAAAGCTTCCAATTTGCCATTTCCATCTCCATTGAAGCTAGTTTGAGAACCTTGAGCATACATCCCATATCCACATAATAGACTCATCTCTAAATCAAGTGACCATTCTCATTGGGAGAGCCATTCTATGGCTCATATTCTCATTTGAGGGTTTTCACTTTGTCTCTCATATATGTTTTGATTTTTATGCTAGTTAATGCTTTGTTCTCTTGATAGATTAGTGTTTCTTGCTAACATATTTCTCATATACATCTTGGCATGCCTGGCGGAACCCCACTATGGGTCATTTAATCATCAATTTCTATCTATATGTTATTTTTTCTAACAATCTAATGTTTCTTGTTGTTTGAGTGAGTTGTAGGGTGTTTCACTTGTTTTTGTAGGTTGAAAGGCACAATTGGGAAGAAGACATATCCTCAAAAATTTGAAAATAACAAAAAATTAAAAAATTTTGAAATTTTTTTTCTCATTTCAACTCTTTTCACATAGTGTCGTCTTTGCAATTTGGCGTCTGCACTTGCAAACTATCGTCTCTGCCAGCTACTCTATCATCTCTGCAACCAAACTGACATCTTCATAGTTTGGCGTCTCTGCCTAGTCTTCTGCTATTAGTGCCACCACTAGACTGTCGTCTATGCATTCTCAACTGTCGTCTCCGTAGATCAATGTCTCCGCCAGATACTCTGTCGTCTCCGTCGCCACCTCTCCTATTCTGTCATCTCCGCTGCCGCCAAACCAAACCGTTGTCTCCACAAATTAGCATCTCCGCAAATCAGCATCTCCACTTGTCTCTTATTTTCTATGCTGCAAAACTGACCTGTCATGTTCACTTCTTTTTCTCTGTCATCTCCACAGACTAGCGTCTCCGCAGTTCAATGTCTCCGCAGTTTGACGTCTCCGCGTGATGAATTGTCGTCTCTACCTGTTATTGTTGCATTTCTCTTTTAGCATCTTTTTTTCTACAATTTTTATTTTAAAAAAATTTAAAAAAGAGTATAAATAAAATTTTAACTTTAGGTGGTTCCATAGAGTAGAGTTTTTTCTAAGCATTTTTACGCTTAGAAAAAAGAGCAAAAAAAAGTTAAAAATTTTTTTCCTATAGTTAAGCTTTCATTTTGGAAGATTTTGGGTGACTAATCAATTTATTTTTTTGTCTTATTGCAGGTTGGAGCAACAAACTTAATCATGTTTTTTAAGTTATTCGTAGAATGAACTTGAATGGTTAAACATGTTTTCCATTGAATGAATGTTGCTCAAAACACACTCTTGAATGCCATGGATTAAAACCAATTTTCTTTGGAATACATGCTTAAAACAAACAACTCAATCTTGAATGCAAAGATCAATTAACTATTGCAATATCTCACACTTCAATTTTTGGTGCATTAAAAAGCATAAGCAAATCTCTCTTTTGCATGCAACTTAGGTAAAGTTAATTTTTGAACACTTAAAAAATTTGTTAAGTTAAAAACAAATCAACAAAAATCAAATTGAGTAGTTTCTTCATTGGGCTCACCCTCTTTAATCACCCATCAATTCAACCATTGGTTGCAATCTAAGTGCCATCTATGGGGATGGGTCCACCTAAGAGAATGTTAAGTGTTTCATAATCAGATTTTACTTAATTCATTTTTTGAGGGTTTGTCTTAAACTTATAAGATTTCTTCAATGTCCAAAAATCTAGATTAAATCGATCACACTTCAAGTTTGTATTTTAAAATTGAACAACTTTTGACGTGGAGGGCCTTCGAGTGCGCGATTGAAATTGAATCTCACACACCTTTGTTTTGGCCTTAAAAAAAATCACACCAACTCTTGAATGCCTTAAAGGAAATTAATCGATACTTGATGTGGAGGGCCTCCGAGTGAGCGGGTTTATTTTCTTCACCCTAATTCTTCTTCTTGTTCACATTTTTTGATCGATTTTGCTTTGTTGGTGCATTTCAAAGTTCGAATTGAACATTTGTCTCTTAAACATGAGTGCTTGGAAAGTCTAGATCAACACACATAAGAGTCAGTTGGTAAAAGAACAAGTGTGTTTTTTAGCCCAAGGTCATCCATGTCTTCTCTCTCCTTGTCGTCTTTCAAGGCCATCTTGGGTGCATAAGATTAGGATCCAAAACCTTGTTTCTCTTTTTAGGAGGCATGCTTGGGGATTTCATGACCCCTTGGGATGAACTCAACTCCAACATTCTGGTGGAGTATAAAGATTGGGAGGTGAATCCAAAAACACCTCTCTTGGAATCAAGATTTTGTCACTCGGGCTAAGCCTCAAGGAACTTTATACCCTTGAGAAGTGAAAGAGGAGAAGTGGGTTGCCGCTCCTCTCGGCTGTGTGACATCTTTTTGGTTTCATCTATGGATTTGGGCTTCACGTACCTTCGGTATATTGAGGACTCCCTAGCTAAAATAATTGTTCCCCTTGCAAACAACTATCTAGGGTGTTAATGTGTTTCAAGTGACTAATCGAAACATTTATATAACATACACACTCCTCGTCGCAAGTATCACATTTTGAGAATCAAAAACTTCTATCTGGTTGTTTCTATCTATTGCTTGATCTTTTATTTGTTGAATGGATGTTTGCCAAACTTGGTCAATCCTAACTTAGGGCATACTTAGCGTAGTCACTATCTATTCCAGAAGTTGAACGAGTTGAAGTAAAACAACTAAGATCTCTCAAAGCCAAGCAAATTCAAGAATTCATGTCAGAACAACCCAAACCCAAACAAAAGTTTAACAAAGTTAAACTCAAGCCATCTCAGGCATACCAAGAACTTTTAGCCAAGAGAAAGGAACTAACACCCATCCCTCGAATTGCAAAACTTCACAAAGAAGAGGAAAAAGCTGCTGACAAAGCCCTTCAAGATGCCTGGTTAGATCGCACCATCCAACTTAACCAACATCCAGGAGTTAACAATGCTTATGCCTTACCAACTAGGCATGACTTCTATGATTAGAACCCCTTTTTTCTCCACATCTTCTTGCATGAGCTTCACTTTAGAGTCATCTTTTTAGGAAAGCCAGCCATCTTTAGTCATCCCCTTAAGAATTTTAGCTCATTCATCTCATTTAGAACCAAACCATCTAGCTAGCAGTCTAAAAACATCACATCCAAGCCTTCAAAATTTTTGTCACCTTGCCAAAAGTTTTCCATTCCCAACATCTTCAAAAATCCACCACCCTCACCAAGGTTATACCTTTGACAGAGCTTTGTCTAGGGTAATCTAGCTTTGTCACTTGTTATCCCTCAGCACCTTGAGCTAAAGGTTGGCATCCACAAGTGGTCAGTCTTGTGTTTTTCCTAAAGGATCATCAGTCTATCCTTAAGTTGACACAATCACCACCAAGCTTGCACATAGGAAAGTAGACCTTTCATGATTTGGCAACATATCTTTGAAGTTAGAATCCCCAACACAATCCTCCTTAGGTTTTGTCATATAGCTTTGCCTCAACCTAGGAAATCATTTGCATAGAAAAGCCTTCCCCTTTTGCATCCATCAGCATTGTTGCATCTCATCCCTAGGAAAATTTTGCATTTTCATGACACCTTTCACTTGCTTAGCCAAGAAGAAAGAAACAATGGAGCCCTATCATTTGGATTGAACAACATCACCCCCCTTGAGCAGTCATCCATCCTTTAGCCTAGAGAAAGCTAAACCATCACCTATCTACATTGAAGCTTTCATGAACCAATTAGGAAATGCAGTATTGGTGAATGCTATTATAGACAAAGACAAGGAAACAATCATGGCTAACTTTCGAAGGGACAATGTAGGAGCCTTTGACATTGGAAGACCTCCTCCATTATCAGATCCATCTCACCTGTTGTTTGGGCAGCTACCACCACCCATAGGCTCTTATGATTCAAATTATCCTCAATATGTGCCAAAAGAAGAGCCTAAAGCCAATCCTTTTGATCCAACAAACCCAAACATACCAGCCTCCACTCAAGTTGAGGTCTCCCTTCCACAAGCCAATCCAGCCACCACCACTCCACCATTGGTCCATAACACTCCATCCCAAACCCTCTTTTCCCAAAACACCTCATCATTCACTCCCTTCACTATTGTTGCTACTACTCTCCAACACATCCTTCCAAATCCACCCATCTCCCAAATCAGTGCTAGTATCTTTGGCCAACCTCAGAAATATACAACAGGGATGCCACCCATGGGGCCAAGTAATCAACCCTTCATCACCCCCACCTTGTTTACCTCAACTTAGAACACAATTCCATCATTTCCACTAGCTCCTTGAAGTTCAGTGCCATCATCGACAAATCCACAAGCTACTACCCTCATTCCACAAAGCTATCAAACCCCACAAGCTACTACCAATGTTGTGCCAAGCTCTCAAGTGACCCAAGCTCTTGCCACCACTCTACAAAGCTTTCAAATCCAACCACCAAGCTATCAAACCCCATCAACTCCATTCCCAAGCTTTCAATTCCCACCACCTCCACCACCAACTAATCCATTGCCTCCTATCACCGACTATTTTTCTATGCCACTACTAGGAGGAAATCCACCACCACCAACCACCAATCACTTGGCCTCTTTTTCCATTCAGATACCTTCCCAAATGGGGGCACAACCCATATATATTGGTCAAACTTCTCAAATCCAAAGTCAAGTTTCACAAGCTCCCCGATCCTTCCCCCAAGCTTCACAACCATCTTATACCTTACCTTCGCAAAGAAATCCATTTATCCCACAACCAGCTTATGTTCCTCAATCTCATCCTCAAATCCCATGCCAGTAGCAAGTCTCGCAACACATGCAGCAATATGTGTCACCTCCACCTCAGCAACCCATCATCCACCATTTTGTTGCCCAAGCCATGTACAATCCCTATCAGCCCATACCTGAAAGCCATCTATATTCCATTGCCCCATCTAGCACATACCTACCTCAAGGCACTCCTACATTGGGGGCACCCTAGCCATCACCCATTAATTTAGAATGGGAAACCATGAAGACAGCTTTGAAGAACATCCAGGAGGGAAATGATCCCAAAATCTTCAAGTTTGAGAATGTGTGTCCTTACCCATTTGATAGAGCCATTTCCATGACACCATTTCCCAAACTCTTCATCCTATATAGACTACGGTAGCCTCATAGTTTATATATCTGAGAAAGAGTCTTCTGTCAATGTTATCAATATCCAAGGACCAAACAATGAGTGTGCAGTCACCACTCAAAGAGTGTGATTTAACATTGCAGGCCCACCAGTTCAACCAGCACCATCAGCTCCATCAAAAAGCCAATACAATATCTTGGAACACCTTGGGAACATGCCAGCCCAAATCTCCATTTTAGACCTTCTCCACACTAGTCCTATGTATAGGTACATCCTTGATAGTGCTCTCATAGAATCTCGTATCCCTTCAGATATCAACGCTACTGATTTAATCTCATTGGACACCTTTCATCCTCATGTGCCCTATCTTTCAAATCCACCGACATACCTGTGGTCAAGCCACATCACACCCTTTCACTTCGCATAGCCATCATGGTATCCAATTTTTTTGTAAAAAGATTAATGATAGATAATGGATCAGCCTTGAATATTTGCACCGTAAAATTCATAAAACAAGCTGGGTATACTGAGGCAGATATCATCAGTGAGGTTATCACCATCAAAGCTTATGACAACTTGGAAAGAACCACACAAGGAACTATTTTGCTGCCAATCAAGGTTGGACCAATCATCCAAGACACACTCTGTCATGTTATTGATCTAAACCTACCATTTAACATCCTCCTCGGTCACCCATGGATTCATGCCATGAAAGCCATTCCATCCACTTACCATCAGTGCATCAAATTTTTGCATCAAGGCACTAAGGTAACCATCCATGCCAATCAAAAACCCTTTGCTTACTGCAATGCAGTTGAAGCTTCATATACAACCCATTACCCTAGAATTGGTATCAACACATCCATCGCCAACTCATCCCACACTTGTAATGACCTAGAAACCATCCTCGCCTCCACCCTATCTACCGTGAAGATCAATAACAAAGGTTGTGGAGAGTATAGTCTGTCAGATGCATTTGCTGTCAGGCCACTCCTAGTTGATCCACATGCCCATGGACGACCGACATATCACAAAGCTAAGGAGATTCCATCCCCTCGATACAAACAATTTGGCCCAACAACCTTTGTATCCTCAAAAACCCCTGTTCATGAGGAGCTTACTCTAGATATCAACAATTGGTTACATAAGGATCCACCTCCAAGAAATCAAGCATGCGTTGATCACTTCAGCCAAAATTATCCCCAAGAACATAAGCTCATCACTGACAAATGGAACTATCAAGGTGGTGGTCTAGGACCAGAAGAAAGAGGCATATAGTGCCCCATCGAAGCACACCAGTGGGAAACAAAAATAGGTCTTGACTTTTGCATACCCATGACTGGGGGCACCAACAAGAATAGTCACACTTTTTTAAACATTCATCGCGACCTTGTCGAAATCAAAAAGATTCCTGAGGAAGTTGAAAAGAGAGCCTACAATGATATCCCAGACCAAACCTCCCTTAGAGACTCTGTTCTCCAAGAACTATCCATCCATTTCATTGACCTACCACTCGCCCATCCACAACTCATAGATTGGGACCAACCAAGCATCATACACATTGGTGAGTTCACATTAGAGGAAGCACTTCTAAGATTCATGGAAGCTGAAACACCTCACAAGCAAACAAAGCCAGACTCAGCATATATCTATAAGCTAGATCCCAAGGGGTATTTTGGAGAAAATCCCCAACCTAGTTTCGATACACCCAAAACTGGAACTAAGGTGAAACCAGGACTAGCTAAAGCAATGAAGAGAACCCCTCAGCAACAAAATCTAGAGTCACAAGCAGAACATGAGGATTTAGCATTGCCTCCTCAAGATAATTGACCAAAGGTGTCTTCTATTCTAATTGAGGACACTAGAGAAGTCAACATTGGTTCCTCAGAGATCCTCGAACTTGTTCACATTGTTGCATCCCTATCACAAGACCAAGCTGATCTCTTCTTTGAGGTCTTAAGAGAGAACATTGAATGATTTGCATGGTCATATTAGGACATTCCAGGGCTAGACCCAAAGCTTGTTTGGCAGTTGTTTTCTACAGCAGAGAAAGGGCCATCTACTACATCAGTCCAACCCTAGTTGGTTATGAACTCAATTATACTCCTATGGAAAAAGCTTGTTTGGCAATTGTTTTCTCAACACAAAAGCTTCGCCACTACATGCTAAGTCATACCATCCAACTAGTCTCCAAGATAGACCCTCTCAAGTATATGCTCTCTAGAACAACACTTACAGGCCGTTTGGCAAAATGGGTTATGCTCCTTAGTGAATTTGACATACCTCTAATAGATGCATATACATTGATCACAAAATTTCCAGATGAGCATATCTGTTTAATTGAAGAATAGC